>JAFBMS010000250.1:0-32500 GCA_019788955.1 Albula glossodonta
ACCCATACCCATACCCATACCCATACCCTCACCCATACCCATACCCTCACCCATACCCATACCCTCACCCATACCCATACCCATACCCATACCCTCTGCTCCATACCCGAGCCCATGGTGGATAAAGCATAATTCATTCAATAAACCTTACTCATTTGCTTCTGTGATACTTCACCAGGCAACAAAACTTCTGTTTTCTACTCAGGCCAGTCGGTCAGGCCAGTATTCATTTTAATCAACTGTCAACAAAACTTTCTAGAGCGCTTGAAATACTACCTTCGATGCAGATCACGTTCATTTAGGAAACAATTTAAAGCGTTTTTCCCCCATCGAAATAGGGTGTGTTTAAATTTCAATCAGCTTCCCAGCAGGACTGCAGCCAGCAAGGCTTAAAAAAACATTAATTAGAATGTACATTTGAGGGGCATACATTCCCTGTATCAAACTGAGTCTGGCTGCACTTAAGTCATTTCAGATAAATTGCTGTAATTTCTCTTTTCCCATCATGCTCTGTGGCCACACAGTGGAGCACAACAGGGCCTGTTAGCCTTAAAAACTTACGCCTGAATGGGCCGATCTCCGAGACAGCACGGCACACCTTTCAGGGTGAAATAATAATTAATGAGCATGATAAAAATATAAATAAATCCCAGCTAGTGAAGCTATGTTTTTGTATAAAGCAGCATACATTACCATTCTAGTTGCTTATAAATATGAAGGCATTAAATGTTGAAAAAAATAATTTTTAAATATCATATATGCATCTTGTTCATGTTCACATCACACCCACACACACACAGACACACAGACACACACAGACACACACACACACACACACACACACACACACACACAGACACACACACACACCAATGGGTAGGTGTGCAAACCTTATCTTTCTTAATTAGGGTAAGACATAGCAAGTGACCTTTTCCACAGATTAATATTTGGTTATAAATACATTCATAAACATGTTACTACATAATAATAGACTATAGGTAATAAGCTATTTACTAACAGAGACTTTTTTGAGAAGTGGAAAAAACAGGCAGAAGGCTGTTAACAAATATTGACATTTTCATTTTGAGGGTCATGCTTTTAGTCTTTATCATGTGAGACTTAACAGTTCACATACTTAAAGGTGGTGTCAAATGAAACTTTGCAAGTCCCCTGACCCGAACGAGTGAATATGTTGTCAGTGACCCACCTCTTATTAGAGTTGTGCCTAAGATATATTCAGATATGGAATTACCATTTTGACATATTCCACAGCAAGTGCATGCACACTATATCTGGGCCAACGGGAGCAACATCAAGAAGGATAGATTTGCATGCTTTGATTGTCAATGGAAAGCATAGATGATAAATATTTTATCTTCAAAGGTTAACAATTTAACATACAAATAACCATTAACATTTGTGATTAATTTGAAGTGTTTGATCCGTGAATAAAACAATACGGGAATTGATTATGATGCTGAAAAATGCATGTACAAACCATGTCTAAACACATCTACACCTTGAAAGACGGGTCTGGAGGAGCTGAAAGACACACTCCTGAGCGGAAAGCTTAATTTCAAATGGTTGCGTGACAGCTCTTTAGCCCACACAAAAGCAATCCTCTGAGAGCAAACAATTCTAAAAGAAATTAGAAATCAGACAGGCAGTGCTGGGGCCTGTATGCTTGGAGAAAGGTCACCTGAGTTCATGTCAGCTCGGTAGCTGACCCGGAGCTGACTTCGCCTCAGCATGGAACGTCGCGTGTACGGAATGAAGAGAAATTCCTTCTCCGTGGGAATCAGAGTCTATTTTGCGTCTACTGGGGGGTTTGAATGCAGGGGATTGGGAGGCGATAAAAAAAAGAGCGAGAGAGAAAAAAAAACACTGAAGATGTTGCAGAATACAAAGTCCAGTTGAGCACCACACGCAAAGAGCTCAGATTTAGCGCAGTGTCAAAAAACAAGCCTCTAGACTTCAAAGGCGGGAGAAGGTCATCGTGCTCTGCGCGAGGAGCGCGGCCCTCGCACGTTCCTTAAAAGATCAGTGTATTATTTATCAATGCTGAATAATTTCGCACTGTCCCACCCCCACATAACCACGCCCCCCCCCCAGGGGGCAGCATGCTCGCACATTCGCACACTGCCACTCTTTTCATCTCATGGTCAAAGAAGAAAAAAAAACAAGTATCAACTGTTTTTGCAAACTTCAGGCAATATGCTCTGCTGCAGGAGGATTGCATCGTTTATGACTTTTCATCTTTCCTCATGAAGAATTACCCCAACAATATAATCGATGGCTGGGATGGAGGTCGAAACTCCGCATGATTAGTTACTGGAATGTCACAGGTCTGAAATGTCATACTTAATGGTTTCTGGCAACCTGCTTCATTCTGGAGCGCCATTAGGAATATCAGTAAGTAAAATATATGCTTTGTGTCAAACAGATAGGCACAGATACATTCTCACCTCTCCAGTATGGGGAGGACAGAGAGCTTTGAAGGAAAAAAGAGATGTAGATACAATATGGCCAACGGTATAGTTTAAAGCAGTTTGTTTCTTTCAAACTTTTTTCTTTCAGCATCAATTTTTTTGTGAAATATTATTAAATTAATCGAACTAGATGTAATCACACATACTATATTTAAGAACATATTCAATTCATATAAAACATATGACTTATTCTATTTTACAATTAGAAAATACAACCCAAACCACGATTTAGCTTGTCCTGAATACAATACAAAATGTGAAGTGTTTCAATCAAACAGCATATTCCTTAAGTGTTCAGTACTTACAGTACAGTAATTAGCTGAGACAAAGTGTATTTGATTGAATGTAGCCCAATTATGTTTAAGAGAGATACCATGCATAATCAAATCATTCACTTCATTAAGGCCATTAGCACAGAATTTATAAGGACATGCACTCACTCAGTCAAACAGAACAATAACCTACTGGATGTAACATCTATGCTGTTATAGTGCTTTATTCATATCCGGGTATACTGTAGATACAGACATATATACAAATGTATTTCCTGTCAAATCAGTGAGGTAAAGAATTATTACATTATTTAAAACTGATAAGATTCAGACATCAATGTATGTTTTTTTCTACAGTATATATAATGAGTATGAAAAATGTACAAGAAAATTGAACGTCATGAGTATTTTATGTACTGAGTGGCCCACGCTAAAGGCTAAACAGGATAAAGGGCTGTTTTGGATGGAACAGTAAAAAAAAAAAACTTGAGATTTTTTTGTGTATGTGTTTGTGTGTGTGAGAGAGAGAGACTGCATGTGTGTGTGTGTGCACATGTGCAAACACACACACAGTCTCTCATTGTGTGTATGATTGAGTGTGTGTGTGAGAGAGAGAGAGAGAGAGAGAGAACATGAAAGAAATAGAGTCGGAGTCTTGCTTTCATGAAGTCATGCATTGAAAATTGATCAACGGGGAATGAGATATTAAGGAAAACATTGATTATTGCAACAGACAATTGGTACAGTTGAAACTGACAATGAAAACATGCTTGTCTTCTTGTCTTATTTTCCACCCAGCACTACTTACAAATCCTGGTTTTTATGTAGCCTTTTTTATATTATTGTTTTTTATTTTTTTATCTTACTTGGACTGGTGCAGAGACCCAAGCGGCTATCACAAAGACAGCCGCGGCTGTTATGCTTGACAGGAACTTTGTTGTTTACAGTTTTGACATTGACCTTGTGGGTTTCCCATGGTTGATTACCAGTCTTGACTGAAGGAGAAAGGGATTATGGGATTGGTATCCTCCTGCATCCTCTCCCTGTCTCCTGCTGTCAGTTACACACTGTACAGTGATCCTCATAGGAGACCCTCTCAGGCATTCTGTAACAGACACCACACTCACACTCCAGTCTGCAGACCTGTCCTCTAGCCACACAAACGAAGGAGGAGAAATCAAAAGCAGAAGCAGAATCTTGATGTGCGGCACATGTAGGCTGAGACCGAAGGGCGTGTGAATGATTTATATTAACAAAGCTTCAGCTGAGTACACCATTCAGCAATATGTGCAGAAAATTAAAACTGAGTACACCATTCAGCAATATGTGCAGAAAATTAAAACTGAGTACACCATTCAGCAATATGTGCAGAAAATTAAAACTGAGTACACCATTCAGCAATATGTGCAGAAAATTAAAACTGAGTACACCATTCAGCAATATGTGCAGAAAATTAAAACTGAGTACACCATTCAGCAATATGTGCAGAAAATTAAAACTGAGTACACCATTCAGCAATGTGTGCAGAAAATTAAAACTGAGTACACCATTCAGCAATATGTGCAGAAAATTAAAACTGAGTACACCATTCAGCAATGTGTGCAGAAAATTAAAACTGAGTACACCATTCAGCAATATGTGCAGAAAATTAAAACTGAGTACACCATTCAGCAATATGTGCAGAAAATTAAAACTGAGTACACCATTCAGCAATATGTGCAGAAAATTAAAACTGAGTACACCATTCAGCAATATGTGCAGAAAATTAAAACTGAGTACACCATTCAGCAATATGTGCAGAAAATTAAAACTGAGTACACCATTCAGCAATATGTGCAGAAAATTAAAACTGAGTACACCATTCAGCAATATGTGCAGAAAATTAAAACTGAGTACACCATTCAGCAATATGTGCAGAAAATTAAAACTGAGTACACCATTCAGCAATATGTGCAGAAAATTAAAACTGAGTACACCATTCAGCAATATGTGCAGAAAATTAAAACTGAGTACACCATTCAGCAATATGTGCAGAAAATTAAAACTGAGTACACCATTCAGCAATATGTGCAGAAAATTAAAACTGAGTACACCATTCAGCAATATGTGCAGAAAATTAAAACTGAGTACACCATTCAGCAATATGTGCAGAAAATTAAAACTGAGTACACCATTCAGCAATATGTGCAGAAAATTAAAACTGAGTACACCATTCAGCAATATGTGCAGAAAATTAAAACTGAGTACACCATTCAGCAATATGTGCAGAAAATTAAAACTGAGTACACCATTCAGCAATATGTGCAGAAAATTAAAACTGAGTACACCATTCAGCAATATGTGCAGAAAATTAAAACTGAGTACACCATTCAGCAATATGTGCAGAAAATTAAAACTGAGTACACCATTCAGCAATATGTGCAGAAAATTAAAACTGAGTACACCATTCAGCAATATGTGCAGAAAATTAAAACTGAGTACACCATTCAGCAATGTGTGCAGAAAATTAAAACTGAGTACACCATTCAGCAATATGTGCAGAAAATTAAAACTGAGTACACCATTCAGCAATATGTGCAGAAAATTAAAACTGAGTACACCATTCAGCAATATGTGCAGAAAATTAAAACTGAGTACACCATTCAGCAATATGTGCAGAAAATTAAAACTGAGTACACCATTCAGCAATATGTGCAGAAAATTAAAACTGAGTACACCATTCAGCAATATGTGCAGAAAATTAAAACTGAGTACACCATTCAGCAATATGTGCAGAAAATTAAAACTGAGTACACCATTCAGCAATATGTGCAGAAAATTAAAACTGAGTACACCATTCAGCAATATGTGCAGAAAATTAAAACTGAGTACACCATTCAGCAATATGTGCAGAAAATTAAAACTGAGTACACCATTCAGCAATATGTGCAGAAAATTAAAACTGAGTACACCATTCAGCAATATGTGCAGAAAATTAAAACTGAGTACACCATTCAGCAATATGTGCAGAAAATTAAAACTGAGTACACCATTCAGCAATATGTGCAGAAAATTAAAACTGAGTACACCATTCAGCAATATGTGCAGAAAATTAAAACTGAGTACACCATTCAGCAATATGTGCAGAAAATTAAAACTGAGTACACCATTCAGCAATATGTGCAGAAAATTAAAACTGAGTACACCATTCAGCAATATGTGCAGAAAATTAAAACTGAGTACACCATTCAGCAATATGTGCAGAAAATTAAAACTGAGTACACCATTCAGCAATATGTGCAGAAAATTAAAACTGAGTACACCATTCAGCAATATGTGCAGAAAATTAAAACTGAGTACACCATTCAGCAATATGTGCAGAAAATTAAAACTGAGTACACCATTCAGCAATATGTGCAGAAAATTAAAACTGAGTACACCATTCAGCAATATGTGCAGAAAATTAATTATTTCTCCAAAAAGCTCATATAAATTCCCAATGCGTTTTTTTTTTCCCCTATGTATATTTTTTGTATTTTTATGTCTGTAGGCCAATGGCGGCTAATCTCATACATGGAGGGAATTTGCAGGATTTTGTTTCTCCAATTATCCTGAGTTGAGGATTTGGACATTATTGTCATTAACTCTTATCAGGAGGAACTTGCATGTTTACTTGCTGCCCTTTTACATCATTTGAAAATTACTGCAGGAGAGGTACCTTGCACAGCAGTGCACTAGCTTGGAATTGAGCCTGCAACCTCTATGTCACGAATTCAGCACCCTAACAAGTATGCTACACTGGGTATGCTACACTGCCACCAACACTGCTACACTGGGTGGGTCACTCAGAGTAACATAACTAAGACTGTCTGAAACAGGCTGGCGAACAAAGACATAACTAAAACAAAACGGCGGCTAGGATGTTGGGTTGCGATTGAGAAGTGATAGTTGAGAAGTATTTTCATGAACCCAAGAGGGTGAAACTGCACTCTACACTCAATCATTGACTGGCTGTCAGTCATTGACTGGTTTGAACCCAATACCGTCATTGGTCCAAATCATCAAGTCACACATACTATATGGTATCTCCTCCAGCCTTTGGCTCACATTTGGAGCCAGGAACATCAAATGTGACTTCATGTCTGAGACACTCAGGCCTCTTGGGGAACTGAAGTAGGCCAAGAGAGGCACGAGTTAATCAAAAGTGGGGGGAGAAAAGGCTCTTAAATGAGTGGGCGCACAGCGCTAATGACCGCAGCTGTGAAAATTAATTATTCTAATTCAGAGCGTTTTTGCCATAGAGGCTTCGGACCTCTTCAGAGCGTTCAGCTAATCAAGAGACTCTATGAAGGATGAGGTCAGCTCCTGGACAGAGTCACGCTGCGGCGCTACGATGTCAAAAAGGCAGCCAATGAAATGAGATTTTAGCAATTCAGAAGCTGCACTTGTTCATTTAAATACTTCATCAAACAATGAGTTTATCGAGTGACAAGTTATATTCTGGATAGGTACAAACTTATATACAGGCGGTCCTTGGGTTACGACAGTCTCGAGTTGCGACGGTTTTGTGGTTACAACGCACTCCCATAAATTACTTAAAAAACCTAGTTTCGACCTAAGCGGTTTGGTTCGTAAATACGACCAAAGAAATAACGATAAGAAATTGTTCTCTTTTTTTTTTTATTAATTTTTCAACTAATTACTGTATTTTATATGTCTTTCATGTGTTGTGTGTACAGTGTGAGTGACTTAAGGTGTTAATTTAGGTATAATTTAGGTATAAATTCCGACTTACGTCGAAAATCGGCTTACGGCAAGTTGTAGGAACAGAACTCGTTTGTAAGTAGAGGACCCCTTGTATAGCAGAACAGGCCTCCCTTACGAATGCTAGCCTCTCAATTGTTGTTGCTCTCTAGCGGCCCCTCCTGGTCAGCTGGGCACCTGCAAGTGTGTGAACAGAGTATGTACAGAGGGTTTGCAGCAGGGGGCTAAACAGTTTGGCGATGTCAATTTTAAGTAAATTTTGCTGTCTTCCTCCTAAAACCATTTTGTAACTTTTCCATAGACTAGTTCCAGGGACTCCAACATCACCACTGTCTACCTCCATTTTATAAGTATTTCCTGAAATAAAATCAGTAAGTCAGGTTTGCTGGAGTGGGCTTTTTATGTCTGCAGATCACAAACACATAAAGCACTGCCCGGAACATAAAAACAGAAGATGTGATGGGTAGGAAACTCTCCAAGGGCAGTGAGGAGTCGCGGGTGGCGTAATTCATGCCTATTGTTTCACTGACAGGGATGTGGGGGGGTAGGGTTATGTGTGCATTTTGGGGTGGGGGGGGGGGTCGAGCTCCAGGAAGTCACTTCCCAGGCCTTGGGGCGACGCAAAGGCGAGGAGGGGGGGACTTGGGGGGGTTGACCCCATGCGGGAGAAGGTCAGACTTGCCCATCTCAGCCCCCGATAATCCGACCGCGGGGGTCCGTCCCTCCAGGAGACCCGGGGAAATTTCAGATCTTCTGACACAAGCGCTGCATGATGCCCAGACTGTTTTTCCTCTGTTTTCCTCTCCTTTCCTCCTTCTGCTTCTTCTTCTTTCTTTTTTTTATAAAGAAAATACTCTGCCAGTTGATTCTGGTGGTGAAAATATCGTTTCTGAATGCAGAGCTGTATAAACAATGCCTAAACTTATACATAGCACGACATGCTTTTGAAAAGAATAATGTGCCATGTTGCTCCCACAGGGGCACAAACGTTTGCTAAAATGGCACCGTATTTTAACTAAAGGGATACAGATTCGTACCATCAGGGTGGAACCCTGCAAGGAGGGCCCTTTTTGGCTGCAAGGGGAGTGTACACAAAAGCACTGTTAGGAATCATTACCGCACCTTTGTATGAGCAATTGGCAATCAGCACTCGCTGTTCTTAACAGAAATTAAATGTTCCTTCAGCTTTAACCACTCCCATTTTTGAGACTGCAATGCTCATATCCAGGCAAGTTACATTCACTGAGTGCCTCAGAATTGTACAGTTTACTTTTGGTGTTGCTGGAAACTGCACACTCTGTAGGTGTATGCCAATGTGAATTTTAAGGAAACGTAGCACAGAGCATGGACTGAGTGTTCAGTGCAACACTATGTGATAAGATATTGTACTGATTACTGTGACTCTGAAATCAATAACTAGGATAGCTGGTTTCCAGAGTGATTAAGTTCATTGTTTTTCTTTTCATTTTCACCATAAAAATTCAGAGGATGAGCGAGGCCAGGCTTCACGCGCCAAGACCCGCACCCCACCCCACCCCACGCAACACTTCCCAGCGTGTTTCAAATTCCCCTGGTCTAAACCACACGGCGAAGAAGGCACCTTTTCGTATTTCCCAGCTACACGAACCGAGTAAACAAAAACCATTCAAAAAGGGCGGAGTACAGAGCACAGAGTGACGGCAGAATGCTTATTCGTGAAATACGTACGTTTTTTGGTAAGATGGATACCGGGAATAAAACGAGCGCTTAAACTTTGGGAAACGGCGCATTTGGGGAAATTAGTCCGCTGAAAAGACGGATATGAGTGAGGCATGAAACAGAGGCGAGCTGACAGAATTAAAGCACCCAGAAACAGGGCCTTTGTTGTCCTACGCTCTGTAGTTTTGCTGTTGTTTTGATACATCAATGAAGCGTGTGATGACAATCCTTGTCAGTTGCTCTTTCATACAGCGACAGTCCCGTGATCCTTTACACGAGTTACTCTGACAGATGTGTTTGCCGCGTAGGGAAAACCGCTGACAAATTAGTGATGGAAAATAAAACAAAAAGAAAAGTTAGGTGGGTGAATGAGGTGAGGTGTTGACAGAACATATACGTTGCACATTTCCAGCGTCATTTTTCAAAACCAGGCATTAAAATAATAATCTAGAATGAAATGAAATACAGGCAGCACATAAAAACACACCAGTATCAGCAGTAGTGAGGTTGTTTTTTTTTTTTAACATCAAGGTTAAGGGCAGAAGTAGACAAACACCATTAACTTCTGAACTAGCAAAGTGGAATGGTTTTGATTCTAAAAACCCTTTGGGTCTCCTAGCAACAGGCCTTTGGATAATCAGAGTAGAAGGGCAACTCAAATGAACTAACAGACGGCTTCCTCCGTGCTGACCACGGTAACTGTGATAAAAGGCACCCCGGACTCCAGCGTCTATGCATCAGATAAAATGTAAATTACAGTTATGGGCCTTAAAATGTACATGAGGCTGATAAGCATAGAAATCCTAACCCCGAATTTCAACCAAACTTAATCAAGCTAGAATGGGTACACAAAGGTGTCGATGCGAAATCTTGAAAAATTTAATGCACAGTAAAATACAAAACGTGAAATGCCAACTCGTCAAAACTAAAATCAAATTTCAAGAACCAGCATGTACAAGAACAAGCTTGGAGAAGCATCCAAAAAAAGAAACAAACAGACAAACAAACAAAAGAACACATGATAAATGCCATATCAACAATAAAAAAAAAAACTGCAACAAAATGAATCAGGGTTGCCCTGACCGCCCTCAACAGCTGCCCAGGCTTTCCCACCATGAAATTCTCACCACAGACAGGCCTTTTTCTCTCTGAGATGTATCCCATGCTTTGTTTTCCAAAAACTCCACAATCTGAGGGATATTTTCCTGCTCTGGCAACCCCGGAAGCAGATGCCCTGACCTCCAAAGGAGGAGAGACCAGTGCAGAAGCTGCAGGGCATCCAAGGCGTGAGAAACATCCCATGATCCTTCAGCGCTTCTCTCAGTGTGATGATTTTCATTAGTGAATGAATGTGTTCCATTTGATCACATTTTAAGAGTTTTTCTCTCTTCAGTAATTTCTCAGTAGCTTAGATATTTGTTTTTTTTTTTCTTTTCATTTTTTGTCAATGTATTTGGAGAACCTCAATTGTGAAGGACTGAATGACAGATGACAACATTTTTCCTTTTGTAAATGTTTGTTATGCTGCCATACATGCAAAGATAACAACATAGGCAGACAGACAGATAGATAGATTGATTGGTGGAATCATTGATTTATTCATTCATTGATTAAGCACAGAAACACAGACCAAAAATTGTGTTTTCCCCCGTCCCTCATTGTCACTGGTTTCATCTCAGCTTCCGGTATGTGACTACATTCTCTGACTATATGTCTTGGGGATCATGCCAAGTTGTACCTTGAAAGGGAAAAAAAAAATCAATACCACTGCAGTCTCTTAATTTCAGAGTCGTCACAGACTGCAGGTCTCCCTTCCCTCGAAGCTTTGAGTGAGATACAGGACCCTATCCCTTTCATTTAAATCTCAGAAAAAAGGAAACCAGCAGGTTAGTACTGCCCCAGGCTTCCCCTTACCCTTCAGTATCAACATGTACTTTACTGTACTTTTAATTATTTTCAGTGCCAGAGGAAATAGTACAACAAATGTTGATCTTACAGCACCAACAAAACTTTGACAGGGAATGCTTGCTTGCTTGTGACATCGGGTTCGATGATGACTTCCTCTTGACAATGAGTTCTTTTATGAAATGCGGAATGCGGTTTGCAATACGAACTGCTTACTACAGGCAGAGCACACAAGAGCTGGGCTTAGTGTTGGGCTGGGTAGGGTTCAGTGCTACAAAACTGTGACAGGGAATGAAAACAGCAACACAAACCGAGCAACCAGTTCTCTAAAAAAAAATGACAGTCCTGTTGGCTGATCAATACAATTCATCACCCAAAAGAAACAGAAAAAAAATGAAAGACTGAAACTCGTGTGTCCTGTCCGGCGCAGAGCTGTTAAATGCGTGTAGTGCTAACCCGCTCTGACACTACTGCTGAAATCAGCGCAACCCACTCACTCTTAATGAGCTCCAGCTCGCCCCCTGCTGGGCTCTGTGTCCGACCTCACGCCCAGCCGTCCACCCCGGGCTATGCAACCCCCCGCCTCCATGCCCTGACCCCCGCCCCTCAAGGCAGGAATGGGAAAAGTGCAAAAGGATAGCAACTCCCCCCCTCCCATCCCTCCAAAATGTCTGTACAGAGGATTGAGCAATGAGAATCACGAATTTCTACACAGAACCACAGCGCTGTAGGTTCTGCAGTATGTCTTCAAAAATGTAATGAATCAAAAGTGTGTGTGTGTTTACATGTGCATGCCTGTATTTGTGTGTTGTGTGTGATTACATGTATGTGTACACCTTTATCTGTGTGTCCTTTATTTATTTGTTTTATTTGTAAGGGACTGTGTACAATATTAAACATAAATGATACCATTTGATGCAGTGTACCAGAGTTAGCCTAAGGCTAATATTCATCTGCAGTCCCCAGGCAGGTCACAATTAAAACCGTAATTAATACTGTATGCTTATATTTATGTCCAAAAGCCATTGGTTCCTCGCGCTGCTCAAAAGATAATGACAGGCCAGAATAGCCTTAGCTGATGTACCCAAGACACAGGATCCTGCCTCAGTGCGGACCTACTCACACGCTGCAGGAGATAAACCATAACGGCTTTGCCATCCAGCAACAGGGTGTTAGAGGCATGGAGAAACAGACTTTCAGAAGCATTGCACCAGTCACGACCCACTTGCTAAAGAGTGACCAAACCCAGGTGATCTGGAACTCCTATGAACGCACACAGAAACCTGTTGTAGAACGATTACCCTTGTAAAAAGCCAAACTGTAAACATTTTTATTTGTGCTTGCGACTGGCTGCTTGATATGTTAAACGCTACACTCTTAGAAAAAAGGGTTCCTAAAGGGTTCTTAGCTTGTCCTGCTGGGGGAACCTTAAAGGTTCTTCTTTGATATGGATTTCACTCACAGGTTCTCTGTAGAACCTTATTCTGAGGGTTATATAAAGAACCCCTTAAAGATATCTGTATCTAAGATGAACCTTTAAGGGTTCCCCCAGCAGGACAAACAAAGAACCTTTAAAGGTGCTAGAAAGAGTGTTTTTTTCTATATTATCAATGCCTTGCTCTGTGCGTGCCTAGCAGAGATTTGATTCACTGTAGAAAAATGACGTGTCAGGTTTTTGTGATGGGAGCATAACTAACGGTGGGTGATTGAGGAGACAGACAGCAGGGCTTTGCACTTTAGCTCTGTGGTGACAGCGCATTCAGCAGAGTGGACAGGGGCAGCTTCACCTGGCCCGCCACATGCTGAGCTAAAACAGCTTACGTTAAGCTGTCCCGTACTGCAGTAATAATAATAATAATAATAATAATAATAATAATAATAATAATTTTGTTGCTGCTGTTATTATGACTAATAATTATCTGGTCACCTGGTCATTTCCACCCTTCATATGGTTGGGTACACTTTCACTTGCGTTAAATTCTTCACGTATTGTCTTCAGCTGTTGTAAGTTGTATCTGGTGAAGTTTGAACCCTGCTCAGCATTTGACTTCCTGTCATGTTTCCGCTTTCCAGGGGAGAATTTAAAGTTTGAAAGGACAATGCTGAGGAGGGTGACCTTTACCCCTCAAGTTGCTGACAAAACCCTTCACTCGATGTTCCTGACCCCCACCCACTCCCCCCACCCAACCCCAACCCCAGACTTACTGACTTAGTGAATGATCATTTGAATTAAATTAACTCTGTAGATGCCAGTAAAAGTCCTGCATATTGGACACTTTTACTTTTTAATCTGTTTACAACAGAAATCTGAAGTGTGTATGTGCGTGTGTGTGTGTGTGTGTGGAGGGTTGTCATAGCTACAAAATAGGGTGCTAAATTTAAGTCACTGAGTCACTAGTTGGATGGAGATTTCTTTCTTTTGAAACACTTAATTTCCTGAAAAACCACAGAAACAAGCAGACATTGTGGCCCTCCAGGACTGGAGTTAAACCTGCAGACACTGCGGCCCTCCAGAACTGGAGTTAAACCTGCAGACACTGCAGCCCTCCAGGACTGGAGTTAAACCTGCAGACACTGCAGCCCTCCAGGACTGGAGTTAAACCTGCAGACACTGCAGTCCTCCAGGACTGGAGATAAACCTGCAGACACTGCAGCCCTCCAGAACTGGAGTTAAACCTGCAGACACTGCGGCCCTCCAGGACTGGAGTTAAACCTGCAGACACTGCGGCCCTCCAGGACTGGAGTTAAACCTGCAGACACTGCGGCCCTCCAGGACTGGAGTTAAACCTGCAGACACTGCAGTCCTCCAGGACTGGAGATAAACCTGCAGACACTGCAGCCCTCCAGAACTGGAGTTAAACCTGCAGACACTGCGGCCCTCCAGGACTGGAGTTAAACCTGCAGACACTGCGGCCCTCCAGGACTGGAGTTAAACCTGCAGACACTGCGGCCCTCCAGGACTGGAGTTAAACCTGCAGACACTGCGGCCCTCCAGGACTGGAGTTAAACCTGCAGACACTACGGCCCTCCAGGACTGGAGTTAAACCTGCAGATACTGCGGCCCTCCAGGACTGGAGTTTAACCTGCAGATACTGCGGCCCTCCAGGACTGGAGTTTAACCTGCAGACACTGCAGCCCTCCAGGACTGGAGTTAAACCTGCAGACACTGCGGCCATCCAGGACTGGAGTTAAACCTGCAGACACTGCAGCCCTCCAGGACTGGAGTTAAACCTGCAGATACTGCGGCCCTCCAGGAAGGGGGGGTTAAATCTACAGACACTGCCGCCTGACATGACTTAAGATTAACATCCTAATTAAGAACAAATAATTCTTTCATAATTGTTACATTTAAGTCAGTGATGAATTCCGTTTAAGATTGTAAAATAAGGATCTAAAGGAGCTGTTTTCATATTTTACCAGAATTCAAATTCAATAAGGTGAGGAGGCTGTAGAGAACAGACCATCATGATCACTCTGAAATAACAGTGAGACACAACGTGTTTCCCAACAGTAAACTTAATGCATGCAAATCTATGGCCTTTAAAAATATAATCGAAATCACAAAATATTATGCATTTGCATGAGTATTCTAGTATCCATCTATCTGTATATAAATAATACTGTATAATATTTTGCATGGTGTTAGGCAAACAAAGTTGTGTATTTTGGTCGTGTTTTTAATTTAACATACAATGCATAATGAAATTTATCTCTCATGACTAAAATTATTTTGCATTGTACGGTCATGATTTGGTCTGATTTTTTTTTTTTTTTCTGTTTAGTGTGCAATCGCACTCAGCTCGTTGATATACAGTGATGTTAATATTCCATTATTTTATCAGGCGTTTTTGAAAAGTGGGCTGGGGAATACGGCAGATACATGTCTTATTTTGTATCTATAAATATTTAACTATCACTGGAAAGTGTCCACTGTAATTTGGACTGAAAAGCTGGATGGAAACCTGGTTGTGGACGACGCGAGTAACTCAGTATTGAATACACGCGACACAGTATTGAAAAAATGTTGAACACAGGCTTGAATATTCTGATTGATTATGAATGATGCTATGCACGTGGCAGTAAAACGAGAAGAAACAATATCCTCTCTACTGATCTCAGATCAGTCACAACACAGGTCGCTCAAACGCGTGGCTGTCAATCGCTAGCACCACTGCGGGGGAAAAAAGCGAATTAATAAAGAAAGGAAGACATACATTGATTAAATACTGATTATCTCCACTAAGGCGTTTGCAGTGTTGCTCCAGCGTTATTTAACCCCCCTACCCCCAATTTTTTTTTAAACGCACTCGTCTGTACACACATGTTGTGTTATGATTAAAATGACCCAATAGCTTATGTTTTCATAGCAAGGCACATTTTAATTCCCCATGCATGTTCACCGGATCTTAATTTCCTGACCATAATATTTAGACACAAGCAAAGGATGCAAATGCCAATACTGTTCCCCTCAAGATCAGTATGTCAACACAATTAAAATAAAACAACTATGCTGCTCTTATAAGGCTTACCAACACGTTCTAACAGCTAATAATCTGACAATTAACGCCGGGAAAAAAGTTTAATGAAAGGAAATGATTTGCGATGATGAGTGGCATTTTTGATGGTGTTCCCTGTTGGAAAGGAGAGGTTGCTGTATTCCATCCGGCCACCTCGGTTTCTGTATCCTGCAGGTGCTTTCGCCACCAGCAACAAACTGCGACACCGCCGAAAACCTTCTCTCTCTCTTTCTCTCTCTCCCTAATTGCTCCTACCAGAAGGGGGACTACCGCTCTGTCAAATATGAAAGGGCTAGCAAGCGAGTGCGACTCCAGTGTGTGTGTGTGCGTGCGTGCGTGTGTGTGTGTGTGCAGGCTATGTGTACGTGTATGCGCGCGCGCGTGTGTTTTTTTTTTTCTTCCTTTCCCCAAGACTGACTCCAGATCCCGTCCGTACAAGACGGCGATCCAGGAGTCCGCATCTTGCCGGAGTCCCACGGATTTTTTTAATCATGCCCCTCTGTCTGTGTGCGCGTGCAGGCAGGCTGACAATGATTTCCTCAGTGATTACGTACAGAGAGACTCCCTGCGGGCTAGGGGCCCCCTCCGGAGTCATCCTGATGGCTTTGGGGGCCTTACTTCCATTTTCCATTATTATCTGGACTACCGGAGCGACAGCGCAGTCCAGGACCTTGCAGGTTTGTGACGAGGAGAGAGCACACATCCTCTCTCCGCTTCTTTTACCAATTTAGACGTACACTTCAGAGCAGACTGACAACCAAATCCAGGAACAGCTAACGGGAATCACGGAAAGGGAGAAGCCTAAATTAGTTTTTAGTCGCTAGCTATGTAGGGGGAAAGTATAAATATTTTTCATTTCTTTTTTGTTTTGTTGCATTTTTTTCCTTCTTTCACAGCGGGCGATTGCCAATGCCTCTCTTTCTCTCCGCGGTTGCCATTAAGATCAAACGCTAAAGGCTACAGTTCTCATTTTGTTTTTAAAACCCATCTGTGTCTACAAAGGTATGTTTATAGAAGGGAAAAGTGAAAAGTATGCGACGGAATTTTGACACTTTTCCAGCTACCGCAGTCGAATTAAATAGCTAGGTATCCATAGCTCGGATAAAAAAACACCTCAATCTACATATCACCGATTGCGATGCGCCCATTATTTTTACTTACATTTTTGTAATGTCGAGAGAGCAGTCCAAACTGTTTCGTGTGCAAATTGCGGATTTTCAATGACAGCAGCTGTTTAGAGTGTATAATTTGTCGGTCTGAAACTGAGCAACTTCAGCTGTTTCTGTAGGATGTCTCGCCGCAAGCAAGCCAAACCAAGATCTCTAAAAGGTAAGTGAAACGTTAGCTGCTTCCATACAACCCCAGTGTGTCTTAAGGTAGACCGCTACCAAGTTTTGTAATAGTGTTGTAGGCTAACATGAATGGTATGTTACGAACGCCGTGATATAGCTAGCCTATGTGCAAATGTAACTACAACAATATAGCCAGTAATCTACAGTTACCAAAACGGAAGCTAATCACTATGTGTGTCTGTTTTTTTTTTCTTTTTTGAAGTACCATGTATTACAGCAGTTTATACCGTGTGTCAAAAGCAGCCTGCAGCTCTTTTAGCGTGCTGTTTAAATAAGATGTCTTTTTGTGTACTTAAATCACAGTATCTGTTACGGCAGTCCGTGGTGTAAGACATAACTGAGTCGACACCACAATACCTCGACAGCGAACTTCTGTGACTGAGTTCTTCGCCCCGTTCTGTCTGGGGGGTTGGAGTGGAGGGGGGTGGGGGGTGCTGGAAATGATGTTGAAGTTCAGAGCTTAAATTGTGGTGGAATGCTCCTACAAGAGTTTGTGGTGTCCCGTCATGTGACACAAGTCTGGGGTCCTGTGTGCTACGGTAGTATGAGGGGAGCGGAGGAACGGGAGAAGAGGAAACATTCAGAAGAGAAAAAATTTGTAGCGGTGATTTTTTTGTTGGCGGGTCGGGGATGGTGGGTATTTATGTAAGGACCTGTTCTGAGAATTGATGAGACAAGTGGCACACCGCGGGTTTCGGGGTCGTCATGTCAATGACAGCGTCGATAGAAGCCAGGCATACTGATTGAACTAGACATGTTATTTATGGGGTGTTGAAGCTCCGTAATGTGTTCTCTTATGACACAGCCCGACGGGTCTAATGCTTTTATCTGCGCTGGGGAATCTATGCGTACACGAGTAGCCTAGTAAATTGTTCCGGACAGAGCTACGCTCTTCATTCTTGTCGAACAGGAAGTAGCCAATAATTGGGTTAACGTCAACCTTTTTTGTTTTGGATTCTTTTATATATACATATATTGGTCTTTTATATATATTTGAATGCCATTAAATGAGTTGAAAGAATTACACGAATCGGAATAGGCCTGTTTTGTCTGTTTCATTGATGCTGTTTTGATGCATGTCCAAAAAGAGAGGACAATTCCCCAAAATGCGCTCACACACTAGGCTGGTAGTTACCTTGTGGACAGCTGGCAGTCAGTTGGATGACTGCTGATCCGCGGGGTTGAGCTCCAGTTCATCTGGCTAGCATTGTATTTTACACAGCAAATAATTGTTCACAATTTCACATGCCCAGCGAGCGGTCCGCGGGCCCTCTCTCCCCCTCTCTCTCTTGTTCTTGGAAGTGTTCGCCACAGAGGAAGATTACAATCCCTGTCCCGTGGCTACCACGGCTACCTTTTTAAATCAATAGCCTACATTGCAGAAAAGAACGGTTGGACGCGAAATCCTGCAACTGTCACACGGTACTATTATATTTTCCTATCACCATTTATGTAGCTATAACAGACTCATATTTGTGGCTACTAATACAAAGCTTTCATATGATGTATTGCATGTTTAGACAGCTTTGTCTTGACTGAAGGAACTCGGGTTAACCAAGGGTACAACACGAGGGCCCCTGAGGGGGAAGGGGGGAGGGGAAGTCTACTTCCCTTAACACCGTTGCACATTTCAGGGCTCATTTTTGCAGTTAGTCTACTTTTGTTGGTTGCAATAACCTTTTGGGTTCCGGTAATACAATTACAAACCATAAATATATATGGCAGGAATGATAAGCACAAATTAACATCTCGCAGAAACATGACCATTGCATGTGTCTGACTTACACTATAAGCACTGTATGCATGCATATTTATTCAAATAACTTTGATATGGTTCAGTCTAGTTACTGACTTTTTCTGCATGATAGGAAGACAAACGAATTGTGTGTATATAATATATATATACATAAACCATTGGTATATATTTAAAAAAAAAACCCCACGGTTCCCATGGTTCCTATTATGACCGTGTCTGCTGAGTAGAAATCACACTCCAGGTCGCACACAGAACGTGTTAAAAGCATACCTCTGAAGAGGTGAGAGACAATGGCAACCTCAAAAAAATGATTGGCTGTTTGGACAGTTGATTGATGGCGTTTCTTTACGATGCTTTTTCCAAGCGTGGTGGAAGACGACCTGTGAGTTTGTCACGCTCTTGGAATCAGAGGGCGAGAGAGAGGCGATAACCTGTGCCTGTGCCTCACATGTCACGCTGCACGAGCCTACGCCACAGCGGTCACGTTGCGCGGAATGTCATTTACATAGACAAGATTTCACCGTCATAACGGAGCACATCAGCGGTCGCGTGCAGTTTGCTCAAGGGCACGTCGCGTGCTTCCCTCTTTGAACATATTTGGAAAATCCTCCTGATAAGTTGTCTTGAATCTTCAAGATGCTGATTGTTTTTGTATTATTTATTTGATGATACTGAAAGACACTTTTGGAGAGATCCTAAGATTTGAAGTGTCTGTAGAATTTATAGTAGTACATGAATATGTTTGCATACCTTTTTTTTTTTTTTTTTTTTTTTCAGATTTTGGGGAGGGACTTAATTGAACTTTACAATTTCTCAATTTCTAACACCTAACAGGCCTGAGACAGTCAGGGAAATGTAACCTGAGAAGGTGATTTTAGAATTTCACACCTTGCCGCATCGGATCGTGCGGTCGCACCTTGGTGAGGGCACGCGTTCAGCGGCAGCGTCACGTTCAGTTGTCAGGTTGCATTTACAACGAACAAAATCGAGGGGTGACGACAAAGAGAGCAGTGGCGGGGAGGGGAGCGGAGCGGAGCCTCCTGGTGTCGTGTAAGCGATATGGGCATGGGAGTATTGGGGGGGGGGTGGGGTCACAGCCCTAAAGAGCTCCCGGGGGATGAGAGACGGGGGCAGCAGGGGACGATGTGGTTGATGACTTTTGGTGGGGTGGGGATTTGGGCTTGGACCAAAAAAAAAAAAACCTTGACTACTGGTTTGACTCTGTGGAATTTGCTCCCATGGTGGAGAGTGGTAGGGCTGCCTGCTCTAAGTCCCACGGAGGGGCTGGCGACACTTCCGAGTTCCCATTTCAATTAAATCCGAGAGACAGACCTGCCTGGTGTTATTGCTGGGGGAAGGATCGTTCCAGCGCGGGGGCCATGCATCAGCCCGCGGTACGCAAACATGTCAGGCTCTCTCCGCTGACATTTACCCAATCCGCACCTTCCATATTGTGTGCAGGGTTTCTCCCCTCCCCTTCTTCTCCTTCTTCTCCTTTTCAGTTTGGAACGGCCTGTAATTTCATTTTTCTTCTGACATTACTGGACCGAGCCGTCCGCTCTGTTGCTCAAAGATGCGCTTTCCCTGGTGTGCTGTAGCGGAGCGTTGGGGGGTGAGGGGGCTGGCGGATGTGGGGGGGGGGGGGGATTTATTAAATCTTGCGACTGTGAAGTCCAGCACACGTCTCCTATCTTCAGAAATATTTTGATTTTTGGAGTTTGTTTTTATCTCTCTAACACTGAGGACTGTCTTCAGCTGCCCTCGTGTGCCCTGCCGTTCATTGGTGGAGGATATTTCCAGAACTCTCCACGTGTAAACACCTCTCCCGGTGCCATTAAATGAATTTATCGCTCCTGGTTTTAAAGATGGCGTTGTGTCGAACAGGCCCTCTCACACACTGAAGAATGTTTTATGTCCTCACGTACGGCTGCTTTGATTTTCCTCTGCGTTAGGTTTCAACCTGTGTTTCATGTTGGCAAATACCCCAAAGGTATTGGTGGATGCTATTTTTCTGACTGATATGGTTGTAAGTTATTTAAGAAACAGCTCTTGGAATTTGGTTGGGAGCGCAGGATTGTAAACCAGAAAGCAGTTTTGACCTAAGACAGAGGTGACATATTTTGAAAAAATGCAACCGCTTATATTTGATGAGGCACAAAATATTATATATATATAAATTTTTCTATTTATATTCCTTAACAGCCTTTGTCCCAGGGTCCTAATAAGGCTCACAGTGTCGTATAGTACATAGCTATAACATACAGCTGAAAATTTAGCAGAGGAACCTCGGAAGGAGCATCAGATTTAGTCTAATTTAAGATGATGCATGGTGTCCCGTATCCAGTGGTAACAGGCGTTTAAGGGTGCCCCCCCCCCCCCCCCCCAATTTAACCACACTGTGGGACATGGGCCAGGAATAAGGCAAAGGCGAGAGAACCCAGCTGTGGTTTGGGCAGGTTTAAACCCTTTGGTGGGTGGGTTCCAAAAGCAGAGTAGAGAGGGTACAAAAGGGCATTTCATTAGCTGAGAGAGAGAGAGTTTTCAAATGCAAAACTCCGGAATTCAGGCAAAGCAGGTTCTGGCCCACATGTTTGCAAGAAGAATGGAACGGTCTTAGATCTGGGTGAATTTTTGATTTTTTTTTTTTGTTTTGGGGTTGGATGTAAACCCTGTGAGGAACTTGAAGCTGGTTTTAGGTTTTTCTTGGTTTTATGTATTTGCACATTGGAGCAAAACACAGTACAGCTGAAAAAACAAGGTGAAATAAGGTATTGTGCAGGGGCGGGCAGAAGGATTTACAGGTAAGACATCACCCTAAAGCCAAACAGAACATACAGAACTATCAATGAAAACTTGTAGCATATTAACATGAATACAGAAAGAACATCAAAAGACCAGACAAAAAAGAAATGAAAAAAGTGAAAGATCTAGCGATTACTTGTTGACTGCAGATGGAGAAGAGGCCAACATTACGTGAAATAGATTCCCAGGAGAATGAGCCGATGCACACAGTAAGACATATGACAGCACATTGCAATTTCCTCTTCAGCTTAAAACATAGACATCGCATGTGTCTCGAGAGGAATTCCGTCACCTCAAAAATCAGCGTGAAAGATGACGCCGAAGCATTTTACACCTTAGTGAAGCCGGAGATACCACTTTAGTCACACATCATGTCATTGGTTCCAACTGGACTAAAATCAGATAATATTCAGTTTCTTATTCCATCCCGTTTAAATCACCAGTCATGCGGTGTTATCATATATTGTACTACAAAATAAATTTGACTAATGGTTGAGATCAAAAACTGGTCCTAGTATGACACCATAACTCTGAGTGTGATATCATATCCAGCCAGACTCACTTCCTGTTTACTTATAAAACAGGAAGCAGAGAGAGGTGATGCTGGTGTCCACGGAAATAGTTTGAAAAGTAACACTGCCCATAGGCTCAGTAGCTCATAATGGATAAAAAAGCAGAAGAAAGCTCATCCTGGACCAGTATATCTAATAAATTGACTGTGCATACAGGCCCTGGTTTCCGTGGTGGCTAGACCTTCCCTGCCACATCCCCTTAGCTGTGGAAAAGTCACCTCGATGTTTACGAGCCTGGAACATTATAGAATAATGGCTCAGACAGTAACTTTTAAAATCCTATCAGGTACCAGCTGTGTTTGCTGGTTTTTGGTACAGCTGATCTCTTGATCAATTAAAGTGTATCTTGATATCTACCATAACCGTTTTCTTAAAACTTGTTTTAACACGATACAGGTTTGGTTCATTGGGCTGAGCTGTAGGACCTCTACTCTGTCAGTCAATGCTTTGCAAAGCACACTTGGAGTCCAGTCTGTGTGGTGCGATTAATTGATGCTGTCTGATGGCATTATGTCATGTTTACTCCTGTGTTTTTGTGTATTTTTGTGTATTATTGTCACTGTTATTTTTGTTAATTGACAGCAATAAAACATTTTATTCAAATTAATACTACAAATTGAATGCACAACAAAATATCCACATAAATAGCAGAATTATTATACATTTCTGATTTCAGAATCATTTTGATTAAAGTGTTGATTTTCCTATTGACTTAATTATCTGATGCAGCACACTTATTATCACCTCTAAATGTGAAACAAAAAAAAAGTTCAATTATTACAGAATAACGCCAGAAACTCCCATTATCATCCCTGTCGTTGCTCTTGACACTCGGCTTCTCGAGTCGTCTCGTGTTGCCCTGGGAGGTGATTAATCTTTTCTGTGTTTTTTTTTTTCTTTTCTTGGAATGTATATATATTTTTTTACATTAACTCTCTGCTGGTGTTTAAATAAGGAGCTGAATTGTGAGTGAGCGGTTCAGTAAAATGGACTCTAATGCCCTTTTCATTCTATATCAGACTCATGGAGGGACAGCCCTCTTTGACAGTAAACAGGAGAGTATACTCTGTGCCACCATAATCCTAACAATAGGGTTGCATGATTATGACAAAAATGTTTCATGGAAAAAAAAAATATATATATATATTTTGCTCAATGTTCTGTTGAAGCATCTTTATGAATTGTGATGTTCTGAACATGAAACAGAGATCACTGGTTTTAATAAACATTCTGAGAAAAGCATGGATCATTGTTTTCAGGTTATTTAATTCATGTTTTTAACACCTGTGAAACAGTGAAAGCATGTTTACAAGTCGACAGATACAGTCGGTCTGCCTTATCTGTTGGTATATGATTCCAGGACCCCCCGCAAAATGTGATGTGCAAAAACCGTGGATGCTCAGGACACTTATATAAAATGACATGATTTTACCCAATACATGTTCATAACTTGAAATCCCACTTACTAACTTGAAACCCTATGTACTAAGAACTGCTAAAACCCACCTAAATCATACTGACTACAGTATTCTGGCATACGATGCCCGCAGGGATTTCAAATGTTCTTTTTCAAGAATATTTTGGATTTTCAAAAAATATTTTAGAACTGCGGATGCCAAACCCACGGATAAGGCAGGCCAACAGTAGTTCTTTCAATGGTGGTGCTAAATGAACCCAACAGCATCACCTAAAAACCTCTGCTAAGCATCACTGCTTGATTGCATGAAATGGCCGTGCTAAATAGAGTGCCATCATCGTAGTAATGCCCATGCTAAATAGAGTGTGTAAAAGTAATTGTAGCCTCTCACAATTAGTTAATTTGCTCAAGCCATAATGGCAGTAATAATTAATAAATAAAAGAAAAGCTGTGCAGCTCTACCTAACAACCTACAGACATGAGGTGTACGATGGTGGGATTATGATTATAATGACTTTATCAATGAAATGTATCCTTATTCAGATTCTCTGTCATAGTTCAATCAAAAGTTTTTTTTATTTATGTATTTTTTAATGTGCTGTCCACTGCAAAACCACATTTATTGGTTCAGTTCAGTGTGTCCCTGGTTGGACACCGTAGCCATGGCCATTTTTGGTCTCTTGAAGCCTTATTTTCCCCTCACCTTTGATGGGAGTGTTCATTCTGGAGCATGCGCACTGTGGTTTGATTGGTCGCTGGCTGTTGGGTCTTGTCACTTGGCAGTGGTATAAAAAGAAGCCTGTATCATCCTGTATGTTGGGCAGTAAGTAACAGACATTTTACAAAGCGCTTTTAATTCAGTGGCACCTGAAGTGTGATTGATCTGAGGAGTTCATAGCTGGAGGAGCAGGTCTACAGTCCGCTCCCACTGCTCTCTAATGGGGCCGTGTTTGACCTCCAAACACGCTAAATTGAGTGGTAGTCCTCCCTGGGTGAATATCTAAATCCAGATCAGGATGCATAGCGCTGTTGTTGTTCTTACTGCCCCCCCCCTCCTAGTCCCCTCCCGTTGCAGTTCTCGTCTCCGTCTGGAAATGACATCAGCTGCAGAGAGACTGGGCCCAGTTTGGCCTGGACAGGACCGTGGTAATTGATGGAACTGCTCTAAGCTTCCTTCCTAACTCCTATGTCTCCTGCTACACATGGTATCCCTCAGAACATAATTGGTATGAATAATTAATAATTATGAATAATTAGCCTTAATGAACCCAGGTGACCATATGCTGCACTAACACATAATTCCCTTTGTCCTGTTCACTTATTTTATTTGCCAAAAGATCATGGGAGAAATGTTTTTATTACAGGAGGTCCATGGGTTACGACGGTCTCGAGTTACGTCGTTTCGTGGTTACGACGCACTCCCATAAATTACTTAAAACACCTAGTTTCGACCTAAGCGGTTTGGTATGTAAATACGACCACAGAAATAAAGATAAGAAATTGTTCTCTCTTTTTTTTTTTAATTAATGTTTCATTTAATTACTGTATTTTATATGTCCTTCATGTGTTGTGTGTACAGTTTGAGTGACTTAAGGTGTTAATTTAGGTATAATTTAGGTATAAATTCCGACTCGTGTCGAAAATCGGCTTACGACAAGTTGTACGAACAGAACTTGTTCATAAGTCGAGGACCCCCTGTATATGTAATTTAGCTTGTTTTTCTGAAAGATGACCGCCGAGTCGAGCTGAAGATTTGTTTATGGCTCATTCCTGTGGAGATGAACGAACACTCCGGTCCAAGAGAAGGAAAAAGAGGTGGAAAACGAAAGATTGAAAAGAAGTGAAACTTTTTAATAAGCCCACTGTCCTCATAAATAATGACTTCTCGGGCCTCCCATTAATGCAAAAGTTTGAATTTCCCGTCATTATCAGTCGTTAAGTGAATTTTCTGCCTCACCTCCCTCATTCCTCCAACTGGGACAATAATAAAAAAACACACACACACACACATCCGCACACAAACTAAAACTCCCTGTGCCAATTTATGATGAAACCATAGGGGATTCATTAAGGCTCCCCTCTCTAAATGATCCGACGTGCGTATGCTCCGTAGCCGGGGAGAGAAACTCATTAAGACGTTGCTTAAGCTCTTAGGGGCTCATTCACCAAGCTTCCCTAATAAGGTGTGCTCGCGAGCCGGCACTGCAAGGCAAGCATTACGTTTACAAATAAGTCGGGTATTCAGCGGCCGGTGTAAGATGAAAGATTTTACTAGGGATTTCATGTTTTTCAACCTCCCCCTGATTAATCATGAAATGCTAATGTTTAGACCCTCGTCGCCTCAGTCTGGTGCCGAGGTCTTGGGTGCATCATAAGAGCACTTTGATAGCGTAGTTTGCAATACTTGGAGGCTCCCTAGAAAGATTTGCTGTCTGAAAATCAGTGTTTCCTGAATAATCAGGTGAAGAGTGACATCACAGTTTTATGAGTGTAACTGGGGTGTTGTTACTCGACTTCCTGGTTGTGAGAATGGGTTCACAAGTCCATTTTTAAAGCCGTTCTGAAGTCCTGGAAAAGTTCAGAACTCTCCAAGGGAGAGCGTTGTATTTGACATATGATTTCCTCTTGATATAGTTTATGTTTGACTGGCTGCGTTCTCCTCAGACCCGCCTTGACCGAGGCACACATGGAATGTGTACATTTAAGCATTCAGCTGTCCGTTTATACAGCTGAATATTTGCTGTAGAAATTTGGGTTAAGTACATAAGTGTTTCAAGGGTACAACAGCAGCGCCCTGCCTGGGAATCACACCCACTTAGCTCTGAGTTGGGGAGGCACAGCTCTCGAACCTTTACACCACACTACTGCTCTGAGTGCTTTTGCCCTTAGGGCTTCCTGGCAGACTGGGGCCAGGCCCTGTGGCAAAAAAATACATGTTTTCAAGTTATCAGGATTCAAAGTTATTTTTGTAAGTCTAGATAAGAGTGTCTGATAAATGTAAATGTTCCCCTAGCCCCACACCAATTCTGTAAGCAGGATGGCTTAATCACCTCAAGTGCTCAGTAAAATGATGTGATTGGTTATTGTCTATGTCCCCAACAGTGGGTGGGATTACAGCTCTGAGCTACTCTACTTTTTTTGCCAGAAAAAAACTGGTAGGGCCTGTCCATAGCATAAGCATGATATCGCTTAGCGCCCCCTATAGTTTAGGAGGGCCACCTACTCATGTTGTTTGGCTGAAGTTTCTATGAGGAGAGCGCCCCAAACCAAAACCTTGCTCACGGTCCCCAGAAGGCTGGGTCCAGCCTTGCTTGTAGTGGAGAGGTATAAACCTGCTTATGACTGGCTAACTGTCAAGTGACCTTTGTCTTCTCCTCCTCTTTCACCCTCCATTTGCAGCTCTTGTATACACAGTATAACTCCTAATTTGCACATATGTTGGCAGGGGAATGATTCAGGTTTGTCAAGGTATGGCAATTCACATACGTAGACTTTATGGTCACAGTGTGGAAATGTCTTACAATCCAACTTAACTGGGATAAAATTAATATTCACTTCAGTTCAACACTGATATTGATTTTTATCCCTCCTTCCCCCTGGCCTGTGTCCATAATCCATGAGTATATTTCCCTTGACCATAACATCAATTTTTGCATGATGTTTTCAGCAGCCATTAATTTTATGTGATGTCACTTTCCCGTGCCATAGGGTTCTCTGACACCGCTGAGCACTCATCGCTGCATTTGGTCGCAGATGCTTCTGCCACGTCATTGGTCAGCATGGTCAACCAATCCGAGCAAACACAGCACAGTGATTTTTTTTTTCCAGAGTGTTGCACACCACTTAGCCTGAAAAAATAAATGTAAGAGTGCTTGTATCCAAAAAGTCTTTATGCAGGTGGTGCGTGGTGGGTAAACTGGATGAAAGAAAATGTCCCCACACTGCAGAACGTTATGGAAACAAAGGGATGGATAGCAAAACTATCGTTACAGAATGTTGGAAGCCATTCAGTGTGAAATAGCATTCGCTGTAAACTGTAAAGAAATGTTTAGCATATTGAACACTACTCTGGTCTCACTTCCTGTCGTCTGCAAAACCATTGCAGATGCTACTTTTAAAGGCAAGGCTGGAAGTCAAGTAGGGGGGGCACCCCACTCAAATCTAGAGTGACACCCCAATGAGAAACAAAAATGCAAAAAAAATATTTTTTTGGGGACAGCGCCAACATTTTGTCATTGATGGACCCCAATTTAATAAACCTTTCAGATGTTGCAATGCAGCACTGGACTGTGCAATTTTAGAATTTGAAATCAGATCTGGGGCAAATAATTATTTCACATGCTTTGCTTGAAACTCTTCAGACACCTGTACAATTGTAACAAAGTCCTGACAATTTTATAGTAAAAATGTGTTGTTTATGGTAACCAATATTCAAAACCTTATTTATCATTGTACATTTGGTATCATGATTTGCAGGAACTGTAATGTATGGTTATTTTCAAAATGTTAAAATACATAATATATGTATTTTATATAAATTCTTATATTTTTTTATATAAAATACATAAAATCCATTTGCATTGTCAGACATTTACTCAAGCTGATTAGGTTAAGCATTTTGCTGTAGGACACTTGCTCACCTAGGAATTGAGCCTGCAATCTCTAGGGTGCAGTCCTGGATCCCCAACCATCATGCTACACTGCTTAAAATTCAGCATTGTTTTGTTCAGTTTTATATTATACACTTTATATGTATTGTTATTGTTTTAGATATTGTTTTTATTTGGTATGGACTGTTGGAGAGAGGAAAAAAAAACCCACTCGTAAACACAATTCTACCCCTGGCTTGTATGTCGCAGCCTAAGAACACCTAGACCTGAAAGTTTATGTGTCTGCTAAATTCATGAAAGAAACTTTCTTTAGTGTTTTTTTTATTTTTTTTTTTTTACAATGAGATTTGAAAAACTTTTTGTGTGATGAGAGGGAGGTTTGACATCATCGCCGAACGCCTGGGGCCTTACGGCGAATACTACCCAGTACCCCACAGGATTTTAAAACCGCTTTAATTACTTTAAATATGCAATTTTGTGCCTTTTTAAACCCGCTAGTTTGCATTTGCGGTCTCCCTGAAGCGAGCCTGCTGGGAGGTGCTGTCTACTGCACGTTTTCTTTGCTTAGGAAAACGAGAGGGTTTGATACAAAAGGCAAAAAAAAGAGTGAGAATACATTCAGCTGCAGGGGTGGAAATAGGAGGCATCAGAGAGATCCTAATTTTACATGAACCAGGTGGGAGAGTCTATTGTTCTGTTCCCACAGCTAAAATCCATTTGGCTCCTCTAGCGTATGACTCACGGCCATGAATGTTCTAGAAAGAAAAATTAAAAAGAGAGGGGAAAAAATCTTATTATGAAAGAGTTAAGTGTGTACTTGCTTATGTGGACAAGGCCAAGCTGAATATGGACTAATTGTTCAGGATTTTTTATTTTTTTTTTTTGTGGTGGTAAAAAAAAAAAATTCACAAAAATCCAAACATTTTTCAAAATCTGTTGAGCTCAAAGTGATGTCATATTAGTGCGCTTAGTTTTATTCATGGTGACCTTGGGGGTGAGCCAGTCTATTTCCAGTTCAAAAGTGTATTTGTCATGGAGATCGGAAGTCACCTAAATAACGGCTTACATGCCACAATCATAGACATTTCTGCAACTTTTTTTTTCAAGAAACTCACATCTTAACCATTGAAAATGTAAAAAACATGTAAGCAAGTTTATGTTATGGTGCTTTTGTTTGTTTGTTTGGTTATAAATTATTTTATAAAATCACAGGCCAGTATTAGTCTGAGAACAAAAAGTGCAAAAAGTAAACAGACAGAAAAACTGCCCTTGTGCTCCAGTTGTAAAGAAAATTGAAAATTTACTTCTGCAGGTCCAGAGTCTTTGGTTTGTCAATACTTGCAGTCTGTCGTTCCACACTGGTGCTGAAATCAATGATGTTCGCTTTACTTGGCTTTGTAGTTTAGCCTTTAAAATGACACTCTGACAAAACAAGCACTCAGAGTCAAGCAACACTCTTCCTTCAGTGACTTACAAATAAGCTCAAGCATTACTTTTTGTCTTCACAAATGAACTGTTTGCTGTATTCCATTTGACCTTGTAAAAATGTTTGTTAGGAAGAAAATAGAAAAAAAAAACAACAACTGTTGCATTGAATCATGAGTGAATGTTAAGCACAAGTAGTTATTGAATTCAGGCCAAGGTGATGAGATTCTGGAGAATGACCTACATAAGAAAAGAAGAGTACATAATGAAGTGAACAGGCCTTCAGTACAACACGGCTCATATCTTTGACATCATAGGAACGTAGGAGAACAGACCATTCAGCCCACCCAGGCTCATAATTATGACATCATAAGAAGAAAAGAACATAAGCCCCTGTCCGAAATCGCATACTACGCCCTGTATAGTAGGCAAAAATCAGTATGCGCAGTCTAGTGTGTCCAAAATCTCAAACTGGCTGAATCAGTATGATAGCGTTACCCGGATAGTGTACTGCTTCCGTCAAAATTCTGCAGTGTGCAAGGACTGCACACTGTGCTATCCCACAAGGCTGTTGGGTGGATAGATACCAAAGAAGAAGACAGCAGAGACGGCAGAGTTCTGTGAAGTTTGATGACGGCTGTACATCATTTATAAACTTCTGGAAATAGTGACGGTAGTATGTCCGAAAACTTGCATACTGCACTGTGTAGTAGGGACTATGTTACCGTAAGAGCAGTATGCTTCTGTTCTAATTTAGTAGGCGCTGATTAGTGTGCAAGTTCAGGTGCAGGGTGAGAGTAATGGAGAGACCTGGGTATTGTGCTCAACCAGGGTCTTAACTATGACATCTCAAGAGCATAAATACACATAAGGAGGAGCACAAGCCATTCAGCCATGCTGATCATTATATACGTACAGAGTCTACAGAACACCCCGCACTGTGTTAAGGTCTTGACCACTCTTAGAGTCATGCCTCGACTGCAACAGCTAACAGGCTATTCCAGGCACCCTTCTGTTTAAGTGTAACGATCATTCGTTACATTAATTTAGCTCATGCTTTTATTAAAAGCAACTTAAAGTTGATTAGCCTAAGCAGAGGTCAGTCCCCCACAGAGGTAGTAGGGGCTAGTAGGGCCCAACAGCTGCACTGATCTTAGTGTGGCTACACCAGGGTTTGAACCAGCAACCTCTTGGATCCTAATCAAGCACCATAGCTGTATCTATGTAACTATAGAGAATTTGGTTTAGAATCATTTTACTTCTGCGGGGGGGAATAATCAAAGCTTTTAAATTCTTAAATGATGATTCTTAAAGTAATGTGAACTGCAATAGACATTATTTCAGATTTACTTCTGTCTTAGATTTCTGTACGGACACGAGGAAGTATTGTGTTAAACGGGGAATTGTAAGTGTGTGGAAGAGCTGTCCAGGTCATGTAGTAGAGGTGGAGTGTTCAAGCCCAGGCGTGACTCAGTGCTGGATTTGCCAGTCTGTAGGTTAATGACAAGCCTGGGCTAAATAGCCTGTTCTTCATAGTTTGTATTCTTATGTTTCTATTTAAGTACAACCTTACAAGTGCGTTCATTAGGAAGCCATCACCTCTTTTAATTACAACGTGTTGGCATGCCTCTCCTCTGTCTTGGCATGTAAACGAACTCTGTGACCTCAGTGTCTCACTCTGTCCTCCACAACCAACTAATCAACCTGCTCCTCCAGAGAAGGGCCCCCATCTGCCCAAAAACATTATTCCAACTGTTTAACAATGTTGCGACAATGTTGTGATGAATGACTTTGTAGCAACGTTTCTTTTTTCTTTGTTCTCTGGCCTGTGTTCTAGAACCCTGGGTATTATGACACCGTAGCGCAGAATGTGTCTCTTTAAATACCACCCCCTCAAGATGAAATCAAATTACAGCTTTTGAGTTATGTGCAGAAGAGGTCCACACACGAGACTGTTAAATGTTTAAACCACAAGGTCTTGTTTCTCAATTCAGACCCAATTTTTATTTCTTTTTTGGATTGTTCATGTTAATTTTTTAAAGTGACCCGTATCCGATGTCGGCGAAATCAACCTCTGTCAGGAAATGACCCAAATCCGCAAATGAACATCGCATTACATCACAGTAATTTAGCAAGACCCTCTTACCCAGAGCAAATTACAATGTGGGAGAGCGTAAGTGCATCCACCTGACTACATGAGCAGTCGTGCCAGACCTCGGCTAACCTTGTTTCTTAGACCAGCAATTAGATAAACAGCATCCCCGAGCACCCATGCAAGTTAGCCATGCTACTCGTTGTCACAAAACAGCTCATCAATACAAACTTATGGAGAACAACAGTACAGTCCATAGGAAATCATCCCAAAAAAAAAAATCGAAGAGCAAATGATTGTGATCATGATCGACAACAAAACAATAGAGAATTAAGTGGAAAAAAAAATCACTTAGGCTATGATTAACACCAGAATAATTCAGATTTGTGTGCACACTTGGGTCACACACATTTTGGCAACATATTGCTTTATTTTGATTTAGCTCCAGTCTCCTGTGGTTCAAATGGGGATTGAGAATATGTGTTTTTTTCTGTTCACACTGTTCTAAAAACATTAACTGTGTCAAAGATGAGGGAGAAAAAAATTGAATTTGGGCCACTTTCAGCGGCAATCCAAATGTGGCCCAAGACCAGTCTTGACAGAGATAATGTGCAGAATGTAATGTTATTGTCATTAAGGTGAAATGATCACTGACCTGCCCTGCCCTGCCCTGCCCTACCCAGACCAGGGGTTATAGGTGCATCTGGTTGTCTTGTTTGGTTCTTCCTCTAGGATTGTGTTCTGACGTCTGTCTGATGTTGACATTCAGCCATAAAAGCTGGGTGAACAGAGAGCGATTCGGTTCTGCAATATTTTCATTGCAGTTTTGGCGTTCGAGGATCAGTATGTT
>JAFBMS010000250.1:37500-72500 GCA_019788955.1 Albula glossodonta
CTGAGCTGACGGATAGATTAATTAGACATGCATAATTAAGCATTCAGTGGTGACATGGGACACAGTCCTTACTAGCGGTCAAAACTCACTGCAGATTCAGTGTACTCAAGCAGCTCAGAAATAATCATTTATTTATTATTTGTTTTTACAATTTACATCTGAAGTAATTTCTGTCTTTGCAGCGTATGCACAGGCAGGGCTGGGATTTTATCTACCTGCTCTTTCTATGTGAATTGTAGAAGTAATGCTTAGATCAGTTTTATGCTTGTTTACTGTGTCTTAATTTATTAATAGTTGCTCATCAGTTGTAAATATATTAGTAGTAAATTATTTGTGTATGTTTATTGTTGTGGGGGGGGGGGTGCTTTTTCTTTGATTCCCCCCCCCCCAAACAAACTTTATGAGCCCCATCACAGTGTATTTTCCCAAGTTCAAAGGTCACACTAGTTCTCTCTCTTTTCACTCGAGGATACATCCATAGTCATGCATTGCTTATGGCGTTGAAGGAACACAATGTCAACATGTGAGTGGTTCACCAGTCTGCAGGTGCCTGTCTGGCGAGGAGGGGGTGCTAGAGAGGGATGAAACCGCTTAACCGTCACCAGCGCAACCCTTGTATTTCCCCAGTGAGGCTGGACGAAATGTTACCTTACCGATGCAAATCTCCCTCCATAGCCCATAATGGCATGGTGGTGACACCCAGTCACAGGACTGCCAGCTGAACGGTGAATGTGTACCTCTTTTTGTTGAGCCTGCTGGAGGCCCTTTTTTTGAATCTGAGTATGTACTGACTAACCGAACCCACCCTTTTGATTTGGTTCACAGAATTCCCTGTTGTGCTGATCAGGCTTTTAAGTCCATAAAATGCATGGAACCCTGCGTACATCCATTATGGAATGTTGCCCTTTAAAAATAGCACAGTGGATGCAACCCTGAGTTGCTGTTACATCACTCTTAGTCTCTGTAGACATCTGGCCACCGTTACACTGTTTTAGGATTTTCCCAAAGTACAAAAGACAAAATGGGGTTTCACGTCTTTTCAGAATCTTCCATCGATGTCTGATCGGGGTCAGGGATCTTGGGATCTGGTGACAGAAAGGGCTGAGAGGTTTTCATGCTCCTTAAACCACTTAAGGAGTGTGTGTGGGTGCTCGGGCTTTGTAGATGGGTGAAGATGAAGGGCTGAAGATGGTCACTCAGCATTGCTAACACTCAGCATTGCTAACTAATGGCTAATGTTTGGTCATCTTGACTGAAACTGTCCTCTATCGAAGCTGTGAAATTCCCTCTGAATAGTTACACGTGTTTTGTTTATCCTCTAAAGTGTTGCCTTATTTGGGTTGCATGAAAAATTAATTTGTTGTGAAAAACAGATTTACACAGTTGAAGGGCTCGTTGCTCTCAAATGAAATGTTTCCTTATTTGGATTCAGAGGAAAGTCATGAATATCTCTGAGTGTGAAAAATGGATATTTACAGATATCAAATTAATGAAGCTGTCAAATGTCAGCATTTCAATTCACACCATCAGAAAACCTGCAAATAACCACCAGAACAATACTGAATCACAAATGTTTGATTTTCCTGTGAATTACTAGAATATAGGTTAAATGCCATTTATTTACTTAGCTTGTTTATATTTTCCAAGGTTTTCCTTTCGTCTGATGTCTGTTCTTTGTCTCCAGAGAAACATTTTTTATAGCTTTACTTTATGAACAAAAAGGCCTTGTCATTTCTGTAAAGATTTAGTCTTAATCTAGAAAGTCATAGCCTTATTAATAAGGCAGTGATCCCTTTAATATTTCTGTGTAGGACAGACGTGTTTATCTTGAGCAGCATAACAGTCTTTCAGGTTCAAAGCATTTATGCCACTGGAGGTAAACAGTGGGAGAGATACCTGTTAGCTTCCTTGATGAAGGATTCTTATGAACAGAGAATGTAGTTCTCTTTTGCAGTGATGACCAGGGGATTTATTTAGCCAATCAGATACAGGGATTATGTAGGTGGCCAGGTTGTTATGGGAATTTGACCAAGATTCCAGGGTCAACAGCTGTACTCTTTATAAGAGGACCATGGGATCGTTAATGACCACTGAGGGTCAGGACCCCGGTTTAGCATGCCATCCAAAGGTTGACGGTGATGCACCTTGATGCCACAGTTCAGAGGGAAGTGTGCCCCCCACCAACAACTTAGTTTTCCCTGGAGGTCTCCCATTCAGCTATGAACCAAACCCACACCTGCTTAGCTTCAGCAGCTCAGCATTTGAATGGTTCAGGGTGGCATTGCTGCTGACATGTGTCTGGATGTCCCGATCCGTGCTGCCGACCTTCCTGTTTTCTTGCCTCAAATGCCCCATCTTCTATATATGCCATTATCCAGCATTCAGATCCGAACAGTCCTAAATAAATAATGAGAAGCCTATTCCTTATTCATTGAGCGCAATTACCAAGCGGCTGCTTGTCTCCAAATAGCCTTGTTTTCTTTCGTCTGTCTTGCTTACAATATCCAGTGACATCGACTGTAGATCGCGCTTATAAATTGGCCCCAAGACATACACGCGGTTGATGTTTGTATGGGTTCATCCGTGTTTTTCGTGTGTCTTATTTTCCTGATGCACCGCTGAATAAAAAATTATCAGGTAACAAAAAAGGCACGTTTCAGAACAGACAGTCTTATATTTAGTGTCGAGGGTGAGAACAGTGTGATATCCCGGTTTTCTGACATTTAATGAGACAGTAGCCTGTTTTTCAGAGAGTACCGTGCTGGCTTAAAATCCACCAGCCACGCTTTACCACTGAGCTGTCAGTATATAATTATAACCGCAAGTTTCCTCTTATTCCTTTTTTTTTCTTCCAACATCTTCGCTGTGTCAAGTCGGCATGATTTTCTGGAGGAGAATGTCAAATTCACTAACGCGGAGCGGACTGAGTCCTCTTGTGTCGAGACGCTAAAGGCTGTCGAATTTCACATATAGTACTCTGAAAGAAGGGCAGATCAAGCGCTGACGGGCTCGTTTGAGGTTGTGAAATACGACGGCATTGAAAAGAGAAAGTCTTGTCGTCTGATGGCACCGAAAGCGTGTACCTTGCCATCCGCCTCCTTTGGTCCTCCAGAGCTCCAAAGGAAAAAACAGAAGGCTTTGTTCAATATTTTCACACCCTGCAAGGCAGCGGGGTCGAAGCTTGCGTCTCATTTTAATGGCTTTGATTTCGTTCCCCTCACCCCGTTTTTTTTTTCTTTCGTCATTGTACCGCAACACAGTTTCTGACAGACGCTGCCATTATTGCTCGTTTTTGTTTAAACTTTAATGTTCGTGTTTTGCTGTTGTTTGTTTATGGCAGGCTTGCTGTCATCCTTAAGTGAAAATACATACTGAGGGTGTGGGGTAGCTGACTGTGATGGCAAACTTCAGTTATTCTGTCTTACATGCACACACACACACACACACACACACATACTCCCACACAGACATACATGCACACACTCATACACATACATACACACATACATGCGCACACACACACACATATACTCACACACATACATAAATGCACGCATGCACACATACACACACACACACAAAGGTTTCATGTGAGCTTTTTAAAGAGACAAGACCCTCAACTGCAACACTATAAGAATATATCCTGAAATTTTTCTCTAATTATATGTGTAGACATATCATACTTGTGATCTACAGCATGGTCTCCTCCTGAGTCCACCAGATCGCCTGTGTGTGCTGACCTCTGTTCTGTCCAACCTCTTCATTAATTAAGGTTGTTGAAATCAAACGTTTTCATCATTTTTAAAATCAACGTACCTGTGGCTGATTGCCATACTCTTTGTCCTTGAACTCTTCATTTTCCACAACTGCGTTCTTCAATGGGCAGATATCCCCTCTTACAGAGGAGAGCAGTGAGGTCCTACATGCTGAAACTCTATCAATAAAACTACTAACGGGACCATTTGCCACAGCATATTAAAGAACGTGAATGTACTGCATTTTTCTGACTATTTATCTGACAGATTCAAAGTCCTTGATTTAATGAAAGTGGAGTGTGAAATCTCTGTGCCATGAATATCTGTTCATGACACAACGTGTCATAAAGGGTGTTATCCCATGTTAGACATTACATTTGGAATCGGCCAATTAAAATCAATTAGTACCTCGTTACGCTTCAAGAATCGCAATTATGGTTGTAATGAAAAATTGCTAAAATGTAGGGATACCTCATCTCTGTTCAGCTTGCATATATTCCAGGAATTCTGAACTGTGGTCCTCATCTGCATGTTCTAGTTTTCAAGAACCCCATCACCCCCCCACCCCCATTCCCAAAATAACAAATAAAAATAATCAACTGCTCCACTTAGTCAGTTAAATTCAGAGTAACGATAAAAACACACACCGTGGCTTCCGGGGAGCAGGTTTCAGGGGGGACGCATTACAATACACTACTGCCCCTACCCTTTTGGCTTTCTTAAAGCTATTTAGTCACCAAAGATTTGCGTTCTGATACATGTAAGACCCCATGCTGGCTTTTGTCCTCTTTCTCACTCTCCGTTTCAGTTTTATTCTGCATTCTGTCATTCTCTCTCCCTCTTTCTGTCTGTGTTGCCTTGACATGAGAATAAAGAACTTGTTTTGCTAATAAACACATTCAACTTGTCACGTTATATCTGTCTGTCTCCCTCACTCACTCTTTTACTCTGTAGCCTTCCTTCCCCTTTTTTTTACCACTCACAACCTCCCTCACTCTGCTTTTTCTCTCTCCATCTCTCCCTCTCTTTCCTTTCCTGTCTGTGCTCCTCTCCCCATATCCTGTCTCTCAGCTTCAAGTTCAAATAACATTGACTTTATTGGCATAAGCGTACATGTATGTGACATACTGTCAGTGTTGCCAAAGCAACCGTTAACATGAAACAACTTGTTTACTGAAAAAAAATATATGACAGTTATGTAAGTGAGACTTATATAGGCTTATGGTATTCTTTCTCTTCTGCTTATTCTTTTTTTCCCTCTCTCTCCCTCTCCTTGCCCTCTCTTATTTCCTTTCTCTCACTAAATTCGGTTTAAATGCTTTACTGGTTTTGCAAATTTTGAGATGCATGTTGCAGAAGCACAGTAATATCTCCCTCCCACTTTTCTTTTCTCTCTCTCTGTCTCTCTCTCTCTCTCACTCTCCCTCTCTGGGGGGTGTTGGGGGGGTGAATTGGCAGTCCATAGCTGCAGGGGGCCTCGTGGCTAGCGCTAGCTCAGCGCCCCCTTTTCCCAGCTGCACAGCCCATGGGGGGGGTCACACACGTGGAGCAGGCTGGGGGGTCGGGGGAGGGGGGGGACCTATGGGGGAGAAAGGAGAAAAAGAGGAACATCAATTAAAAAACCATAAATATTAAAGAGCAGAAATATTCAATAATACTGGGAAAGGGGAGTGGGGAGCTGTGGGGGGGGGGGGGGGGCGGCGCAGATGAAAGTTCTACGGTGATAAATGTCACCTGGGAGCGACAGTGGGGTCAACCGTCTGACTGATCGACTCGTTTGCCTGTCTTCCTCTGTCGTCAGGCAAATGCTTACGCTTTTCACAAAAAAAACAAAGAAACATAAATGGCTGTAAGTCTGTTTGAGCTGTCCCTGGATAAATTTAGTCACACCTATACTTGCCTTCTGCCCCCTAGGATGGCTAAATCACAGCTGTTGCACTTTTCAACTGAGGTCTTATCTCGTATTTCTGTATCCACTAAGCTGTTTTTTTTCTCGACCTACAAACTACGGTACTCACTGAGATGTACAGTGATATATACGGTTGGGAGTATATATATATAATGGTTAGGGAGCTGGGCTTATAGCTCAGAGGTTACAGTGTAGTGTAATGGTTAGGGAGCTGGGCTTGTAGCTCAGAGGTTACAGTGTAGTGTAATGGTTAGGGAGCTGGGCTTGTAGCTCAGAGGTTACAGTGTAGTGTAATGGTTAGGGAGCTGGGCTTGTAGCTCAGAGGTTACAGTGTAGTGTAATGGTTAGGGAGCTGGGCTTGTAGCTCAGAGGTTACAGTGTAGTGTAATGGTTAGGGAGCTGGGCTTGTAGCTCAGAGGTTACAGTGTAGTGTAATGGTTAGGGAGCTGGGCTTGTAGCTCAGAGGTTACAGTGTAGTATAATGGTTAGGGAGCTGGGCTTGTAGCTCAGAGATTACAGTGTAGTATAATGGTTAGGGAGCTGGGCTTGTAGCTCAGAGGTTACAGTGTAGTATAATGGTTAGGGAGCTGGGCTTGTAGCTCAGAGGTTACAGTGTAGTATAATGGTTAGGGAGCTGGGCTTGTAGCTCAGAGGTTACAGTGTAGTATAATGGTTAGGGAGCTGGGCTTGTAGCTCAGAGGTTACAGTGTAGTGTAATAGTTAGGGAGCTGGGCTTGTAGCTCAGAGGTTACAGTGTAGTATAATGGTTAGGGAGCTGGGCTTGTAGCTCAGAGGTTACAGTGTAGTATAATGGTTAGGGAGCTGGGCTTGTAGCTCAGAGGTTACAGTGTAGTATAATGGTTAGGGAGCTGGGCTTGTAGCTCAGAGGTTACAGTGTAGTATAATGGTTAGGGAGCTGGGCTTGTAGCTCAGAGGTTACAGTGTAGTATAATGGTTAGGGAGCTGGGCTTGTAGCTCAGAGGTTACAGTGTAGTGTAATGGTTAGGGAGCTGGATTGTAGCTCAGAGGTTACAGTGTAGTATAATGGTTAGGGAGCTGGGCTTGTAGCTCAGAGGTTACAGTGTAGTATAATGGTTAGGGAGCTGGGCTTGTAGCTCAGAGGTTACAGTGTAGTATAATGGTTAGGGAGCTGGGCTTGTAGCTCAGAGGTTACAGTGTAGTATAATGGTTAGGGAGCTGGGCTTGTAGCTCAGAGGTTACAGTGTAGTATAATGGTTAGGGAGCTGGGCTTGTAGCTCAGAGGTTACAGTGTAGTATAATGGTTAGGGAGCTGGGCTTGTAGCTCAGAGGTTACAGTGTAGTGTAATGGTTAGGGAGCTGGGCTTGTAGCTCAGAGGTTACAGTGTAGTATAATGGTTAGGGAGCTGGGCTTGTAGCTCAGAGGTTATAAATTCAGTCCACTGATTCTGCATTGTAGCCTCAGCCTTGGTGCTTAAATTGCATGAATAAACATCAGGGGGCTGTGTGTGAAAATGTAGCTCATTTAAAATTTAGGACAAAACATTTGACACGTAGCATATTGTTTCCAAGGAGCGCCTGAAATATGGCTATGTGATCATTTGATCATATGAGCTTGAACTCTGACCTTTGACTCTAAGCGCTGCAAACAGAGGTGTAGTGTGGAAATATGAAATCAAGGTCGGAGGCAGAGATTTGCAGATTCGACATTTGGAGAAAGGGGTTGTGATTTGCTTTGGTTTTGTGCTTTTTTTTTTGTGTGCGCCATGGACATGAATATTCAGTCTTGTACCTCAGCCGAGTCTGTAACGTTTTCCCTTTAACGGGAGAGGGAGAGGAGGGGCGCAGCTGCGAGAGCTTGAGAAGGGATTTTTCAGTTTCCTGAAACACCCTGTGCTCTGCTTTTCTCATAGTCTCAGTGGGACTGACTCTTTTTTTAATATAAAAGCGAGCTTCCAAAGTTTCCATCGCCTTGAGTTAAGGACAATAGTGGGTGTGATGTTATGTCAATACAGCTTGTGACTCAAACTCCTCGGTGGGCCCCCGTGAGCAGCAGGGAAGCTGGAAACAAGATATTTAGCACATTTTTTTTTTTTTTTAAAAAACCCAAGAGGAGTCGGCCTGGCCCGTCCACCAAAGGGAGAAGCTGACCGTCTAAGCTGAGAGTGTCTGATCTTATTGGTGAAGGGCCAGCTCTTTAGCCAGTCATTACAACATTGTTAGTTGCGGTGGAGCGCACACTGCTTTGGGAACAGGGGTGCACTCCACTGCGCGGAGCCCCTTTACCCCCGTATGAATTGCCTCTTAAATTGAGATGGGCACCAAAAGTTGCTGCACATTAAATTGTTTGTGTGTATATGTGTGTGCGCGCATGCGTCTGTTTGACCAAGGGGTTGTGTTGTCAAATGTCCAAGCGTTCTGGAACTGTTATTCTCTGTCCAGGAAAGTATCCCAGATTTTGATCAGTTGCCATCCAGAGAACTTGGTTCTTTTCGTATCGTGAAAAAGCCCTCGACAAATGCCCCTCCGCCCACCCCCCCCCAACCCAACCACCCTCAACAAATGCATGCATCTACCCCAACACCCCCAAACCCCTCCAGGTGTCCTGGACTTTGACCAGACCAGAGCTGGCAGTCCTGTGAGAGCAAGACACCGGATATGTTTTCACTCTGCCCTAGTTTCCCGTTACTCATCTGTAGAGATGCGATGTTCACATGCCGAGAAGAGAGAGAGAGAGAGAGATATGAGGAAGAGAAGCGTCACCGTGGTTACTGGCATTCTTGAGTGCCAGGAGGGGTGTGTGCATGTTACCAGCTGTGAAGAGGGAAAATTAAAGATTAAGACAAGAATACTGTCGTGTGTTTCTACCCACCTGTACAAAATGAATTATGCAAGAAAATTTTTAAATTCTAAAACTGAAACATTGTCTTGGGGGGTTTGGGTGGGGGGGAGACACCATGTTCCTTGTGGTGGTGTTCCATTTCTCCTGCAGAACGTCTTCATTTGATGACAATAGGTCTCTTTCCCTGGTGATGAGTCTGAATTTCTGAGCATCTGCAAGTTCAGCGCTAAAGAAATTGTGTTTTTTTTTTCTCTTTCCTCCCCAAAATGAATCTTCTAAGGAGTACATGCACTGCAGAAAACAATAAGCTGGGGTAAAACAAATATTGATCCTAGCTCTCCGGAGGATTCCTGCTTTTAGCTTAACGCCACAGAAAAAGCAGGCTTGTTTCAGAAACGCAGGTAACCTCAGATGCCAGTGCATTCATTTACATATGCTGAAAAACTATGAAAACTATTATTAATGGGTGCACTTATACTTGCTGGAAGTAAAGGCTTGACTCGTTCCTCTGTGAGCATGGTTAAATGTTGCTCTGCTATTTGCTGCTGCTGTATTTTGCGTGTAATACATTTCATCAGATGCTGCTTACTTAAACTGGGAATCACTTTAATAACTGATCTCCATTCACCTTAAAAAATAATGAGTGAAAAGTGAAGCATAAAATAAAAAACAAATTAACAAGTCATCAAAATTCATTGGTCCAGTTTACTCACACACACACACACACACACACACACACACACACACAAAATGCACCCTCTCTTCCACAACAAAACTCAACAACATCACCACAGGTGAACAGGCTCATTGGAGAGCATCTACCAATCGGAGTAGGCCATTAGAGGTAATTAACTCATGACAGCGAATCACAAGCTGTGTAGCTGCATATTGCGTTGTTGGCAGGGATGCTAACAGTGACACAAGACAGTTCCATAGCCCCATTCATGCTTCTTGGTCCATTTATCTGACAAATGGCAACATTTTCATGATTAATCCAGTATGTGGCACAATCCACGATTGTGGATCGAGCACTCTGAATTGTACATGGATCGGATTTCGATTGGGTTTCGATCTGAGGCAGCTCGGGAGGTGGTCCGGGCCTGACTCTGCCGTTATCGGGGTCATATGTTGACATTCTCACAGCGCCAGCTCTCAGTGACAAATCAAATCCCATAAATTGAGTGCCAGGACACCCTGACACGCATTCAATAGTCTGTATCTCTCTCTCTCTCTTCCTCCCCCTCCCCTTCTCAACTCCAGTACAATTGAACTGCATCAGGTTTGTTGGTATGAAGTAAAGCATATACTGGAAACAATAACAGAAAACGGAAAAAAAAACGACACTGTGGTGTCTAAATCAACCGTAATAACCATAAAAAATAACAATTATAAATTGTAAAAATTCAAATATAAACAACCTGTTCAAGTGACAGTGCAGTGCTGTAAGTGCCTGTTCATTGTCCCTCAGGCTATGGTACGCTGCAACACACTGTAGCCAGCGGAACTGCGGGTCTGTCTCTGAATATAACTGATAGTTTTCGGTTGATTCTTAAATTGGGGACTAGTATTTCTAATCTTGTTAAGTGTTATGTTGAGGGAGCTGGTTTTATAACTCAGGGATTGCCGGTTCAAGCTCCAGCCTAAAGTGTTGGAAGTGACTCTGGTGTTTTCTCAAACTTTGGCCATTGCTGTGGTTAATGCGGGCCCAGAGTTAATCTTCAGGTCGGGCTGAACACTAGGTTATGCGGGTTAAGGGCACAGCAACGATGATTTAGGAAATGTGGTTAAAGCGCACCGAACTTAATGGAAAGAATGTTGAATCGTATGTGAACACACATAACGGGAAAAAGTGTTTTAGCATCTGTGTGGTAGCTGACAGCAAGCAAGGCCCAGCTGACCAAATCAAATACCTATTCACCTCAATGACTAATTGCTGCTGTTGTTTGATTTTAAAACTGAACCTTGGATGGCAGAACAGTGGGGTGACCCTTTTTGCTTTCATTTCCTGCCCCCTTTTGATTCAGATCCGGACGGTGAATTAGGGAACCCGGCGGAGGATGGCGAGGAGGCGGGTCTGAAGAGGAAAGCGGTCTCTCAGGGGGAAACGGAGGGGGAGGTAGACGGAGAGGAGGACGAGGAGGCGCCGCACAGCTGCGCCGGTTGCCGGCAGGTGTTCGAGTCGCTGAACGATCTCAACGAACACAAGATTAATCAATGTCAGCTGACAGGTAAACAATGCTTAACCCTTGGCGGTTTTTTTTGTCTTATTATTAATTTTCATCTAAAACCATCCGGAATACCTTCCCAGCGCTTTCTTAACGGAGTGTTTAATAAAAACTCGTGTTTTAAGGTGTAACTCTAGATTGCTCGCAGGTACAATGGTTTTTCTGCTGGTTAAGAGAGGAAGTTTCCATGATTTTGCTCAGATCTAAATGTCATTCTGCGGGTGTCAGCCCATTGTGGCCGCTGGCCAACTTCACTGACAAAATAATAAAGAATTCAGGGATTTCCCTCCCGATCTACAACAGGAGAGCCGTTGGCAAGGTTGTTTCAGTGTATTTAGCTACAAATAAGCCGAGAAGGTTACCGCAAGAATTTGGTACTAAATAAAATAATGTCTGACAAGTGTGCTTTGCTTGTGTCTGGATCCGTGTCTCATCTGCTCAAAACTGTAAACAGCTCATATAAAGATCATGGGTTTGATGGAAACTGGAGTTTTTAACGTTCAAAACGAAAGCCATCATCCATGACACGCTGCTGCTTTTAACGTTCAAAACGAAAGCCATCATCCATGACACGCTGCTGCAGTCAGTTGGGTTTAAAAGCACAGCCGTTAATTTTTTTAACGATTTCAGTAACTGATACTGGGCCCAAAGGTTATTGTTGCGCTGGCCTATTTTCACCAGCAGAATGACGGATTCACTTCAGCTGCCCAAACCTCAAAGTCTCATCTTTTCATTCGTTTTTCATGAACCTAATCTAATAATAACTAAAAGTACCGGTGCTTGAGTTATTTTGAACATTTTTCAATTAATCACCATGTCCCATGTGTGCAAAACTAAGACTTCCAATTAACTTGAAAGTGTGTAATTAAATGTTATTGAAAGATTGGATTTTTTTTTTGTAAGAGAGAAAAAAAGAGTACAGATATTAACTGAAATTAATTGAAGAATTCTTACACAATTTCAAAATATACACATGAAACATATTCATAAAATCATTTGGAATTGATAGTAATGTTTCCAGAATAGTGGCAGAAGTTGGTATGAATAAAATTAAGGTACAAAACAAAGCTTCTATTCATGCCAGACTGATTAATGTAATAATTTTCAAACCTTTTTATAACTTGTCCATTTAGCAAATGCAATATCTTGCTTTGTATAATTTGGAAATGGTATGTTGTCTTTCCATTTCAAAGTGAATATAGCTTATTTCCTCTATGCTAAGAACAAACACCTTACATAAATAATAAAATGGTGGCATTTCAGAACTATATGTTATATACACACACACTCATATGCCTATGTCTGTGTGTGTGTGTGTATGTGTGTCTGTGTGTGTGTGTGTGTGTGTATGTGTGTCTGTGTGTGTGTGTGTGTGTGTCTGTGTGTGTTTCCTAGTGCTGAACTGATTAATAGTGTTGTAGCGCTATTTGGTGCAGGCCCTATCTTTTGTTCCTGTGTCCAGTTTGAGGCAGTCAGCTTAATGATTGTAAATGATGAGTGTTTCTCCGCTTGGTGTTGTGACGAGGCCTTCCATGTCGTGTATCTGTCCAGGGTTCCCCCAGCAAAAAATATCCGGCCTGGCTTCATGTGTCAGGCTGAAGGGGTATCTCTGTGAAGTCCACTTGATTTCTAGACTGTTTAGTGGGCTATAAATCAAAGTCCCGCTTGCAGATGGACCTCCAATTAAAGTCAAATTTCCAATCAGATCCACCACCTGTTTGGCCAGTGCGGATGAATGCAATATGTTAGCTAAAACGTCAAGGTGTTTTTTCCTTTTGTCCCTGTTTTCCTTTTCCATAAATGCTGTATGCTCCGTGAACGTTTTTTATACGTTTATGCTCACAGTTTAGTCTTGGAACTGAAATTCCTTTTATTTCTTTATTTCTTGCGTAGCTGTGACGATCAAGCCCAGACCACAAACGCAAAGTCCTAATTTTTTTAAAGGGGTGGATATTAAAATTTTAATAATCCTCAAAAAGAGAGCCAAACCAGGTCACACACACTCCCCCAAGGGAGTGTATGGCAGTCTTATGGCCTGAGTTGGACAGGGGTGGCATGAAAAGGAGAGACCAGGACTGCCTGTCAATGCCTGGATCTGTCTGTGTCACAGCAGTGTCAAGGGTAACACCTATGGGCATCTCTCTCTCTATCTCTCTCTCCCTCTGAGTCTCTGGTTCTCTCTCCATCTCTCTTTCTCTCAGTCTCTGTCGTTTCCTCTCTGTCTTGTCTCTGTCTATATCTGTTTCTCCATTCTTATTTTTTTCTCTTTCTCTCCCTCTCTGTGTTTTTGTATCTCCTCTCTCTTTCTTTCTGTCTTTCTTTCTTTTTCTTTCTATCTTTCTTTCTTCTCCTTCTCGCTGTCTTTTCTCCCACCGCACTGCGCCAAGACAAAGGGGATGGTATGGATTACCTCCTTTTTTTTCTTCTTCTTCTCTCCCGATGCAGTCGGGCGCCGATCGATCGATCCCTCTCTCAGCTCGTTCCTGTCGGACCGAGGGAGGGCAAATGCCCTGAGAGAAACTGCAAAGCCACCCCCCCAAACCCCCCCACCCATCCTCTGGTCACCCTTAAGAGACTCCCGCACCACCAGCCCACCCGCCCTCCCCAGCACAGTCAGAGGAAAAGACTGCAAAGGCTCATGGGAAATCCCTCCAGCCCTGTAGGAAACATTTGGATCAGATTCCTCTGCAGGGAGTCAGCATCCAGCTGCCAGCGTTTTTTACAAGACAACAAGAAAAAGGAAAAAAAAAAACATTTTGTAACACTGTTTTACTGGTTGAAATATCTATGCGATGAAATGACATGCTTGGCATAGTACTGGTGTTTTCCGTTGTGTTAGACTTATTTGTAGACTTTAGGGAGCGGTGGGGTGGGGGGGGGGTAGAGTAGAGGAAGAAGAGGATGTCTGTGTTTGAGCGAAAGGTACAAGGGCCAGTGTGCACTGGAGTCTCCCTCCATTTGGTGGGGGATTAGCTTCTGCTGGGTTAGACTGAGGCCATAGCACTTCTGTGCCTTGTTTGCAGTTTCAAACATCTTGTTTTTTGTTTTTTTTCTCCAAGTGTCCTCTGAGTTAAAGAGGAGTTAAATCAGCTCCAGTGTGAGAGATGTAAGCATGACGTACTGACATTCATTCAGCTCATGTGCGTTTTTAGTGTACATGGAGTAAATAAATCTAATGTAGAGCAGTGTCTGTAGTTGGTGTGTGTACCAGAACTCTGGGAAAAGTGTGTGTTCTCATCTTTCCAGTGTTCCTTCCCAAAAGATGATGGGAAATTTTGATTTTTGTAAATACTCAACAAACTACTGCGTAGTCAAGTTTAGAAAAAATGTAACATTGAGTTATTTTAAAGACAATGACTTGTTTTTGCTTTTTTAAGATGAAATTTTAACTAGCATTTACTACCAAGTTTATTTGTCTTAAATCAATATTATTGTTTTGTTTTAAGAGGCCTTATGGTGTAAAATTTGTTTATCCCATTGGTACACAGTGCAGCTGCTTTTCAGATAATGGATGTCAAATCAGGCATACGGTTTCTTATTTTTTTTTTTCATTCTAGCACGTCTGTGGTTTTGTTCATCAGGTCTGGAACAGTGTGAGTTTCCGAGCAAATAAAACAACTGCCGATCCTGTGATGAATTAGCCGCCTCTTAATTTTGTTTTATGGAGTGAACGTATGCTACTCATGAAATATTCTCCAGTCGGTTTGAGGCCTCTGTTGCCATGGCGTTTACCTTTCAGGCATTTTTAAGAATTAATGCAGCTTGCAGAGAGGTGCCAAGTCATTTTATTTTTGTGGTAAATAATACAGAAAATATTTATTTGGACTGTGTAAAAAATAATTAGCTTCCTTGCCTTTGTTTCAGAATGGAAATGTGCCATTCTGCCTCAGTCGTATAAGAGCATCATTATCGTTAGCATTTGAATATCATTAGCCTGTTCCTTTCTTTGTTTAATAGATGACCTTCTCCATAAAGACTGATAGAGGTAGCATTTTCATTCATTGGTTTGTACTAGTGGAATACTAGGGAAGGGGAACATTGTAACATTGTAACAAGGCCCTAACTGCTACCTCACACATGTGCTGATCATTTCACTTGCTGGCGCTGCTGTGTTGTTTGGACATTTTAATATTGTTCACGACTGCTGCTCCTCTACTCGCTCCCCTGATTGGTCAGACTGCTTTTGTCTGGCCAATTGTTGTGGGTCTTGTTGTTAAGTGAAACCAGCTGTTTGTGGATTGTCTCGTGAGGCACACAGGAACAGCTCTGATGCGGCATGGTGTGTCGATTTTTACGGGATTTTTCCACCCTGAGTCACTCGTGCAAAACAACATTATCTGTCTGTGTATCTGTCTGTCTGTCTGTCTGTCTGTCTTTGCTAATTGGGAATGTAGTTTTGAGGGTACCGTGTTTCTGTGAAGCAGTTTGTATCTTTTGGGACAGTCTGTATTTGTGGCAATAGTGTGTATCTGTGAGGCATTTTCTATCTTTAGGGACCATGAGTATATGTAGGGACCGTGTCTATCTGTGAGTGCAGTGTGTATCTGTGGGGACCATGTGTATCTATGAGTGCAGTGTGTATTTGGGGGGACTGAGTGCATCTGTGAGTGCGGTGTGGTTTGTGTATCTGTAGGCACAGTGTGTACCTGTGATGCAAGTGTGTGTCTGTGAGGGCAGAGGGTTGTTTTGAGGAGCTTGATGCAGAGTTTTAATGGGTTGGAGGCGTGGAGGGCAGGGGCCTCCTCTGCTGGTCTGGTGTCTCTCTGGGGGGGCGGGGGGGTGGCATTCTGCAGCATCCCCCACCCCACACCCCCCCATGCGCACAGAGCCGGCGGTAATGACAGCATGAGTGCCATTACTGATTCAGAGCACACCGACCTCTCCGGACACCCCCCCCCCCCCCCGGGTCTCCACAGCACACTTTGTACTCTGTATAAAGTATTTATTGGCTTTTGTCGTTTTGTCGGCAGAGCTCTGCGTTCTTTTCCCTTTTTTTCCATCTGAAAAAGGGAGGCCTGGCTTTTCTAAACACCCCATGCAGACACACACGTATGTGCTTCAGGAGCCGCTGCGTTTTGCAAATGAGAGCGAGTTCTCTCTGCTCTCCGAGCGGCTTCCTCACTGTGGGATGAAAACAAGAAGAAGAAGAAAAAGATTCTGTATCCCACTGCACCCTGTGACTTAATAATAATAAAAAACAAACGCACAAGGTTTTGGAGAAAGGTTTGGTGTAATTAATGGCTCTGGACAGCAGGCTGGGGGGGGGGGGCGGTGAGGGGGGGTACTACCCATCAGAGTCTGATGAGTATGGGTATGGCCTCCTTCCTTACAATTAGGGCACTGCTACTACCACTCCTACTGCCAAATAATATTATGAATGTTAATAGTCAATAACTATTGATAATAACAAAATCATTACCTTGTCAATTTTACATTCATTCAAATACTACCAGTACCATGGTCACTGACTACCTCTACTACTAATACTACCAATAATAATAATAATAATAATAATAATAATAATAATAATAATACAATTTTGAGGAGTATGATGCTTAAGAAAGAAATGTTTAGTGTTGTTTCACCAGCATAACGCTCATATTAGATATTGGTATCAGTTAGCACCGGCGTCATTCTTATCCTCCTGCATGCTGCCACCTTTGACAGACAAAACAAAATGAACGAGAGACAGAATTTGATTTATGTGTCCTGCAGAAGAGCGAAAAGCCCCGGAGGAAAGACTCCGCCCCCCTGTCCTCGCCGCATCTACATGCAAGCCACGGAGTCAACATCCCCGTAATCGTGCGCTAAAGAGCACATCGCTCGCGCTTCTGGGCGCGGTAAACCACCAGGACTAAAGCGGGGATGGCGAAATGTAACCTGTCTGACATCGCTAAGCATGGCAACAAACACCCCGCCCAAGCCGCAGTACAGACAGGGGGAGGGGCCACCGACAGAGGGAGTGGCACAGACTGGGGGAGGGGCAAAGGTGGGGAGGGGTGTGGGCACAGGCAGGGGTAGGGGCCACAGACTGGGGGAGAATTTGATGCCGACACCATTTAGGGCCAGACTTGACTGGTCGTGACACTTTTTTTTTTTATCCAGCTGCTCACATCCCATAATGTGCAAACAGAGCTGCATAATGATCCAAGTCCAATAATTAACACAGGGGAAAGTTTCTGTATTTTGGCTGGAAAAGTACATTTTCTGACTTCCCCATAAAACAATTTCCCATGTGCCATGACGTGCACTCTTAAATATTTGACATCGCTCTCCTGTTTGTAAAGCTACGCAGCAAATGAGGTTGCATCACTTTCCCCACTGGTTCTATGAGCGCCCTCTGACCTCTTTTCATAAGTATCTCCTCTGGCAAAATCGCAAAGCAAGTTTGGCTGCAATGAGGTTTTAAGCTGTGCCTATTCCTGTATAGTTACATAGAAACTACTTTGTGACAGACTGTTATGACTGTGTAATTGGTATGTAGTTATAAAAAGTGACACAGTTTGGAACATTACACCAGTATTACAATGAAATACAAGGTGGCAGAGCATTAGTTGTTGTGTTGCCTACATTGCAGTCACTCGGGGAAAACATCTTGCTGCTGCAGTACTTACAATATAACTACATCGATACAGGTGCAAGTTAATGTGGATTCCCGGTCTGTCATATTCATTGCATTTGATTCAGATGGCAGCCAGTCAGGTTGAGCACAGTGGCTGAGCTGGTTTTGCTTTGTGTGTGTAATTACTTGTTGTGTTGTATTGCCTATACTGTGAAGGAAAAACATGTTGCGGCTGAAGTACTTACAATATAACTACGCAGGTACAGGCGCAGGTTGTTAATGAATAAATTGGCAAGTAATTTTGTTCAGGGAGATGTTTGCACAACGTTTCAGGCTTAATTTCCAGTGTTTCCTGTGCTTTTGCCTGTGTGTACAGTGTGATGCCTTCCATCTATCCCAGAATCCTTTTTGGTGCCCTTGCAATTTTAATATGTCTGAAATTAAATAAAGTGCAGACACATGAAGAAAATGACATGATTAAGATTCTATCACAGGAAGATCCAGGGTGTTTGTCTCCAGCCCTCTGCCCGTTAGTTATTCGCTAATTTATTTATACATTTTTTTAATATTTACATCAATAACGAAGATGAACGCTGCCTTTCTGATTGGTTTAAGGATTTATTTGCGTTTCCTTCGGCGAATGGCTGCGTATTTGCTTATCTCATCAGGACAGGGGTTGCTTCAAATCCATTGATCAAACATATTGCAATAAACACACAAGCAGGAGTGAGTGCTACTCTCTTCTTTTTCCCCCTTGCGTCTCTCACCATTGTCAAAAAAAAAGAATAGATGATGTGACTTAATCGAATCTTGTGTAACGGAATGTATTATTCAAATAGAAATGTCGGGCGAATACAAATATTTCTGCAGCCGAGCATTATTAGTAACGGGAGAATGGGATAGAGATGGTGTTTCTAAGCGTTGCAGAGCTGGGCTTGTTTGAATTGATGTATTTATTACCGTGTAGTTTTTGCTGAGCTTATTGGGGAAGCATTCTGCTTGAATCTGCTTTGTGGAGAGAGGAGAAGAAAAACAGCCTCAGTGATGTTTCATTGCAGACTAGTAAGCATGTTCTCTGGAGCTAGCTCTTTGCAGTCTAATCGAGAACAGTATGTGCCTTTAAAGAGACAATGTGTGTACGTTGAATCTGGTGCCCAGTTGTGGTTTGACATTGAAATCATAGATGGTGGTAAAATCAATGAATAAGTCAGCCACAACGTATCCTTTCAGAAAAGGCAGGTATTAAAAGATACATATACTTTCAATTTTTATTTTTTTATATGTATTTTACTAAATTATGCATGTGTAGTTTTTACTTGTTTGTAATACTTGCTGTTCTCTCCTTTGTCTGTTCATGTGTATGTGCGTGTGTGTGCAGGTGTGAGAGAGAGAGAGAGAGAGTGTGTGTGTGCATGTAACACATTCAAGCAGAGCTAAGCTCTTGAACTTGTGCTTGAGCCTCTCTCTGTCTTATTTGCTTGCCAGAGTGTGAGTGGGGGAGGGAGGGAGGGGGGGAGTGGGGGGGCTATTGATTGTGTTTAATTAAAATGATGAATTATTTATTCCCCTGTGCGGTTATTGACAAATCAATCGGAGCACTTTCTCAGGCTGCCAGCAGTGTGGCCTCCCGGTATCCATGACAACCATCCATTACACCCTGCCAGCCAACCGCCCCCCCTCCCACCCTTCCCCTCGCACCCCCCCACCCCACTTCTGCTGATCCCACAACATCTGTCCCGAGTCCCCTGTTCAGCCAATCACATTGACCAATCTGTACAAGCTGGTGCCATCTCTCTCTCTCTCTCTTTCACTCTCTCTCGCTCACTGGACAGGTTATTAACAGAGAAACAAGATGCAAAAAATGTCTTAATAAATTGCCTTGCCTTGCTATAATTTCGATTCAAATCAAATTCAACATTCAATCAAATTCACATAGTACTCAAGAAAAAGTATATTGTAATGTGGAGTGAATGTTTTATGTTTTGACTAAATTACATATGCCTTTGAAGACATCAAGGGCCAGGTCTTTCAAAGCCTTTGATGTAAAATCAAATTTCAGTGATATGATTTGTGATTGGAGCAAACACACCACCTTAGCCAATCACATGCTGTCCTCAGTTAGTGATATGATTTGTGATTGGAGCATACACACGACCTTAGCCAATCACATGCTGTCCTCAGTTAGTGATATGATTTGTGATTGGAGCAAACACACGACCTTAGCCAATCACATGCTGTCCTCGGGTTTTTGCACCAGAAAAATACTTTTGCGCATTATAAATACTTTAGTAAATCAGGTCCTCATGGAGTCTGAATGAATCTCTGTGATCCACAGGAAGGAGGGAACACAAAGCATTTGGACCATTCAGTGTGCTGTTTGGTTCTGAGGAAATACCATGCAGCAGAGATCGTGTCAGACCTTTTCGAGGGAAAAACAAAATCGCAAAGATGGATGTCCCCTGGCATGCTGTAGGGGTTTGATCTGCAGACAAACAGCGATGTCCGTCTGTCTGCTCTGTTGCTTTTTTTTTTTTTTTTTGTGTAACATTTTGGATCGATTGTGTTCGGGTTTATGGCGTGGTGTGCCGTGTTGCTTTGTGGGTGTAGCGTATCTGTAGCTATGATTCCATTCCAGCTTTCATAAGACAAATCGCCCAACCAACCGGTCTGGCTTTCCAGAACATTCCTGGGACATTAGGAGAGCAAACCCCGATATGCAAATGAAGGCTAACTGTATTGACCAGTCGGGAGAGGGTGGATACGTTTTCATTGGCCGTTTTGTCAAGAGGCACTCTTAACCCGGGGCGGAACATCTCCTATGGAGATTGGAGCCTGGCTGAAATCATTCCTCAATGCACCACAAACACAGGTGATGTGGGACTCACGCAGTGATGGAATCAGAGGTGAGAGAGAAGGAAATGGGCGCCGAAAAAAATGCCGAAATCCTGGCCAGGCCTGAACACCTGTTTGAGCACTTTCCTCCTCATTCTTGGCTTTGAAGAACTCTCCGGAAAGGAGAGTTTATGTTTCATTCTGTTTTTTTGGTGCGTGTGTGTGTGGTTTGTTTTGGGGGGGGGGGGGGGGGGGTTGGTGGGTGGCGAAGGGATTTCACGGGGTGATGATGTCATTTGGCTTGTGTTTTTTTCCAGAAAGTGCTTTGTCCTCTGCCATCCCTCTGTTTGTGTCTGCAGTATTCGTGTACATATTATAATGGTGAGAGAGCTGGGCTTGTAGCTCAGAGGTTACAGTGTAGTATAATGGTTAGGGAGCTGGGCTTGTAGCTCAGAGGTTACAGTGTAGTATAATGGTTAGGAAGCTGGGCTTGTAGCTCAGAGGTTACAGTGTAGTGTAATGGTTAGGGAGCTGGGCTTATAGCTCAGAGGTTACAGTGTAGTATAATGGTTAGGGAGCTGGGCTTGTAGCTCAGAGGTTACAGTGTAGTGTAATGGTTAGGGAGCTGGGCTTGTAGCTCAGAGGTTACAGTGTAGTGTAATGGTTAGGGAGCTGGGCTTGTAGCTCAGAGGTTACAGTGTAGTATAATGGTTAGGGAGCTGGGCTTGTAGCTCAGAGGTTACAGTGTAGTATAATGGTTAGGGAGCTGGGCTTGTAGCTCAGAGGTTACAGTGTAGTATAATGGTTAGGGAGCTGGGCTTGTAGCTCAGAGGTTACAGTGTAGTATAATGGTTAGGGAGCTGGGCTTGTAGCTCAGAGGTTACAGTGTAGTATAATGGTTAGGGAGCTGGGCTTGTAGCTCAGAGGTTACAGTGTAGTATAATGGTTAGGGAGCTGGGCTTGTAGCTCAGAGGTTACAGTGTAGTATAATGGTTAGGAAGCTGGGCTTGTAGCTCAGAGGTTACAGTGTAGTATAATTATTAGGGAGCTGGGTTTGTAGCTCAGAGGTTACAGTGTGTAGTATAATGATTAGGGAGCTGGGCTTGTAGCTCAGAGGTTACAGTGTAGTGTAATGGTTAGGGAGCTGGGCTTGTAGCTCAGAGGTTACAGTGTAGTATAATGGTTAGGGAGCTGGGCTTGTAGCTCAGAGGTTACAGTGTAGTATAATGGTTAGGGAGCTGGGCTTGTAGCTCAGAGGTTACAGTGTAGTATAATGGTTAGGGAGCTGGGCTTGTAGCTCAGAGGTTACAGCACTGGTTCTTAACCTGGGTTCGATCGAACCCCAGGGGTTCGGTGAGTCAGTCTCAGGGGTTCGGCAGAGGTCAAGACACACACCCGACTCATATGATTCGTGATGTCACGCCCCATTTTTGTTTTTGTGCGAAAATCATGTTTTGATGGATTTTTTCTTTGAACACAGTGATGTTGATGCACGGTTCATTTTGTGCACCAGTAAAATCTATACCCACATTTTGAATTTGAAAAAATCATTTTATTTTTCCAATTAAGAAGGGTTCGGTGAATGTGCATATGAAACTGGTGGGGTTCAGTACCTCCAACAAGGTTAAGAACCACTGGGTTACAGTGTAGTATAATGGTTAAGGAGCTGGGCTTGTAGCTCAGAGGTTACAGTGTAGTATAATGGTTAAGGAGCTGGGCTTGTAGCTCAAAGGTTACAGTGTAGTATAATAGTTAGGGAGCTGGGCTTGTAGCTCAGAGGTTACAGTGTAGTGTAATGGTTAGGGAGCTGGGCTTGTAGCTCAGAGGTTACAGTGTAGTGTAATGTTAGGGAGCTGGGCTTGTAGCTCAGAGGTTACAGTGTAGTGTAATGGTTAGGGAGCTGGGCTTGTAGCTCAGAGGTTACAGTGTAGTGTAATGTTAGGGAGCTGGGCTTGTAGCTCAGAGGTTACAGTGTAGTATAATGGTTAGGGAGCCGGGCTTGTATTACCCCATAGCTCCAGGACCTGGGCTGGCCACCCATGTACTAAAGGGAAGACATAGAGGAGAAGAATAATGTTTGTAGGTCGGTGTGACAAATGTAATTGCAGTCATGAGGAACTCAAGTGAATCATGGGAAGTCCTTTACAGAACGCACCCCTTGGCTGTTTATTATTATCGTCGTTGTTGTTGTTATTATTTAGTGTAGTGATCTCATCCAAGGTGACTTGGCATAGGTTACATGTTGCATGTTTGCGCGGCTGAAGAAACAGTGGTGAAAGCACAACAGCTGTTCCCCCACTGTGGATTTAAGCATGCAAGCCCCTGGCTACAGCTCTCCCCACCAACACTCAGTTTCCTGCATCCAACGGCAACAGCACAGAAATGTGAAATGTCCTTGCAGCACAGTCAGCCTGCTATCAGACGATTATGTCAAATACTTCAGTCCTTAGAAACCAGTGAATTCCCGGTGAACAATTTTTAAAAAGGGAGTCGATCTAATGAGACAGTTGTCATCCTTTTTCTCTGAATCAATACCTGGAGGCAATTTGCACCATTTACAATGATGATGATGAATATTATCATAATCTTCCTGAGTTTTTATTCCGCCCACCACCACCCCTTACTTTCCTTACTTGGTCGCTTTGGTTTAAAACGACTCCATACATACTCATTTATGAAATGTGTATTTAGTTGATACACATGATTTCTAATGTGCCATTCATTAAAAACTTGTTATCTGGAAGACTTCAGCCATAAAACTTTTCACAAAAGGAAGAGGATGGATTATTGCTGAAGCGAGGTTTAGACTGATGAAATTATTTGCCCCATGCAACGGGTGTATACCTTCTGCCGTCGGGTTTGTTTGTTGGGTTTATACGGCACATACATTAACACACAAAGCCCATGCACTGATTGTATTTTAATCCAATCAGGATTACTCCGTCTCCCATTGGTTGCTCAATTCTGTGATGCTGAGCCAGTCAGGTTGTCACGAAGATGGCACAGGTACTCGGAATTGGGCATGACCATTTGCGTTCCAGAATTTACCTCAGCTGGAACACCTTGGGTTTTTTTTTTTTTCCTCTTTTTCAATTTTTTAAACTGTTTCCATAATTCAAAAGTGAACTGACTGGCCTTGACCAGATTATGCAGTGGTGTTGTTATCCTCATTACAGAGCCTCTCTGGTGAAGAGAGAGAGAGGGAGAGAGAGCACAAGGGAGGGAAAGAGAGACATGCCTTAAAGGCAATCCAGTTACAAACACAAGCAGGGACAGGAAATCTCTGTTCATCAGTAATGGGAGTTCCTGCCACTCTTCCCCATGGACAGACGGGACAAAGGAAATTGTGTGGAGGCTGCAGGTTTGAATCCTAGATGAACATAAGAACACAAGCACATATAATGACAAGAACAGGCCACCCTGCCCAGCTCGGCTTGTCATTTATGTGTAATGTAGCCAGTAGTGCACCAGGGCTGGACTTGATCACACCAAGAGTCTCGGGCTCTGCTAAGGCTTCCTGTGTTCGGCCTTGAAGCAAAAGTTTCCCAGTTTATAACTGATCTTTTCCTTGAGGTGTGAACAGCAAATAGTCACATGCAGTACAGTCATGTGCAATGCAGTTTTTTGTCTTTAAATCAGATATGGGGAAAATTCAGGCTTGAGATATTTCAAGATGGCTGCCACCTGCAGCCTAATTGCTGGGTCAGACCATGAAGCAGTAGGAAGCTTTTTAAACTACAAATTCCTTCAGCGCAAAAGCCGACCTGTGACTGGATGGTAAAATAAACAGAGTGTAATGTAAGTCAGGGCACATTGTTTGTTCTGGAGTGAAGCACATGATGGACACACCTCTTGGAGATGCTCACTGTCTTTAGTTTCTCAGCAGAAGTCCTGTTTAACACAGCTTAGAGCTTTCCCTCACTTTTCTTCTCTCAGCTGCCAGCTATCCCTGCTGACCAATCCTGTGTCTCTGCCTCCTTCCTTCCAACCAATAAGCTGGTGAACAAATCAATTAACTCAATCAATCAGTTAATCCTCTCTATTGTGTTGGTTGCATAGAAATTGCCACATGGTGCTTTCCACTGCCGGCTGTTCCATAAACTTTTAGCTAATTGGTAAACTGTTAGCTGGTAAACCTGTTGGCTGTTCAGTGAGTTCTTAGCTGATCATGAGACTGTTGGCTGCTCGCGAAAACATTGGCTGTTCAGGAAACCAGCTGCTCCTCACTAAACCTTGGCAGCTGTAAAACCCTCTGAGCTCGCTGTCCTTTTCCTCTTTTTGTTTACCCTTTTTATTTATTTTCCTCTCACTTTCTCTTTTCTTTCTAGCCTCTTTCTTACTGCATCCCTCCATCATTTCCTTCGCTAAACCTGTCTCCATCTCTCTCTCCCTCTGCCCATTCCTTTATCCCTCTTTCTTTCCTCCCTTCTCTCCTCCCCCCCTCCCTCTCCCTCTCCCTCTCTCCTCCTCCTTTCGTATTCAGGCCCTGTCTTTATGTGGAGTGATTTTGCTCAGACACGTTCTGGCCTTGGGTGAAGTGGGGGCCCCATGAGAGCCTTTCTCTCCTGGGCCCCTGGGGGGGCCCCACAAACCACCCAATACATCATCGCCCCCCCCCCCCCCCCTCCGCCATCTCCACCCGGTTACCACGGCAGCGCTTTCCCAGCCCCCGTGGTTATTGAGACGTACACGGCTAACGCCGCAGGTTGGAGATGGCGGGTTTGCGGGGTTTTATTTTTTATTTATTTATTTTTTAAACACGGACCCCTTTGATGAGATTATTGCCCTGATCATCAGGGGCTGTATGAGGGTGAGGAGTAGTGAAGTGCACTTTGCCTCCCCCACCCCCACCTGCCATCACGCGTTACCCCTGACAACCCCCCTGCTGCTGAGTGTAATGGGGGCCATGACACCACCCCCCCGCACCACATCTCCCCATCTCCCCTTCTTCTCTCTGTAGCCCTCTATCTCTCTCTGTCTTCCATCACTCTCCCTCTCTCTCCCTCACAGAAGGAGGTGCCCCCCCCTCCCTCTCTCCTTTTTTTTGGGGGGGGGGGGGCGTGGGTGAAACATGGTTCTGCCTGTTCACCGTACAAAAGGGCAAAGCTGAATGCCCTCCCCCCCCAAAACCCTCTCATCCCCCAAACCTTAAACGGCCCCTCCCTCTCTCTGTCTTTCTCTCCCCCTCTCTCTCTTCGCTCTCACCCTCCACTTCACTGAGCAGTCCGCCAACATGTCAGCAACACATGTTTTGTGAAAAGCCTCCAGCGGGTGAGGGTGAGTAAGGGGGCAGTTACAGGTTGAGGGAGGGGGGCAGGTTGTTTTGGGGGCGTCGTTCATGCGGGCAAAGGGACGAGGCTGATGGTTCCGGTACTCTTGCCATAGCTTTAGGAAACACTTTTGAATTCAGTGGATTTTTATATTTTGCAGTCCCCCCCCTCCTCCCAAGGGGTCCCCCTCACAATGCCTACATCTCAGAAATTCGAACCTGCTACCCTGAGGTGGGGAGTGGGCAGGGGGGTAGGTCTCTTCTCTCCCAGCGCCTCTCAGCTGTAGGACTTACAGTGTGACGTGTCCCCTAGCGGTCTTTACTAATACCAGATTTTTTTTTTTTTTTTTTGAGCAAGAGAAGCTGGAAATTACAGTCCAACCCCCCCCCCCTCAGAGGGGCGGTTTATCCACACCAGGAAGAGAGGGAAAAAACTGAAAAACTCCGCAGAGACAAGCCTTAATGCATCGCTGAAATAAAAGAATCACGGAAGGAACAGAGCCCGCCGGAGCGCTAGTGTTTCTTTTCCTTTTTTTATTTTTCCCGTTTTCTTCTTTTTCTCACCCCCCAGCTACTCCTTTAGCTTTGCTCCTTTAAATGTGAGCATGGGGGGGGGTGGGGGGTTTCGGGGAGCGGGTGGTTGGAGCCGGGCTCCCAACGAGGGGCTACACTTTAATAAAGTTTCTGAGGTGTCTGAAAGAGCAGACAGCTAGGCAAATACCCATGTGTGCTCCTTTTGTCTAAGATGCAGCATTTTTTTGTTGTTTTCTTGCAAATTTGATTTTTCTCTCCCCGTTCTCTCTCTCCCCTCTGTCTCTCTTCTCCTCTGCTCTGCTGCTCTGCTCCTCTCCTCTCTCCCTCTCTCTCTCTCTTCTATCTCTTTCTCTCCCGTGGTTGTTTTTTTGTTTGGCTTCGCGCTCTGTGGGTTTTCCCCTTTGTGAGTCTTTTGTTTTTTTGTTTTGTGTGTGAGTGTGTGTGTGTGTGTGTGTGTTTTCTTTTCCTTGTGTTGGTTTGCTCTCTTGTGCTTTCAGGTTCTGGTAAAATCCAGTTATTAACTTTGTGTTTGAAAGCAGCTAATTCACTCAGTAAGCATTCTGTACCTGAGTGCAGTACTGTACTTCTGCACTCTGCAGCTCTGTCACTCAAACCACCTCAAGTATAATAATAATAATAATAATTAGAAAGAATAATAATAATAAAACTAATACTACTACGAATAACAATAGTAATAATAATGCCTTAATTAAATTGACAGTTCAGTAAAACAGTGATGCTAAAGAAACAATAGGCGTCACTCTATCATTCTGGTGGAGCTGGCGGACACATTGCATGTCAGTCACAGACATTTTACCAGTGAAAACGGTTTTGTCACCACAGAAAAATACAGTGATTGGTTAAAATCCACAGAGAAACACAGTGATTGGTTTAAATCCACAGAGGAACACAGTGATTGGTTTAAATCCACAGAGAAACACAGTGATTGGTTTAAATCCTTTCTCACTGGAGAAACTGAGGTTTCATGAACCCAGCTGTAGGCGGAGCAATCATTCATTGTATTCAGCTATCTTTGAACCAATCAAAACACATTTTTTTTCCTCCTGTCATCTTGAACTAACCAATCAGAACACTTGTCTCCCTGTAGCAGATTGACCCAAGCACAATCATTGGTTCAAATCTGTGTAAGTGGTATCATAAAATGGGTCCAACAAGTCTGGAGAAATGCCAGCATTGTAACCCCACCCCCCCCCCCCGGTAAAAAAGAGACTCAATGACTGCTAATCGGTCTCTTACCAAAGCACCAGGAGGGGAGGGGAGGACCGGAGTGGCATCCCCCTCTGTAACGGGTGTTCACAAGCGCTCCGACGCCTGTGAACTCCTCCATGCGGGGGTTTTTGGTGTGCGGGTTGAAATCATGCCGTGAGCTCGGCTTTGCGCTCAGAGGTGGGATCCACACTCCGCTCTCCGCCCGCCTCTCCACGGGGTGACGTCATGTTCACCTTCTTCTCTAAAAATAAAGCGGGTTACATTGTTTCGCTGTCCCCAGTGACCAACTTCACTTTTAGGTATGCACTGTAAAAATAAAATAAAAGAAGAAAATCACTTCAGTTGGCACAGGTTGTCCTTGGTAAGGATACCCAAAGACTTAGCTTGGATGTAATCATGGAGATCATTTTTAATATTCTTCTTATTATTATATTTTTATAGGGTGACCAGACATATCTTTTTCACGGTGTCAGTGTCATACTAAAACCCTTTGGCAGGTGTAATACTTTTTTATTTTGGAAAAAAAACCACAAATGTATTTTTCAAGTGTGTTTTTTTTTTGTCTTGGCATCTGTCCGAAGTATAGGGAATGTTCTGGCTGAAATGTTTAGTATTTTAAATGCTATGGTATAGTAGTACTATAGTATTTATTCCATTACTTAGAGGATAAATGTGCACTACAACAAACACCCCACCCATAGGCATAACTGAGTCTGGTATTATTCTTTTTGATTGGTGTCCTGTGTTGAACCTCAGGAGATAAGCTCACCCTACTTATTGACTAATGGGAACAAGTTTCAGGGGACAAGTGTTGTTAATCACCTCTCTTAGTTTATTCATCTTTGTACTATAGCACAGAATCTCCAGCCCCAAGCCCTGCCCTGTTTTACATTGTTAATTGGTTAAATGCTGTCATGATGGGTATTGTATATTAAATGGTTAAGGGATGTTTTGTATCTTTTAATTGGCTGATGGGTATTTAACATTATTAATTAGTATGTGGATATTTCATGGTAATTGTTTGATGAATAATTTATATTGCCAACTGCTTGACTGATACGATGTTACTTGGTTGATGGATATTTTACATGGTTAATTGTCGAAACGTTGTAGTTATGATTCCTCAAATGTTTTTTCATTCCGCCCAAAAAAAAAGCCTAGATTTCTTCCCCAGTTTTGTCTGTTGGTAAATAATTCAGTTTCCGCAGAAGTAGTCCAGGCTCCTAATAGCAATGCAGCGCTTGCTGTAAGAATAAACAGGCTCCCTGCCCTGGGAAACAGAGGGATTTGCCTCTGCAAAGGGAGGGAATAAGTCGTTCTTTTGAAAGAAAACAGTAGATTGACCGACATTAATTAAACCCTGAAGAGCGGAGGTTATCCGGGGCCCGAGGAAGCGGGGTGCATGCCGAACCCCCAGAATTCTAATGAAAGCCTCTTATTAGCTCCTGTCTTAGTGGGGAGTGTGGAGGAAAGCTGTGTGTGTGTGTGTGTGTGTGTGTATGAGTGTGAGTGTGTGTGTGTGTGTGTGTGTGTGTGTGTGTGTGAGTGTGTGTGTGCGCGTGTGCGCGTGTGTGTGTGTATGCGTGAGTGTGTGTGCGTGTGTATGTGTGTGTGTGTATGAGTGTGTGTATTGTGTGTGTGTATTGCGCGTGTTTGTGTGTGCGTGTGTGTGTGTGTGTGTGTGTGTGTGTGTGTGTGTGTGTGTTGCTGTGGCAGTACTGAGCTCCTCCTGCAGAGGCCTGGTCCTCTCTGACCCAAAGCCCTGGGGCTGCTCTGTGCCCAGAGAGCCTCCCATCCTGGGATCACCGTGGAAACGCCAACGCAGTGAGCATCCTTCCTCTCCAGCAGAGCGCAGAACAAACTGCCTCACATCCAGTGAACGCACCACTGCCTGTTCTGGCCTGATACCCCAACCCACATAAAACTATAGACCCAGAGGATGGTCCACTCTCCTGCTCTTCCTCTTCTTCTTTTTCCTACTCCTCCTCCTCATTCCTCCTCATTTCTTATCCTCCAGTGCAAGAAGAACATCCGATAAACAAGCAGGAGAAGCAAAAAAAAAGCATCGGTAATCCATGTGTTCCCACGAGGAGCCTTTTTTCCCTCTTTCTTTTCTTTATTTTAGCAACCTAAAACCAAAATGGTTTCCAGGTATTGTAGCGTTGCCTGAGCGGGCTGCGAATTCCAGAGTGGCCGTCCCAACGAGCTGCACGCCATCCTAAACGGAATAATTAAGCAGGCGCCACAGCAAAGCGGGGGTCTCTTCGGTCTCCGCGGTCCTGGGGGTGCAGGTCTCGGATGTGATGCCTTGTTCAAGGTATGCCGGGTCCGCCGTGGCCTCTCCGCGCTCTCGTCTGTCTGTCATGTTCTTCACGCTCGGCCTGTGATGAAGGAGGCCGTTAACCGTGACTGAAATGTGGATGCCTTACACGTAACATGCCGTCTGTGTTGTAGTGTGTGTATGTATATATATATATATATATATATATATATAAAGAAAAACTAATCTCCAGACACCAATGCACCTTGTTGTAGTATGAATATTTAAGAGAATAATGTATGTTAATTCTATGGTTTTGCAGTGTAGCTTAATATGTAGCTGAGCTATGCTTTTACATCAGAGGTTGCAGGCTCAGTTCTCAGATGAGGCACAGTCCTGCTTAACCTCACTTGCTTTAGTAAATGTCCTTTTGGTTGTCTGGCTATGAGACAGTGCTGGCTGGCACTAGAGCAGCATTTTCATTTCAATTCATTACTTGATATCTCCTTAGCTTTTCATGTATCTGTCTGACGCTTTTCAGATACCTTTGTAAGACTGTATGTTTCCTTTGTGGTATGAAGATGGAACTCTTAGTCGTCTGCTGGCAGAATGAAACATACTATTATTATAATGCAGTGGGTTTTTAGAATGGCTCGTCCAGGAAACCAGTTCTGGATGGATGTATAATGTATTCTATACTCTATATTGTCCATTCCAAAGCAATGTGTACTGTTTTCACCCCTATAGTCTTTAAAGAGAACGGCAGGTATCTCTTTATTAAATGCCCCCTCAATACTTGTAAACACTCATAAAACAGAAGTAGTGAGTGGTGATGTAGTAGTTCATGGGATAGGCTGGAAAAGCAACACTGTCCTTTGTTTGGCAGTCACTAACAGGATAGCCACATCACATCTGTAGCATATACAGGAACTTACATCACATCTGTAGCGTATACAGGAACTTACATCACATCTGTAGTGTATACAGGAACTTACATCACATCTGTTGGGTATGCAGGAACTTACATCACATCTGTAGGGTATGCAGGAACTTACATCACATCTGTAGCGTATGCAGGAACTCACATCACATCTGTAAGGTATGCAGGAACTTACATCACATCTGTAGCGTATGCAGGAACTTACATCACATCTGTAGCGTATGCAGGAACTCACATCACATCTGTTGGGTATGCAGGAACTTACATCACATCTGTTGGGTATGCAGGAACTTACATCACATCTGTAGGGTATGCAGGAACTTACATCACATCTGTAGCGTATGCAGGAACTCACATCACATCTGTAAGGTATGCAGGAACTTACATCACATCTGTAGCGTATGCAGGAACTTACATCACATCTGTAGCGTATGCAGGAACACACATCACATCTGTAGCACATACAGGAACTTACTTCACATCTGTAGCGTATGCAGAAACATGCATCACAGAAAATGGGAAATGATTTTACGGCCAAAATAATCATACTTTCACAGACTCCATGTCAGTTCTCTGACTGTGTATCACAAACTACAGTATGTCGTATATCATCGAAAAAACATCAGGGTGAGTGAAATGAACATTGTGAACAGCAGAGCGAAGAGGATGCGATTTGGTCGTCCTTCTCCATCGTGTGAGCCGGTCCAGCTTGGAGACCCAGTTTGGGGGAGCGGAAGGGGGGCTGTGGATCCATTACGGTGATTATTCCTCTAGAAGCTTCCATCAGGGCCGGGGCTCAGGTTTCTAGGGCTAGGCGGGTCCCCAGAGGGACCTCTCCCTGCGTGTCGCCCGAACATCCCGGTTATTTCTGTCACCAGTCAAGGACGTCTCCTCAGACATGGCGACAGCCTCGGACTCAGGACAGGACCGTGACATGAGCCAGCGTCACAGAAACACCCGCATTACTAAAACGCCTCGTTACTTTACTCATGAGCCAGCGTCACAGAAACACCCGCGTTACTAAAACGCCTCGTTACTTTACTCATTAGCCCGCGTCACAGAAACACCAACGTTACTAAAACACCTCATTACTTTACTCATGAGCCAGCGTCACAGAAACACCCGCGTTACTAAAACGCCTCGTTTATTTACTCATGAGCCCGCATCACAGAAACACCCGCGTTACTAAAACACCTCGTTACTTTAATCATGAGCCAGCGTCACAGAAACGCCCACGTTACTAAGACGCCTCGTTACTTTACTCATGAGCCCGCGTCACAGAAACACCCACGTTACTAAAACACCTTGTTTATTTACTCATGAGCCCGCGTCACAGAAACACCCGCGTTACTAAAACACCTTGTTTATTTACTCATGAGCCAGCGTCACAGAAACACCCGCGTTACTAAAACGCCTCGTTACTTTAATCATGAGCCAGCGTCACAGAAACACCCGCGTTACTAAAACACCTTGTTTATTTACTCATGAGCCCGCGTCACAGAAACACCCACGTTACTAAAACACCTTGTTTATTTACTCATGAGCCAGCGTCACAGAAACGCCCACGTTACTAAAACGCCTCGTTACTTTAATCATGAGCCAGCGTCACAGAAACACCCGCGTTACTAAAACACCTTGTTTATTTACTCATGAGCCCGCGTCACAGAAACACCCACGTTACTAAAACACCTTGTTTATTTACTCATGAGCCAGCGTCACAGAAACACCCGCGTTACTAAAACACCTTGTTTATTTACTCATGAGCCCGCGTCACAGAAACACCCGCGTTACTAAAACACCTCGTTACTTTACTCATGAGCCCGCATTACAGAAACACCCGCGTTACTAAAACGCCTCGTTACTTTACTCATGAGCCCGCGTCACAGAAACACCCACGTTACTAAAACACCTTGTTTATTTACTCATGAGCCAGCGTCACAGAAACACCCGCGTTACTAAAACGCCTCGTTACTTTACTCATGAGCCCACATCACAGAAACACCCGCGTTACTAAAACACCTTGTTTATTTACTCATGAGCCAGCGTCACAGAAACACCCACGTTACTAAAACACCTCGTTACTTTACTCATGAGCCCGCATTACAGAAACACCCGCGTTACTAAAACGCCTCGTTACTTTACTCATGAGCCCGCGTCACAGAAACACCCACGTTACTAAAACACCTTGTTTATTTACTCATGAGCCCGCGTCACAGAAACACCCACGTTACTAAAACGCCTCGTTACTTTACTCATGAGCCCACATCACAGAAACACCCGCGTTACTAAAACACCTTGTTTATTTACTCATGAGCCAGCGTCACAGAAACACCCATGTTACTAAAACGCCTCGTTACTTTAATCATGAGCCAGCGTCACAGAAACACCCACGTTACTAAAACACCTCGTTACTTTACTCATGAGCCCGCGTCACAGAAACACCAACGTTACTAAAACGCCTCGTTTATTTACTCATGAGCCCGCGTCACAGAAACACCCACGTTACTAAAACACCTTGTTTATTTACTCATGAGCCAGCGTCACAGAAACACCCACGTTACTAAAACGCCTCGTTACTTTAATCATGAGCCAGCGTCACAGAAACACCCGCGTTACTAAGACGCCTCGTTACTTTACTCATGAGCCCACATCACAGAAACACCCGCGTTACTAAAACGCCTTGTTTATTTACTCTTTTATCCCTTGTGCTGATTGTTGCACAAGAGGTAAAACTGCATCAGGCTGCCTGGGAGCTGTTGATAAATTTGCCTGCTCACTTCTTTGTCCCTTCACCGTCTCTACAATTTTTTTGCTCTAATTTCTCCTCAATAACAAATTTAAGTATCAAGTTTAAGTGAAAGAGGGATGTGATATCTTACTTTTGATCTTAAAAAGAATGTGTGTGTTTTTATTTTTGGAGCGGCAGCACTGTCGCACAGCCTGCTCTTTGGTTTCTAAATGGTTCACAGATGACTTCAGTCTGAAAGAATAGTTTTGTATTTTTTTCATGATCATGGAGTAAGGATTCCAGGTGCTGCCTGGGAAAGGCCACGGGTCAGATGCAAATGGACCTCCTGTCAAACACGGGCCTGGAATCGCTGGCAGAAGGAGCAGCTCTGTGTTGAAGTGCGCCGGAGGTGGTGGAGGTTACTCGTCTGCACGGTATCAGAACGGAGATCAGTGAAGAAGGTGACTTCTGTGGGAGCTTACTTCCAACCGGAGCCGTTCTCTCACCTTCTGCACGCGACGCGGCGCGGGAAATCATGCAGAGCGGTCCCTGCGCTCCTCTTCCTCACCGACAACACGCTAGCTTCGGCCAGCAATCGATGAAGCTGCCGCTTTCCAGTTGTTTTAAGACCATTGTGAGTTGTAACATTGCTTCAATCCTTCAGGCAGGGTTATACAAAACAAAAAAAAAATAAAGAAGAGCCTCGTCTGAAATGTGGTCTCCTTGATACTGTAGCCATCTTGTTTTTGTTTGCACTTTAGAAAAGCAACTTCAAAAATAAGAAAACAAAATAACTTGAAGAAAATGTTTTCCTTAAAATAAAGCAAAAGTATCTGCCAGTGAGATAGAGATAGAGGTACCTGGTTGGATGTATTCAAACCATGAAATGTAATACTAAGAAACAAAATCTCGTTGGTAAAGACAAACAGAAAATCAAGAATTACTGTCAGAATGTATAATGACCGTGACACTGAGGGAACATTCATGCCCAGAGTGACTTTCATTTCTGCCCATGAGCCGTTTAGTGAAATAGTATGGCAAAAGTGTCCTCCTTAATCAAACCTGCAGCTGTCTGGTTATAAGTTCAGGTTTCTAAACCATTATACGACACTGACATGTTTGCAAGCATGTAATACAATATACACACTAAAAGAAATTGTGTGATGTGAAGTCTGTGTTGATTGAATTGCATGCAACTTTAAAGACACGAAGTGCAACGCACTGAATCCAGCCCACAGCTGTATATGAAAGTACATGTGTTTGTAGGGTTGTTTTTGCTCTGGTTTTAGCGCACTGTTGTGGAGGTGTGTGTATATGGGGCCTGCTAGCCATTTCTAGGGGACAGATTGTCCTGGCCTTGTAGCCATCAGGCGGCCTGGCGCAGAGCAAGGCTCCGACGGTGCGGACACTCTGTGTGAGTGTGAGCGTGTGCGTGGGTGTGTGCTTGCAACAGATCCGGTCACCAAACCCAACACCCCCCCCGTGGTTTTGATTCCCAAACTCCAGAGTCAGAAAAGTCAAGGATATTATTCTCTCCAGGTACCCGCTGGTTCACGACTCGTATGTTTACAGACGCTGTGCCGCTGTTTGAGGACAGGTGAGGTTCACGCCCCTGACTATGGTCAATGGGAGCGTCCTCCTTCACGCACGCAGTATGGACTGACTCTGCGCTGCTGCTGCTGCTTCTGGTTGACTCTTATCCATTCAGATTTCAGTGCTGCTGCTGCTGCTGGTTGACTCTTATCCATTCAGATTTCAGCAGGAAGGCGTTCATGGCAGTTGAGCCTCACTGACAGGCGCAGAACTATGACATCATAATCAGGTGCCGTTGAGATTTCAGATCAGTGGTGATTATTGTACTCACCTCATTTGACCGGCTAATATATAAAAGTCTGACAAACTAATGCCCCTGCTGTGGCAAAATGCAGCCTGACT
>JAFBMS010000250.1:77500-100000 GCA_019788955.1 Albula glossodonta
TCACTCATGACAGCATAATTCAGCTTACATCAGTAATTCTGCCACAGTGTGGACCCTCATATTTAACCCGCTATTTTCTGATGAGTAGCAATTAAAGCAAACAATGTTTTTTATTTCTGCTTGACCAAGGGTGGCTGTGATCTTGGGTATTCCAAGTTTGACAAATAATAATAAAAAAAAAAGGAATTTGAAAATATCATAGATGCGTTGTCAAGAAATGCCCTGCCATGAGGAAGCAAACTCACTGCAACAAAAGAAAAGAATGAACCTGGTTTGGGTCGAGACCTGTTATTCAAAGAACTGCAGCCCACCATTAGTCTTGAGGACTGATGCAGAGATTCTGAAAACATCCTTCCAGTCTCGTTACCAGGGTGGTTGTAAATGGACATTGTCTGTATGTATGTACTGCATGTATGTGGAGAGGTGTAGAGTGAAGGAGAGCGAGGGCGAGCGAGCACGAGGCAGGGATAGAGATCCTGAGATGGAGGTTTTTCCCTCTCGGCCTGTGAAAGGGCTGCTGGTTCAGGGATGGGTGAGCAGAGCTGGCAGGCTAACAAAGCCAGGCCTTGAGCGGTGGGGTGTAGCTGGGCCTGCGTTCCCCTCTGGCTGTGGCACCCGGGCCAGCCGCACAGATGAGGAAATTAGGAGCTCTTATATTGACTCAGGCTGCAGATCCACTCTGTTCCTGTCTGAGTGCAGGGAAGGAGAGGCAGAACTGCTTTTCCTCTCTGCTCTCTGGGGCCTACACACACACACACACACACTCTCACACACTTACTCACACACACACACTCTCTCACGCACTTTCTCACTCACACACACACACTCACACACACGCACACACTCTCATGCACTCTCACACATTCTCACGCACACACACACACACTCACACACACACACAGGCAGACACACATACATACACTCAGAGTTTATAGTGTATGTAGTGTAATATAATGGTTAGGGAGCCTGACCTGCAACTCAGAAGTTACAGAGTTGTATAATGAAAACAAAAGAAAAAGGGGGAAACCCTTGAAAAATTGAACTTTTGCAACTTTGAACTTGAAATTCTCAGAAGTCGGAGTCAGCGTTCAGGGCTTGATTATGCCAAGTGGGCAGGGTGCCAGCGGTGGTGGGTTTGTCCCAGAGCGGCGCAGAGAGACGCCTTCGCCAGCCCACTGAGGTGCGCGGAAGGACAGCTGCATGGCCTGTTTCCTGAGGATAAGACCCCTGTCCAGATAACCGCTGACCAGCCTCTGCCCCATGACTGCCTTTTCAACCATTTCTTTGTCAGTGAGCTGGACGTTTAAACAGGCGCTCTTTTCCCAGACTCCACACTGGCAGCCTGTGCAGTGTTGACACGTTTGGAGAGCATCTTGTTTTCTTAGCTGTGAAATCAGTGACATTTCAGGCGACATGAAAAAAAGTAGTTTTTTTTTTTATTGTTATCCTAATGTTTTTCTCCCCTCCAACTGCACTAGACCAAGGTTTATGCTTTTGTTTATACGTTTAATAAATCTTGGCTGTTTCCGTTTTTTTGTTCTCACCAGCCTCAGTTCTGCCAGGCGTGTTTTGTCTTAAGTGTCCTGTGTAAGTGAGGAAGCCCACAGAGCGGTGGCAGGTGACCCCTCCAACTTGGCGTGTAACTCAAATGTTTCGCAGTGTCACATCCATTAAACCTTATGTGCCATATCAGATTCAGACATTTAAAAAAAAAAAAAGCATCATTGTTTTTTAATGCATAGCCGAGACCTGAGACCCCTATCCAATGCAGCAGGTCACAGCAGTTACAGCATATGCTAATTTATATGCATATCCCTTGACAGGCTATTCAAAAACAGAAGGAAAATCCCTGAATACGGAAGTCTATCTGGCCAAGTTCAATCTTAGCAAGTTTAACAAAGCTATCAACAAGTAAAACGCTCATTTTTTAAAAATGTGACAGTGGTTGAGTCTCAGTGGCATTTTGTCTGCAGACTCACCTCTTCAGGCTGCGCCTCGCCCCTCCTCTTTGTAATGTGTATATTATTTGCTCTTTAATCTGTGATTGTTTTTTAAACTAGGCTGTTTACTTTCTCTTAGTCTATATGGGAGTCCTGATCTATTCTGTCACCTTTGGCACTTGGGACTGTACCCCTCTCTAGGGTTATCTTTGCATTTTTTGTACCGTTCTTATTCACTTTGCCTTGTAAGTCACGCTGGGTAAGAGTGTCTAACAAATGCACTTAATGTAATGTAATGTCTGAATTTTTATTTCACACATTCCAGCCGAAGGTGGAATTTAAAGGTTTCACTGTTGTTCAACTGAAGGCTGTGCTTTTTGACCCCCATAGGACACCATAGCTGAGAAGCCTGGAGCAGGACAGGGGAAGACCACTGAAATTAGGGATTGGTTCCAAGTGTCTCAAAGGGCTATTCCTGACACAGATCTTTTCTTGTGTCCTGAATGTGCACACATTTATTTATTTATTTTTAATGTAATCTTTATCTGATAAGGGCAGATATCTGGAGACAAAGATCATTGTAAAACAACAACCCAGTGCTACGTATCACACAATACAGTGTACAGGATATGCTGAGCGCCAGTGCTTGTCCCCCGACGGACTCTTCAAAAACCTGCATGTAAGAACAGGGGAAATCCAGTGGAATTAAGCATCGTATTCCCATCAGGTGGTGGGGGCTGGGGGGCCAAGCCTCCCCCCCCCCAGCTGTCTCCAGGGAGACCGTTTCCTGGATGGAATGTTTGAGTCGGAATTCCTTCGCAAAGGGGATTTTATTATGCCGCTGAATAAAGACTCTGTGAAACGGAGAGTTTTTTTTTTTATTTTATTTTATTTTTTATGTTTTCATTTTTAAATCCCGCCACATTACGTATGTGGAGCAGGAATGCTGAACTCTCTCTCCTCTTTGCTCCTCGGGGCGAGCGGAAGCCTGTACAAAAACAGCGCCAGGGTTTAGCATGCGTCGCATCACTTCATTTTTCTGCTCATCCCGGATGCTGTTACTGTCATTTTTCATGTCCAACTTTATAGGACGAGGTGTATGATTTACCTTTGAATCAAAAGCAAGGAGTAAAAAGTATTCTTCTTCAACAACTACTTCTCCTATGTTTGCGTGTGTTGCAGGGCTGTGTGTGTGTGTGGGTGCATGTGTGAAACTGTCAGGGTGATTGTGTGTAATTCTTTTCTCTCCTTGCGAATTTTGTCACTTGAACCTGTTTGTGAAACTGTTTAAATGCAGAAAAAAACAAACCTGTCAACCTGTCACCTGAGACCTTTTCAGGTTCAGTCTGTGTCGATTTAAATCACTAGATAAAGTGGATGATTCTCAAATGTCGCGTGTATCATTTCCTGTAAACAGTAATTAGATGCACATAGTTTTACATTTTTTCATTGTTTTATGCATCATGTTTGATGTGGATGATGAACTGTCAGGAAACTGTAATTTTTCATAGAAATCGTTTAACTCCGAATAGGTTGTTCTGTGTCCTTTTTTTTCATAAAAGTGTAGAGGGGGGAAACACAGCTATAATGTTAATGGGAAATAATTTACCCCATGCAGGGCGTCAATCACAAAGCACCCCATACTATGTGGGTAGAATGTCAGAAAGATTGCATTTTGAAATCTCAGTGGGTCTCGGTCATTATGTGACCACATGCAAGGCTAATTGTGGCAAAAGCATTTTTGTGGTATATTTTTTTCTCCCATCTTCAAATGATGCAAATTAAAATATTCAAATCTAACTTTTTAAAATCTGCTCCTGTGGAGAGACATTGTTTACATTTATTCCAAAGGGCTTGCAGGAACAATGAAAGAGGGAGTGGTGAAATTGAAGTGAATTGTTGCTTTTTTTGATAAATGACTTAAGTAGTTTTTTTTTTCCCAGTTCATTTACCTCCACGGTCCCTCTGTGACTTTAGGGGGTGGATAACTTTGTCCAAACATGATAGATTAGGGAAAAGTTGTGCTTAAGTGCTTGAGGGTATACACAAGTGCAGGAACCCTTACCAGAAAACTTACTGGGATGTGCAGTATACCCACCTACGAGCCTTATTACCATGATATATACATATGTACTTGACAGTTAGGTAGTAGTATTACTATTATTATTATATGTTAAATTCTGTTTGTATTTAATCCTGTGTTTTTGGCTTTTGCACAAAAAGGCAATTTTGACATTCAATGCTCTCTCTCTCTCTCTCTTTCTTTCTCTCTCTCTCTCCCTCTCTGTCTCTCTCTCCATCTGCAGACGGTGGGGATGCTGAAGATGACCCTTCCTGCTCCTGGCCTGCATCTTCACCTTCCAGCAGAGACCAAACATCGCCCAGCCGCCCGGGAGACGGAGACGCAGACGACTGCGACTTCGGAGAGGAGGAAGAGGAAGGGGCCTGCTGCGAGGGTGACGGCAGGGCCCACGGGGGCCTCGGCCTGCCCTACCCCTGCCAGTTCTGCCACAAGTCCTTCAGCCGCCTGGGCTTCCTGAAGCGTCACGAGCAGAGCCACGGTGACAAGCTCCCGTTCCGCTGCGCCTTCTGCAGCCGCCTCTTCAAGCACAAGCGCAGCCGCGACCGCCACGTCAAGCTGCACACCGGCGACAGGAAGTACAGCTGTGCCCTGTGCCAGGCCGCCTTCTCCCGCAGCGACCACCTCAAGATACACATGAAGACGCACGCCGTCGCCGCCGCCTCCGGCAAGCCCTACAAGTGCGCTGTGTGCCGCCGCGGCTTCCTGTCAGCAGGGTCGCTGCAGAGCCACATGCAGGTATTGCATTTGCATTGCAATGATATTGGTATTTGCAAATTGCAGTTGAATTCACAGTATGTGGATGCATCAAATAGCTATACAGTTGTTTAGTTACAGATCTATATAGGGTATTAGATATATTTGTATTTGAAAGCTTTATCTCCATTATTTTTGGTTATTATAAACAGCTTGTTTTATGATTGTAATGAATTAGGGTTAGTGCATGGAGTTTGAACGAGAGCAAGGTGTGGCATTTTTTTGCACTTCAGTCCTGATCTATGCGCTTGTCTTGGTGTTGTACATTGCTGTGGGGCATCTGTTAAATTTTATACACTGTAAAGAAAAGGTACCACGTTTATATAATTACATCTGCAAGCAAGACAATTCAATAATTAGGGTCAGGATTCAGTTTGGCTCACAATTAAATGAAAATGTTATGTGAATGTTTATTTTTATATTCACCGACACAATTTAGCAAGTTCAAGAAATCATGCAAATTATCTCACTAACCTGTTTTTGTATTGAAAAAGTGCAGCATTCCTATTCAGCATGTAAAGGTGTTCACATGACCTTTATGTGTAGACAACTGGTGACTCATACATGCCAAGTGCTTGACATGTACAGGCGGCCGCAATGAAATAAATCTAACAGCTGTGTGTGCTGGTATTCTATTATTATTCTGCAGTATTATTATGACTTTTTTTTTTTACCACCCAGCCACATCAAGTTCGTAGATATCACTATGCCTTTGTAAAACTAAACTTGGGGCCTGTTCTTTTTCACATCTCCGGTCTCTCTGATGCTCTATTTCCCTCTCCCTCTAAGATTTTTTTTTTTGGAACTTGAGACCTGAACTATACACTTTTCCTCATGTTTATGTCTCTGTGAATGAGAGAGTGGTTGCTGCTAACTGCCTGTGATGTGCTGTGCCGTGCTGTATTGCAGGTGCATGAGCGTGGTAGTAAGGATGCTGGTAAGGACAAGGGCGACCAGCAGGGGGCAGAACCTCAGAAATGCAGCCGGTGCGAAGAGGGCTTTGACCTACCGGAGGAGCTCCAGAAGCATATCACCGAATGCCACCCGGAGTGCTCCCCCACTACCCCTCCCACGACCCACCACCGGCCAGAAACCCAGGGTGACAGCGCCCCCTTGCTGTGCGTCTACTGCCAGGAGCCGTTCGCGGAGGAGGGAGGCCTACTGGAGCACATTGACCGCGAGCACGGCGGTGGGGGTGCCGGGGATGATGAAGAGAGGGGTCATCCGTGCGCAGTCTGTCCTGAGCGGTTCCAGGCCGTGGAGGACCTCTACAGCCACATGGACCTTCAGCACCACCCCCACCAGCAGGGGCAGCCGCCCGAGCACAGTAACCATAGCAACAGCCCCTCCCTGCTGACCGTGGGCTACACCTCCGTCTCCAGCACCACCCCGGACTCCAACCTCTCCGCTGACAGCTCCACCATCCCGGATTCTGCTCCTCCCCCAGCCCCTGCTCCGGCTCCCATCAAGGCGGGGGGCCGCCGGAGGAAGAGGGGGGTGGCCCAGAGGCGGGAGGCGGCGTCAGGTGACCAGGGTGTTTCTGCGGCCAAGCAGGCTAAGGTGGCCTACAGCTGCGCCTACTGCAACAACAAGCAGGCCTTCTCCAGCCTGGCCGTGCTTCAGATCCACCTGAAGACCATACACCTGGACAAGCCTGAGCAGGCTCACACCTGCCAGTACTGTCTGGAGGTGCTCCCATCCCTCTGCAACCTGAATGAGCACCTCAAACAGGTGCACCACAATGTCCAGGTTGATCTTGGAGGGGTCGGGGCGGGGCTCTCGGCAGCCGTCCTCCAGTGTAATTTCTGCCACGAGGTCCTGGCCGACCTGAATGGCCTCCAGGAGCACATTCGCTGCTCGCACGGGTTCCCCAGCCCGGTGGCCAAGGAGAGCAACGCCTTCTTCTGCCCCCAGTGCTTCTTGGGATTTCTCACCGAGGCCTCTCTGGAGGAGCACGTCCGCCAGGTCCACTGTGACGGTGGAGCAGCAGCAGGAGGAGCAGCTGGAGGAGGAGGAGGAGGAGGAGTAGGCATGCGTTTCGACTCACCCCTTGCGGGAACCCCCAAGGACCCCATCGTAGAGGTTTACTCCTGCTCCTACTGCACCAACTCACCAATCTTCAACAGCATTCTCAAGCTCAACAAGCACATCAAGGAGAACCACAAGAACATCCCGTTGGCGCTCAAGTACATCAACAACGGGAGGAGGTCCCACCGGGCCCAGAGCCCGTCCTCACCCCTGCCGGGGGAGCAAGCCTCCCTCCTAAAACAGACCGGCCCCCCGTCCCGATCCGAGTTTATCTGCAACCAGTGCGGAGCCAAGTACACGAGCCCAGACCTGTTCCAGACTCACCTGAAGACTCACCTGGATGGCATTCTGCCGCTGCTCACCTGCCCGCAGTGTGGGAAGGACCTGCCCAGCCAGGAGTCACTGCTCAGGCATGTAACGGCCCATTTCACGGCCACCTCCGCCTTCTACGTCTGCGAGAGCTGCGACAAGCAGTTCGCCTCGGTGGATGACCTGCAGAGGCACCTGCTGGACATGCACACCTTCGTCTTCTTCCGCTGCACCCTCTGCCAGGAGGTCTTCGACTCCAAGGTGTCCGTGCAGCTCCACCTGGCCGTCAAACACAGCGAGGAGCGGAAGGTGTTCCGCTGCACCTCGTGCGGATGGGACTTCCGGCTGGAGGGGGACCTCCAGCTCCACGTCAAGCACTGCCACCTGGAGAGCAGGGGCAGGCCTCACCGCTGCATCTTCTGCCGGGAGTCCTTCGGCACAGAGGTGGAGCTCCAGTGCCACATCACCACCCACAGCAAGAAGTACAACTGCCGCTTCTGCAGCAAGGCCTTCCACGCCATCGTCCTCCTGGAGAGACACCTGCGGGAGAAGCACTGCGCCTACGAGGGAAAAGCCCCGAACTGTGGAGGTGGGTCCTCCTCCTCCTCCAACGGCTCCACCGCCGGCGGGGCCATAGAGTCAGACGGGGCCGGGGCTAAGGAGGACACCGAGCTCCGGGGCGTCCTCTCCGCCGGCAACAGTCACCAAGGCGACAGCGTGGGTGGCGGAGTCGCGGGGGGCGACGGCAGCGAGGAGGAACCGGACGTGTCGGAGCCCATGTACGGGTGCGACATATGCGGGGCGGCCTACACCATGGAGTCCCTGCTGACCAATCACCAGCTGCGGGACCACAACATCCGGCCCGGGGAGAGCGCCATGGTCAAAAGGAAGGCGGACCTCATCAAGGGGACCCACAAGTGCACGGTGTGCTCGCGGACGTTCTTCTCCGAGGGGGGCCTGAGGGAGCACATGCAGACCCACCTGGGCCCCGTCAAGCACTACATGTGCCCCATCTGCGGGGAGCGCTTCCCCTCCCTACTCACCCTCACCGAGCACAAAGTCACCCACAGCAAGAGCCTGGACACGGGCAACTGCCGCATCTGCAAGCTGCCGCTGCGGAGCGAGGAGGACTTCCTGGAGCACTGCCAGATGCACCCCGACCTGAGGAACTCCCTCACGGGCTTCCGCTGCGTCGTCTGCATGCAGTCTGTCACCTCCACCCTGGAGCTACGGATCCATGGGACCTTCCACATGCAGAAGACCGGGGCCGTGCCCCACCCTGCCGCCGCTAGTGCTGGGCAACAGCCCCCGGTCGCCACTACGGGGAGAGCTGGCCACACACAACACCACGGCCAGAAGGCCTACAGGTGAGTGTGTGTGTGTGTGTGTGTGTGTGTGTGTGTGTGTGCCTTTGTAGGTGTGTGTCTGTATGTGTAACACATTGGATGCCCATTTGAGCTCCACGTAATCATTAATAAAGTGTGTTATATATGTTTCTCATTGAAATTTTGATCCTGAATGTTACTTTGCAATACTGAATATACATGCAAACAGGTATAAGGCCACAAAAATTATTCAGACCAATCATTTTCTGGTAAAGAAGACATAAAAATCTTGTTATTTGTTTATTTTTTTTAAAACAAACACAAACCCATAACATACAGGTGTGCGTCGTGCCTGAAGGAGTTCCGCTCCAAGCAGGACCTGGTGAAGCTGGACATCAGTGGTCTGCCGTATGGGCTGTGTGGGGCCTGTGCCGGGGGCGGAGCCAGCAAGCGCTCTAGCCCCACGGTGAATGGTGGGAAGCAGCTGGGGGTGGGGCCAGGGAAGCTCAGCCCCGCCTCAGGGAAGGGGAAGTCTGGATCAGGCTCCGCCCCTGGGTCGGGCCCCACCTCTTCCTCCTCCCCCAGGACGCGCTGCTCCAGCTGCAGCGTGAAGTTCGAGTCGGAGGCGGAGCTACAGGCGCACGCGCTCAGTGTGCACGGGGGTGATCCGGCGGTGGTGGTAGTGGGAGGAGACAGCAACAGTGCCCCCCACGGGACCCCAAGGGCATCTCCCATGCCCCGGGGAAGCCCATCACAGACCGATGAGGTAACCCAAAAACCCCAAACCCCCCTCACGCCCCCGTCCCTCTCCCTCCTTCAGATATTTGAATTTGAGTTCATTATTAAGTTTTAATTGATTATGAAAAATGTATATGTGTGTATAACTCCTCAAAATGTAAAGCCTTTCACTATACTCTGTATGGGCATTATATCTATACCATTCTGAATCTGTATGAATGAATGAATGTATCTGTATCTGTGTCCATGGTTTTGTGCACGTGTATTTATGTGTGTGTAATTGTGATTGTGTGTGTGAATGTGTGTGTGCATGCACAACGGTCCTCTCCTGTGTTCAGGTACTCAGGGAACAGAACTGTTAGCTATCACTGCAGTAGCGACCCTCTCCAAGCTCCTCCCTGTAACACACACCGTCACCCGCCTTTTTACCGAGAGTGACTTAATCACAAGCGAGGCTGGTCACCCTGGTAACCCGCGCCCCTTTTTCTCCCCCTCATTCAGAAGAAGACGTACCAGTGCATTAAGTGTCAGACGATGTTCTACAGCGAGTGGGACATCCAGGTGCACGTGGCCAACCACATGCTGGGTAAGAACTCATTTCGCCTCTCCCGGCGCTTTGGGCGGTGTGGAGAACGACCGCGTCGCTAACTCACGCCTCCTATTGTCTGTGCTCGCGTTTTGTTTGCTCTTGCCGAGTTGCGCTGTGATTTTGTCCCATCAGGAGTAATGCACATGTAGATCTGACCTGATTACCTTTAAAATCAAGCAGTGTTTTCTTTCCCTCTTTATGTCTCTCTTTGCAACTGAAGCAGTGATATTTGAGAGCCTTAAAGCGTGTTGGTTTTCTATCTCCAATCAGAGGAGTGCCTTGAACAACACTGGAGTCATGCACAGTGTTGGATGTTTTGTTACAGTATGGCATCAAAGTTAATCTTGGGTGTGTGTGTACATGAGAGTGTGTCTGTGTGTGTGTGCGCACGCAAATGAGTGTGCTGTGTGTGTGTGCATGCATGAGAATGAGTGTGTGTGTGTGCGTGCACATGAATGTGTGTGTGTGTGTGTGCATGTGAATGAGTGTGTGTGTGCATGCGCGCACGTGAATGAGTGTGTATGTGCATGTGCATACACAAGAATGAATGTGTGTGAGTGTTTGCATGTGTGTGACTGTGTGTGAGTGTGTGCGCGTATGTGAATGACTGTGTGTGTGTGTGTGTTTGCGTGCATGTGAATGAGTGTGTGTGTGTGAGTGTGAGTGTTTGGGTGTGTGTGTGAGTGTGTGTGTGTGGGTGTTTGTGTGTGTGTGAATGATTTGTGACCCCCTCTCCTCCCTGCTGAGTTTCCCTGGGACAGTGCCATTCCCCCCCCCCCCCCCCCCCCCCCCCCAGACACCCCCATCCTCCTCTTTGGCATGCGTGAGGGACGATCCTCCCAGCCCCCCGAGGACCCCGCCTCCCCCTGCCCCGCCCCCCCAGCTCAGATAACCCTGGACCCGCACCAGAGCTGCGAGCCAGACCTCAAGGACAGGGGGCTAGATCCAGTGAAATGCACTTCGGCTCTGACCCGATCGAATGACCTTTGCCTCTATAAGGCCATGTGCTCAGAGAAGAAGGCATTCCCAGAGCACAAATGTTTGATTGAGTAAATACAATACAACATACTCAAAAAATGAGTAGTGCACAGAAAAGTTCAGTTTGATTCAACTACATATGCACTTAGTGAGACAATGTGAATTTGATTGAACGTTTACCATTTTTAACCAATTATTACTGCAGCCTTTTCTTTGGAATTTTGGAAATTTAATTCCACTCCCAGGCATTCACTTGCATTCGTACTGGACATCTATGCAGATGCCTGTGACATGGATTTCTCAAACTTATTTTACATTGAGTCTCTGAAAGATAACTTCAAAGTATGTACTGTAGGTCACTGAATTGTTTGAACCAATTACAAGACGTTGCTGTTCACCACAAATAAGCGTGATTGGTTAAAATCTGTCATCGGTTACTGATTATGTACACACCGGGTTGCCAGGACCGATTTGGAGAAAACCCTCTCTGAAACACAAAGATGAAGATTTGGATCGATCTTGATTTTGATGAAAGTGGAGAGGCCCATTGTCTTCCTGTGGGGGCTTTAGCTAGGGGGGTGGGGTTGGGGTGCGTCAGGTTTTCGCTGCGGATGCCATGCCAGCTGCCGTGCGCTGCCAGCTTTCCCCCATCACAGATACACCTCTCCCCAAATGGGCTCCGGCTCTGTGGCCCACGGAGTGTAAAATAGTCGCTGGCTCGCGTTCGGTGGCATCGAAGGAGTTTGCGCTCTCCTTGTGTGGGTGGCATAGTGGGGGGGCTCAAGGGACATGGCTAACAGCTCCAAATATGGGCAAGAAAAGGAGAAAAATGTCTTTTTTTCTAAATTCCATTGGATGCATTGTTGTAACCTTATTGTATGGTTTACACCGTTTTGTCAAAGTAGAGCACCCTGATGAAAACAGCTGGGAAAGGTTAATAAAAGCTGTTTGGACAGAGCTGAGAATAGAATTTATCACGTTTATGGGCAAAATTTAGCATTAACAATTACAGGCCCATTAAATTATTAATTTTGTCGGAAGATTTTCACAAAAATGAAATTAATAATATGATGTTTAATAATAGCACAACTATGCATAAACTGATTTTGTTGGACTTAGCCACGGAAAAATAAGAAATTAAAGACATTAAAGCAGTTTAACAACATAACAATAACAGTTTACAGTAATTACTCTGGACTCAATTTGGGTAAAACTGTCTCTGTTTAATAAAAATGCTCCAAGTTTTTATATGCATGTATGTATGTATTATTATTACTGTTAATATAATTATTATTATTGTCTTTAATGGCTGTGCAGGGGTGCAGGGAGTAGGTGGGGGGGATGGTCAGCTGTCTTGGGCTGTCGCCACGGTGATAAAGCAAGACTCTCCCCCCACCCCCACTACCCCCCTGGGTATCCCTCTCCTGGTATCGATTCGCCGTGATAATACTATTTATGGCCATACAACACACGACACCATAGTCATGACACAACGCAAAGCCTGTGTGTGCGTCTGTGTGTGTGTTTTTTTAAATCAGGTTTGATCTTGACTCTTTTGTAATGTAATATGGCTGGCCTGGACGAGGACAATACTCCATCCTCTCACCTCCCCCCCTTCTCTGGCTGTCTTTCTCCCTCCCTCCCTTCCTCCCTCCCTCTTTCCCTCTCTCCCTGTGACGCATTCTGTGTGTGTGCCAGCGCGTTTTACACACACCACTGTGGGTCGTTGGGCGATACCGGCCTGGATTTCAGACAGAAAAGATTTAGCCGTTTATTTCTCCCATTAGTGACAGTGTTCCTGAACTAAAACACTGCACCATCTGACACTAATGACACTGGACAGCTATGTACCTCTCCACAGTAACCACAGTTTTTTATTTACTCTGCGGTTTCCCGCTAGTACTGCAGCTGCTATTGTTACTGCTACTACTGTGACTATTACTACTGTTGCTGCTACTAATGTTACTCAGACGAAAAGTCTCTAAATGCTACTACAACCACTATTGTTACTACTGCTGCAACCACAACTACTGTTACTGCAACTAATGTTACTGTTACACTTCTGAAACAGCTGCTACTATTACTTTTGCTACTGCTGCTGCTGCTACAATTATTACTACTGCTACTGCTGCATCTGTTACTAGTATTGATACTACAAACATACCCTCACAAACCCATACACACACAGAGGCACATGTCAATGTGCACACTACACACACACACACACACACACACAGTGAGATGAAGTCGACAGAAAAAGAGAACAAAACATTCACAGCCAATGTTTTGGCACTGCCAGGCTTTTATGGGAGGGTGGATTAAATGCTGCCAAGTTTGAAGGTCTTTCATTGACAAAAAGGGGTTTTAGCAGCAGGATATCTTTAATAAAATGCACTGCCGCGACCCCCAAAACATCTCTGACCCTCACAACTCAATGGGGAAAATGTTGGCTTCAACAGCTTGTTTATACCACTGTAAAAAAAAAAAATAATCTCAGAAATGTCTTAAAATCTGGATTTTAGTTAGGCTTTTCCACGTTTAAGCAATCATGCATGAATATGCTCATTAAAAGTGTCACATGGACACGGCTTAGTTTTCTTTATTTTTTTTTGTCTCTGAGCTTCCACTGCTGCTGAGGTATCGCCATGGCAGCACCAGTGTTGGGTGGTAAAAGCATAAATACGTAAGATTGAGCGTAACATCAGAGGAGTCTCGAGTCACCTCTATAAGTTGGGCAGGTGACAGCGGAGGGTACCTGCCAAGGCGGGCGAAGCGCCTTCCATCTCGCGGAATGGGGCCGGTGGCCTGGGAAGACTCGGTCGGCGGGGGTGGGGGGTTGGGGGGTTTGGGGGGGGGGACACATTTGCGGTACAGCTGGCGTCTCTGTGTGGGGCAACAGTGTGGGCCATCACCGAACTGGAAAGGATACAGGCTTCAGGCCTCTTCACCCTCCCTCCCCCTCTCTCTCCCTCCCTCTCTCCCTCCCTCCATCAGACCCGCTTCTCACTTCGCTTTTTTTTGCCTCTCCCCTCTCTGTGTGCTGGCTTTGACTCATTTGTTTATTTTTCTGGATAGAGAAGAACCACAGCGATGACTCCAGCCGACCCCAACCCTGGCAACTAAAAGCTCTTACTCTGTCGGCCATTACCAGTGGCACGAAGAGGAGAAGCAGAGAACACAAACTGGCATAATTAAATAGGAAAAAGGGCTCATAATGTCCCCTCCTCAGACATCCCTCTAATTCACCCCTGACTCATATCCTGGTCCAATTTTGGGGCTTGGTGTGGCCCCTGGGTGGCGCTGTTTCTTCGAGCTGCTGTAATTCTGGCAGTCTTCACCTGTGCAGAAGGCCTGACTCTCAGTGTCTGTCAGGAGCAGTGCATCGTGGGAAAGCCATCCCCCATAAAGGGGAAAGGCAAAGCCCACGGCTGGAAACGATGTGTCAAAGAGTGAAATGGTGGGTGCCAGAATGTAATTTTTGCCAAGCTAAAGCCACTCCATTCCATGCCAGAGCTCCTTAGATTGATCTAAGCTGGGTCTTCTGAAAACGGGACATCATGCTCCTTTGATTCCGCATGGTTGGTGTATGGCAAACAATGAAAGGAAATGCCAGCTCACCCCTTCTCTGTTAAAGGCATAGGACAGGAAATGCCGTTGGGCTGTCGGACCACACGTGGAGTTAAAGCGCATGTTCTTGTTGTGGCTATATGCTCCATGGCGGTTTGTGGTTCGATTCTCCGCCCCAGAATTCATCTGCATTTGCAGTCCAGTGTTCTGTTGTCGTCATGAAATCATGTGACCCTTTGCACTGTTATGACCCAGCTTGTTTGTTCACTGAAGGTACTACTATCAAAGACATAGTATGTGAGTACCGTAGACATGCTTTTTTGGTTAAGAGTCTGTCCTGTTGCCATAGACCTCTGTGTTTCCGTTCCTCTCTCAGGCACCCGGATCAGATACCATAAACCAAAGCCGTGTGTCATTATCAAAAGCCCTTCCTCTGTTGTGTGTGTTTTTTTTTTCTTTTTGTTGCTGAGTGACCGGTGTAGACTGGCTGTGTCTCCGAATCACACACATTTTACTGTTTAACCTTTTCTCTGTTTTTACTGCAATTCCCAAGTCTTAACTGTGTTGTAATTAGCTGTGAGAAGACTTGAAACAGATTGCGAGAAGAAACGGAGGACAGAGATGTTGAACAGATGTCTCCTGGATATCAGAGCAAGGCAGGCACCTTGGCACTATCGTTCTGTGTAAATCTTCAGTTATTTGAACCTGATGTTCATAGTTTCACACACAGTTTTGGGTTTACATACGACATTCAGCGTTTGCTGTATCCTCGGATGTTAACTTAACCTACTGTAGGTTCAAACCGTAAGGAAAAAAATATTCGAAATGATTGCAGAATTCCTTGGGTTAGACTGCATCCTTGTACAAACTGAGGGCGGGGTGAAATCTTGAGTACAAACAATACATTCATAATAAGCCCAAATAAGAAAAACACAAAAAAGAAAAAGGCATAAAAGCAATCAGGGCTGATTATGAATGTATTGTTTGTACTCAGGATTTGCATTGTAAGACGTAAGGAGCTTCTGGTAAATAATGGTAATGTTTAAGTACTACATTCTAGAGTAATAGGCATGGTACGGAGGCCGCTAAACAGGTCTAACTGAGCGAACTCAGTCATCTTGCCATCCCTCTCTGTTGCTAAGCAGTGAGACACAAGGGAGGCAGTGCAAACACTGTGCTCTGCCTTAAAAAGGTCAGCGTTGCGAACGACAGACCCCTCCTCTCCTGTGCGGGACTCCAACCTCTGCTCTGCCCCTGGTACAGGTGCAGTGATATGAAGGTACACAAGCGCGCCTTGGTACCTTCGCTAAGGTCGCTGCGGTCCTCGCCATCAGCATTTTGTGTATCTTCTCATATTAAACATTAGCTTTTTTAGGGTTATATTCATTTACAGAGTTTGGCAAACTCGTCTCATGATGTCAAACCTGAAGGATCCCCCATCGAGACAGAAATTCCAGAGCTGTAGGTGTTTTGATGTGAAATGCTGTTTAACCATGAAGTACACAAAACTGTTTTATTGTGTGTATCACTATGTATGTATTGGATCATGAGCTATATATAAATTACAAGTAAAACCCTAGAAGTAGGAAAAGAATATAGCCTGCTTCGACAAAGATCATCCTTAATGCATGAAATCTAAATTCACAGCCGCATAAAACTTGAAATTTTTCCAAAAAAAAACTGATGCGCGCTCATCCACACGTTTGCATTTCACTCCTATATGCAAGTAGAGGATTGAGTTTGTTTTCACTCATCTTTGTGCTTCTGAAGGGTAATGCAGACAAAAAAAAAAAAAAGTGTGGAGTAGTTTTAAATGCAGGCCGTCTGTGGGTGACTCATGGACAAGGCCATTAGCAGTTGCCTGGTATGCCATTTGGCATTTGCAACGGGCCAGGCATTCGGCGCTGGACTCCGTCGCATGGGGTTGCTGTGCATCCATCTCACCCTGGTGTGTGTATGATGGATGCAAGATGAAGGCAAGTCTTCATATAACTGCCCCCCCCTCCAAAAAAAAACATCAAAGAAGTAATCATCATTTGAGCAACGCCGGTCTTCATTATGCCCCTGTGTGGCCGGCAGCGGGCCAGGGCCCAGAGATTGACGGCCGCGGCAAGGTCAAACACCGCCAAACTCAACGAGTTTTTTTTTTTTTTTTTTTTTCCTGCGGACGAAGAGAAGCCAAGCCAAGCCATCTGTCGGTTCCTCGGCCGTTGCGGGACGAGCGGCCGGGGATCTGGAAAGAGTTTTGGGGGGCACGCGTGTGGGGTCCAGATCAGGTTCTGTGGTGTGTGCCGGCTCAGTCTAATGGTGGTTCATAGAGAATCTCAGAGTGGGAGCACTGATCTGGGATCAGCTTTTCACTCGCCATGTTCCAACCTCATCCGTTATCAGCTAAAAGGCTGAACTGATCCTAGATGTCTCATTATGTAACGGTCAGGGCCCTGCGTTTGTACCACAGACGTTGCAGTGTCGGTTCCCAGGTTGAGACTCTACCAACGCTGCCGCGATCAAGAATCCTAACCTGAATCCTGCAAGTGGTAAATAGCACTGTAAATAGTAAACATAACAGTTACTACAGCGCTAGCATCTCTTCATTTACTCCCATTGATTGCTGACTCGATTGCCAATGTCCGTGTAGTCCAGCTTGGTCTGGATCAAGGGGGATTTCATTTTTAATTAAGATGATTCTTGGCTGTTTCGGTGATTTGTGGTTTTAAGTGGAGTCCCAGAGAGATATGAGCTGATTTAACGCCTTCACGTTCCATTTTGATCTCTTTACAGTCCTTACTGTGCTTTGTGTGTTTAGCTTTTATGCTCCTCCCAAATGTATCTTCCTTATTACAAGGGAAACCCAAAGGGCAAAGGGCAAACCCACCTCATAGTAGTTAAGGAGATTACTCGAGAGGCAATTCTAAACAGATATGATGCGTTTTTTTACACACAGAGTTGGCAATGCTTGGGGCAGCCTGCCAGTTCAAGTAAGTAGAGGCAGAGACCCTTGGAATGTTCGATACTCCTGTTGATTTTAGGTAATTGATGAACCTAGTTGGGCGGAACCTGTTCTGTCATAAATGTTTTTATGATGTCATAGTTACAAGCATAGTTTGGCTGTTCTCGTCATTTTTATGTTCTTGTGATATCATAATGATGAGCCTAGTTTTAGAGTTCCGGCATGTAGTCGGAGGCTGAGATACTTCATAGTCATGTCTCCTGTTCATCTTGAGCTAGCCCTTATTGATCTCCTTGAGCTAATTTGGCATGCTGTCATCCCATTGCCTGGGTGATTGTTCTACTCTGTAAATGAATAGAGTAATAGTTTACATCACCCTAAATTTGGGGGGTCTGCCAAGCAGATGACTAATCTGACTTTGGACTCCATCCATTCTCATTTGAACCCTTTTTTTTACTTCTCTTTGGCTCTTTTCATCGTCCTCTTCCTCCCTCGCAATATGTTGAGAGTTTTTTGTTTTTGAAGAGGAGACACAAGCAGGCTTTCTCTCATCTCTGGAAAACATCTCCCAGAACATTTTTCGTCCTTTTATCTCATGGTGTTTGCATGATAACAGTACTGAGTTTACGTAGGTCTGAGACGAGTCGGAGAGGGGCCGTGCTTGGCAGGGGCTGTAGACGTGAGGACTTTGTGAAGGGCAGGTCATCACTGAGATCAAGGATTTTGGAGTCAAAAAAAAAATAGACATGCACTGATACACTGTACATCCAGAGGTCCGTACATACGAGCACGATTACTGATCTAGGATCAGCTTTTTACCGACCACATCCCAGCCTACCCATTATGAGCTGTTTCTGGTAAATCAACCAACACTGATTCCAGATCAGCATGATGCTGCCTCCTCTGAGACCCCCTATGAAATGTGGTCCATGGAAGCAGCAGGTGATTCAAACTCTCATTCATTCCAATAGTGGTACAATGTCTCCGTTGCGACTTGATTTCGGAACAAAATCAAAAAACCTTAATAATAATAATTATAATAAGAAGAAGAAGAAGAATAGGAGTAGTATGATAAGTAATAATATGTTATTTATTTTATCCATATATCACTTTTCTCAAACTTAAATCACAAATATGTGAGGGAAAGAACAATAAGTAACAATGACACAGAAACTGTGAAACCGAAAATATGACCAAACAAACACTTTCTCACAGCGTCCCGCCATCCCATGTTTGTAGGTTGTCTGCAAGCTTTGCCCAATGGACCTTTATATTGTCCGACCGGCGGAACCCTGTGGAATGTTCTAAAGCTTTAATTATTTGCAGGTGCACCCCCCTCCCCCCGAACCCCCCCAGTCCACAAACATTCCCACATGGGGGGAACTGTGAGCATGTGTGTTACCCCGAGTCCTCCTCCAACCGTACTCCCCAAAACTTTTTAAACTATATTTGACTATTTTTTCTTTCATTTTGTTTGCTTGTGTCATTCTGTGTTATTTTTATTCAGTGGGTTTTGTTGGTAATCAGGAGAAACTGAAATGTTGAGTGTAAAAGTAAGCTGTAAAGTTTACCCACAGAAACATTACTAAAACACACACACACACACACTCGCGCACACACACACGCACACTTATGCTTTACTTTCTTCCTCTCATGATTGCGTGTAGAAATTGCCACCCCAATAACCGTACGTGCGCACCAGGGGGCGAGTATTCTCTCGTCTTTTCCACATGACACGCTTTTTTCTATTTAAGTGGCAAACCGCTCGTTTCCCTGATTAGTCTTTAATGTGCATAATTACGTATTAAAATAACTCGGAGTTGGTAAGATACTTTTAATGCTGTCCCGTTTCAGCTGGGAGCTGCGCGGGGACGGCTGATCATTAGCCCCATTAATGAACAATGCAGAGCGGATAATGGCACGGCCCTCCCTCTTCTGACAGCTTCATTACACGAGGCCACAGTCTATACTAATGCCATGCTTGGGAGCTCTGCGCTCAGGCAGGGGGCGGAGAGGGACTCCCAAACAGTCCAACAAAGCCTTAAAATATTGATTTAAAAATTAAAACGTGGTGGTTGGGGGGTTGGGGGTTGGGGGTTGGGGGTGGGGGGGGGGCTGGGGTCGTTACAAAAACACATTATTTATTTAAACACATTTAAATTTTGATTCATTGGTTCTTACGCGACTGGGAGTTTTTTGTTTTTTTTTATTTATTTGTTTTTATGGCCGTTATCATGATCACATTTATTTGTCATCATTCATTGCAGGCGGTTGTGGTCATTATGGGTGATGGTAATTTTGGGGTTTTTATCCGCCTTTACTGACACAGGCGCCCCGGATATGCCCCCCCCCACCTGCCCACCCTCTTTGGGAAAGGTACTTATACCTTAATTATAATCACTGTCACCTCCAGGAAGTATTAATGTTTTACTGCTTAACGGGCATCTGCAGCCCACAGCATCATAGGGGGACACAGTGAGGGAGTCCCAGAGTTTTGTGTTGGGGGAGGGGGGGGGGGGGGCACAGGGGGCTGTTCACAGGGGCATGTCCCTGGAGAGGTTGGGGGCGGGGGTTACCGTGACACCCACCTCAACCCAAAACACGATCTCTGAATGGCCACGCTCTGTCCAAGCCTGGCATGGCGCGGGTGTCTTTTTTCTTTTGTTTTCTCTGTCTGTGGGCCAGCAGAGTGGAGCGCCACCTGGTGGCTGACTACAAAATGACCCGTGTGTGACTGCATGCCGACATCACTATGACCATGTGGGAGCAGAGTTACAGCTAAGTTATGACCACCCAGGGGCTGCGTTATGACTGCGCAGTGACTGCGTTACAGCCACACTGTATCTGTACAGTGACTGTGCTACAACTCTGCAAAGTGACTGTGTTATGGCAGTACAGTGACTGGATGGGTACTGCATCATGACTGCATAGTGATTGAGTTATACAGCGTTATGACTACACAGTCAATCATATGACTACACAGTTCTAACCGTAATAACTTATGTCATTGTGTTATGTGGCATTATAACTTCATTGTAACTGTGATTTGACCACATTATGCCTTCAGTGTCTGTGTATAGTTTATTGACTCAGGTTATGACTGCGTTATGCAGCGTTGTAACTGTGTAGCGACTGCACAGCGACTGCGTTATGACCACTCCACTGTGTTGGGGCCTGAACTTGGTACTGCAGAGCCCTTGGTTTGTCCTGGCTTTCCTCATTGTTGTGCTGGTTTCCTAAGAGGACTGAGGTTGCTCTGGAGAGCTTCTTGCCTTCCTCTGGCCCGGCTCTTAGCTCTGTGAAGTTGCTGTTTCATTATGATGAGGAAAAGGGCTTCCTGGGATTATATTTAGCCCGACATTCCCAGTGTTAGCTTGATGTCTTAAATCTGTCCTGGGACTGTAGGTGAAAATTATCCTTGGTAAATTTGGCACAATATAAAAAGGTGACATTGATGTTAAAATTGTGGACTGTACTTAACATACTCATGCAAAAATGACACTTTTAAAGGCACTGCAGTGAATTATTGGAGGATCAGTATTTTTCTGCACTTTGGTCTCAGTAAGCGCAAGCTAATGGCACAGTGGAGTGTATTTTCTTGTTTTCAGCTGTGTTTATTTCAGGACTATGTTGTGTCAGTTTGTGGCACCAATTTTGCACAAGTAAATTGTGACACCCCAAACTGCTAAGATACTATAACCACAAAGATACTTTAGAGGACTACAGGATACTGTGGACTTATGAAGGATACAGTACATTGTAAAATACTGTGAGAAACTATAGAGTACTGTGGAAGACTGTAAGACACTGTGGACAACTCTAAGACACTGTTGAAGACTGTAAGATACTGTTGAAGACTGTAAGATACTGTTGAAGACTGTAAGATACTGTTGAAGACTGTAAGATACTGTTGAAGACTGTAAGACACTGTTGAAGACTGTAAGATACTGTTGAAGACTGTAAGATACTGTTGAAGACTGTAAGACACTGTTGAAGACTGTAAGATACTGTTGAAGACTGTAAGATACTGTTGAAGACTGTAAGACACTGTTGAAGACTGTAAGATACTGTTGAAGACTGTAAGATACTGTTGAAGACTGTAAGACACTGTTGAAGACTGTAAGACACTGTTGAAGACTGTAAGATACTGTTGAAGACTGTAAGACACTGTTGAAGACTGTAAGATACTGTTGAAGACTGTAAGATACTGTTGAAGACTGTAAGATACTGTTGAAGACTGTAAGACACTGTTGAAGACTGTAAGATACTGTTGAAGACTGTAAGATACTGCAGTACCAAAGCAGCTGCAGTCTGGTTCTTTACACCCTCTGCTTCCAGCTTAACGCCACCCATCTGTAATGGACAGGAAGCTGCACTGCTCAAGCATAAAACAAGGTATATTATATTGTTATATATCAAATGCCACTTTATTATGTATAATAGATACATGAATCAAATGTTTTTATTCTTGGTGCAGGGCAGCCACCCCACAGTGGTTAGAATTAGGAACCCTCCTCCACTCCCCCGTGTCCCCACCAGTTACACATTAACTTGGACTTTCTTTATTTTATTGAGTACTTCAAGACTCCTAGTCTCATAACACCTCTTAGGAAACAGTAACCCCCACCACCCCCTCCCCTTTTATTTTGATGTGGTTTATAAAAATGCCCTCCTCTCTCAGCGTCCGAATTCCTCTGCTGCATTCCTCTCGGTCTCGTTCTGCTCTCCTTCAGCTCGCACGCTACCTTTTTCACTCATGTATTTTTGTTGTGTTTTTTTTTTTTTTTTCCCGCAATGAAATTTAATTCCACATCAAATGCAAAGACATATGTAATGCTCATACACACACGCACACACACACACACACACACACACACACACATGCACACACGCACTCCTTCCTCCACAAACTGAAGTAAAGCAAAGACAATGGAGGGAAGGGGCCTGTGGTGTTCGGACAGTCCCGCTGTTGTTCAGTCAGGGGGCAGTCAGTGTTGGAGTTGGAGAGGAAGCGTTCAGTCTTTTATTGGGCCTCAGTGGTGACGGGGGGACTGGGGGGGGGGGTTAACGTAGATGAACGCTAGCCAAACAGGGGGGCGGCGTACAGCTGTAGGGGGACCCCAGATGTGGACCAGATGTGGGGTGGCGGGAAAAAGGAGACAACCTGAAAGACACCCCTACGACCCCCTGGCGAGACCTGCACGCTTGTCTGTGTTTCACCTCTCAGCTCTGTTCTCTTT
>JAFBMS010000250.1:105000-257500 GCA_019788955.1 Albula glossodonta
GCTGAAACGAGCGCTGAGGTGCAGTAAGGCAGAAGCCCTTCCAAAGGCCAGCTGGGGCTTTTAGGAGCTACCAGCCCCTCAGCAGACTCTCAGCAGCAGGCAATGAACAGCCTGACTTTACCATATGTGGAACCTTTTTTTTATTCCCCCTCGTTTCCCCGGGGACACGGTCTGCCGGGACGCCAGAGGCAGGTGAATTGCTCCTAATGCGAAGCACTAAATCACTGGGTTAACACGAGAGAGGGAGGGAGAGAGGGAGAGAGAGAAAGAGAGAGAAAGGGAAACTGGATCTCTCTCAAGGAGGCTGAATCGTACTGACTTAACCTTGAAGCTTTAACTTGAGGCAAAAAAATGACACCGTATGTTTCAATACTGTCTCATCTTGTATCCATCCCCTTTCAAATGCTTATATGTGTGTATTTGTGTGCATGTACTTGTGTGCAAGTGTGTGTGTGTGTGTGTGCGCGTGTGTGTGTGTGTGTGTGTGAGAGAGAGACTGTGTGTGGGTAATATTATGTATAAGAGACAGAAAGCATTTTTACCTTATTTTTGGAGTGCCATTTTGGGAGGTGGTGACTGTAGGCCTCCTTAGGGTGCACACAACTCCAGACATTCATTCTGCACAGGGCCAGCAGAGGAAGGAGAGGGATGCAAATCACTGCTGCCCAGTTCATCCACAGGGGGCGCTGTTGAGGAATGATGTGTGTTACATCCATTACATCACATTAGTCATTTAGCAGATGCCCCTAACCAAAGGGACGAGCAAAGCGAGGGAAAAGAAATGCGTTGAGCTGTATACAATAGTCCCAGACTGCTAACAAGAGCAGAAAATATAATACATATATATATATTATCCACCTTGTCTTGGAGGAGTTGACTTTGGGCAGTAGTGGTAGACAGTATATTTTTGGCAGGCTTTGAGAAATGTACCATTATACTCTCATTAAAAACAATGGTATCTGGTTTGTTATCTTTCGTCCTTTGTGCGAGTGTTAGCATAAATCATTCAGGAGATGCTTTTATCCAAAGTGCATAAATACGAACATCAGCCTAGGCCAGGAGAAGCAGAATACCCTCAGAATTACAAATTGACTCATTCTAACATTTGTTTTCAGCTGCATATCACATCCTGTACCTTGAGAGTTAGTGTTGCACAAGGTCCAGAAATTTCAGTAAAAGTAAGCGTATGCTGGCGATAAGTTGAGTAAGTCACTCTGGAGAGAGGTAGCAAACTCATGCATTTTTGTTGTGTTAGAGATGGTCGTGCGTGTGCTGGTTTTCTTTATTAGATAATTAGTTACATTAATTACTGATTTAGTCCTGGTGGTTTGCTGGTTTGCACAGAATGCAGATGACGTGAAATGGTTTTGTGCTGCCTAAATAACGTGCATTGCTATCATTGCTATCATTGCTGTCATTGCTGTCATAGCCAGTACCGCTTTAGAGGCACCCATTCCTGCATATGGCTGAATGAGTAATTTAACCAATTAAGGCAACATTAATTGCTTAATTGCATTTAGTGCAGCATTAATTGCTTAATAGCCTTCTGTGACGCCGAGCCCGAGACCCAATCAAAATGCACTTAGTCCTAGTTAAGGGTGTTCGTGATTCAGATGAATTGCAATTATAACGCAAGCTCCTGTGGGTATTTGCTTTTTATTGGGCACAAGCAAACATGTCCTCTGGAATGTTTTCTTTTGATGTCAAAGTAGAATACCATGAATAGGGATGTCCTTATCAAAGAGTAAGGTCGGTTTTGATTCGCTTGCATCTGTCCTTAGAGACTAAGCAAATATGATGAAGTCCTGGTCCTTGACACCAACGCCTTATCTGGACGTACCCTTCATCAACATTTTAATAATTGGTGGGTTCACAAAGATATGCATTTGGCCCATTAAATGGGAAAGTTTAGGAGCCGTTGACTTAGTGCACTCTGAAGGACCCAAAGCAAATCATTCAGGCACCATGGAATCAGAGGAGGGAAAGGTTTTTTCCTTTAATCCTTCCAAATGGCTGCAGCACAGCCTCTGCCAGTGGGCTGTCTGGCCCTGGAGCTTAAAAACCCCCTCGGCTGGAGATTTCACTTTGAAAAGGACTGTTGGGTACTTCCCCGCCCCTCCCCACCAATCAGAAGTCAGGGAGAGGCAAGACCGGCTCTGACCTCGTGTTCTTTGCAGCGGCTTTTGACAGAGACCCCCCCCCCCCCACACACACACACACACACACACCTCTCCTCTCCCTACACAACTATGAAGCAGTTTCTGTGAAAGTGTGGCACCTTTCCAAATAATAACAGACGCCCAGCTGGCCAGGAGTGGCCGCTAGAGAGCGATGCTTACCATCTTAACCCAAAGCTTTCCTGCACCAGTTATTTTCTTCCCAAAATGGACCTGTAGTGACCAGTAATGGTGCAGCTAACCCTAACCTTAACCCTTATCTAACCATAACCTAACCTGACCAAACCTAACCCAAACTAACCCAGACCCAGCCTAACCCCCTGTAAGAGGGACTCAGAGCTGCTCTTTTTATAAAAGCCTCCACACCTGCCTTCTACTCATGGAAACCACATTCACCCACATTCAACCACATTCACCCACATTCACCCACGTTCACCCACATTCACCCGCATTCACCCACATTCACCCGCATTCAACCACATTCACCCACGTTCACCCACATTCACCCACGTTCACCCACATTCACCCGCATTCACCCACATTCACCCGCATTCACCCACGTTCACCCACGTTCACCCACATTCACCCACATTCACCCAAGTTCACCCACATTCACCCACGTTCACCCACATTCACCCGCATTCACCCACATTCACCCGCATTCACCCGCATTCAACCTCATTCACCCACATTCAACCTCATTCACCCACGTTCACCCGCATTCACCCACATTCACCCGCATTCACCCGCATTCACCCGCATTCACCCGCATTCAACCTCATTCAACCTCATTCACCCACATTCACCCGCATTCACCCGCATTCAACCGCATTCAACCGCATTCACCCGCATTCAACCGCATTCACCCACATTCACCCACATTCAACCACATTCACCCACATTCACCCACATTCACCCACATTCACCCACATTCACCCACATTCAACCACATTCACCCACATTCACCCGCATTCACCCACATTCACCCACATTCACCCGCATTCAACCACATTCACCCACATTCACCCACTTTCACCCGTTTAAATTGTGCTCATTAGATAACCCGTGTTCACCCTGAACCAACGAATCTATCGCTTGAGTGAGGCTCTGAAACCTGAATCTCGTGTGGCTATCCCTGCGCTTAACGCTGCGTTGTAGGTGTATGTAATGAACGCTATGATTTGTGTGAACGAGGCCTACGCATCGTCTCTGCCCATTGCTTTTTGCCTGAAGTTTTATGTTCGCAGTTTTGTTAAATCTCTCTGGATGAGGAAGCCTGCCAAACTGCTGCTGAATGTATATTTTGTCACAGCGGAATAATCTAGCGGCAGGCTGGCATTTCCGTGCATCCTGTTTGTGCAAGCTGTACCGCAGATTGCATTTAGGCCACGTTCCTATGGACCGGGCTCCAAAGGGTAGGATCCGAGACAGTAAGCCCAGCTGGGGAGCTGTTGTTTCGGGGAGTGGGGGCACACGATCCGAGCCCGGAGAGCGGCAGTGGAGTAGGGGGCCCGTTCCCTGGGGGGTGGGGAGGGGTAGCAGTGGGACGTAGCGGCTGCCGGGAACTTTGACAGCCCGCTGAGAGCTGGGGGGTGGGGGGTGGGGTGGATTGGCGCTGTCAGCAACTTCCAACCACACAAACAGAAACCAGGAGAGAAGGAGGGGGGGTGAGGGGCTGGGGGGGGGGTGCAGCAGTTGCTTCCGCTGGGATTGAATTACTGAAAGCTTCTGCTCGCCCGTGTTTCGGTATAATTGAGAGCGCGGGGGGGGGGAGCCACCGTCTCTCCTTCTCTCCGATTCAAAGGTGAAGACAGAGCACCTGGGGGGCCCCCTGTCAGGGCCTGGACTCCACTCCGAACACACTTAAAAAAATATATATATATATTAAAAAAACACCCCCGTTTCCCCCCGCGAGGGCGCTCGGCTGAAACGCTCCACCTGAATATAAAACGATCTGGTTTCAGTGAATCATTTAGCACACAGCCGCGTTCCTCTTACAAGACGTGACAGCAACAGGAAACCCCCCCCCCCCCCAAAAAAAAGAAAAAAAAAAGCGGGAGAATACAGAATTACCTCTGCTCAGGGACTCTTTCACACATCAGTCACCCTCCGTCTCCTCGTCTCTTTCCCTCAGTTTCCACCTTTTCCTCCCGCGTTCCCCCAAAGCCACGCACATCTCTGAGATGCGTTTGCTCTTTCTGCGTGTGAAAGGGGGGGTGCAGCGGAGCAACGTCTGCAGAGAAACGAAGTCTGTCTGTCGCAGAATCGGGGAAGCTCAGGATCAAAAACGCAGGGATGCTTTTTGAAATGCGATGCCAAAACAGTGCGGTATGAAAGTCTTGTCAAACTGTTTAACTTTCCCAAAATCACACTGGAGAATTGATGTTTTTTTTATGTGCTTTTGTTGAGGTTGATTTTGTTTTTTGTTGTCTTTGTTGTTTTGTGTTTGTTTTTTTTATTGTTTTTTTTTTATGCTGAACGGTTGGTTATTTGTTTTGTGTTCATGTTTTACATGTGAATCTGGTGTTCAGTTTCGTTCTTGCGCTTTGTTCTGATGGAGTTACCAGCATCTGGGTCCACTCGGGAAAGCAGTCTGTCAGTCAGACGCACGGATCCGATCGCATCGGGGCCCGTCAACCGCAGAGCCCTCAGACGCTGGGCTTGTTTACAGCCTGTCCTCTAGCAGAGTTATCGCAAAGTTTGTTTCATGTGATTCGGTGAGGGGATTGCACCTGGACCTGCCTGAAGATGGAGAGGTTTTGACAGGGAGCAATCTCCTCATGGCAAAAACAACCAAATGTGATGCTGGTTCACAGTTTAAGTTCACAAATTAGGCACTTAGATACACATCCTTTTATCCAGGCCCTCTTGCACACAGCTAAGAGCGCTGAACACAGCTAGGGTTTGATAAGAGAACAATTATAGCCAAAACAGTGTTAAGTTAAGGAAAAAAGAATAGGTTATGTTGACCTGTGAACAAGTACCAGAAATACCCAAAAGAGAACATCACCAGCAGATGACTGTATAATATTTGTAAATTATGTTTTCTTTTTTTCATTGAACACATTGTTTGATTTATTTTTGGTAGGATTTCTACATTTATCACTTTTTAGACTGGTGTTTCAGTTTGTGTTCTAATGCTGGACCAATATTTTTTAAATAATAAATTGTCACAGCCCCATCTACCTCGTTGCTAGCATGTAGCCCCGGCTAACCTGTTTGTCTCATCGCAGCCCAACAGGCTAATGGTTCTGATGCAAAGAGTGAAACCTGTGCATAGCATGGCTTAAAAAAGGACAGGGGGCAATCGTTTGGAGAAGGCAGGTTGGGGGTTAGTTTGGAGGCTGTAGTTTGTAGGTGGTAAGTTGAAGCGGATGTAGCTGTTGGTGGGTGGGAGTGTTGGGGGGTAGTTTGGAGGTACAGTGTCAGACTGCAGCGTGGACGCTCGGGGGGGGGGGGGGGGGGTTGGGGTGGGGGGGGGAAGGGGGGGTTCTCGTTCTCGGATGATGTGGTGGACTCTCCACTCTCCTCCTCATGCGCTGTCTCAATTTATTCCACCCCTCCAAAACACCCCTAGAGATCTGGACTATGAGCCAGTCTTTTGACAGCCTTAATGGACAAGTAGCTGCTCCCACAGAGTGCTGGTGGGTAAAAAAAAAATCATTTATTTATTTATTTATATTTCATCACAGGGAGCAGAACGCTCTTGGCATCTCTGAAATAAGTGCCTCCTCTTCCTCCTGTCCTCTACCCCCCCCCCATCCTCCGCTTTCGCTTTCTGCCCAGAGCTGTTTCAGAAAGACGAGTGAGAGGAGGAGGAGAGAGAACTGAGGAGAGAGCCCTTCACATAAACGCTGTTTCCTTTCTGCAGCGTAACTTCCTGCCGGTGTCCACACCTGAACACCCGTGCCAAAAGAGCACCTGACAAAAATAAACGCTGAGCGTGTTCATCTCAGCAAGGAAATCCCCTATTGCCCTGCGAAGGGGACGTTCACTTTCACCTGTACTGTACCTCACAATATTATGGATGCCATTTCCGAAGCTTCACTATTATGTCATGGATTTTCAGGTAAAACAAAGTGTTATTTTTTGCATTTTCATCACAAACATAGTTGTTACAAATTCTTTTTCCAAAAGATTCTGTACTTCTCAAATTGTGAAGTCAGGAAAAAACATTTTCCTTTACTCAGAAGTCAAAGGTTATGTATGGCTTTTAATTTTATCCTGGCGATCACAGTGGTACCCCTGTTCATTACCTTTTTCTACCCTCATACAAATGCTCTCACATGCACGTACAAGCACACACTTTCACACGCACACAGTCGCATATATGCACTCACACACGTGTAAGTACACCCACTCACACACACACGGACACACACACATACATACACTCACACATGCAGAAGTGCACACACACACACACACACACACACTCAAACACACACACACACCCCCGCACCTACTCACACACACACATACACACACACACATACATACACTCACACATGCAGAAGTGCACACACACACACACACACTCAAACACACACACACACCCCCGCACCTACTCACACACACACCGCCGCATATATGCCTTCACACACATGCATAAATACACACACGCACACATATATATACGCTCACACATGCAGCAGTGCACACACACACACACACACACACACTCACACACACACGCACGGGGACCTCTGTGCTCTCCTTGTTCTTTGCCCTGATCTCTAGGCTGTTCTGAGACATGCTGAATATTTCAGGACGCCAGTAATGGATGATGGAGAGGCAGTGAAATGAGACGAGTGTGCCTCCCCCCATCACCCCCCCATCATCCCCCCTCCACCCCCCCCAGGGTGGAGGAACAGAGCAGCGGAATGCGCACCGCTGACTGCACGGGGGCCAGCCCACAGGGAGCCACGCTCGCGATCCTGGCGCAAAAACACGCCGTGTTAATAATGCACCTCTCCATATGGTGCGGGGAGCGGCGGGACGCTAGCGACGGGACGCCCGTGTGTGTGTGCACGTGTGCGTGCGCCGTGCGCCCCTGACGCTAACGCTGCGCTCACATCCCCCGGTTTCGCGCTCACATCAGTTTTACTTTCCAAATGATTGCCTGAACACTTCCCTGGACCGCTAATTAAAAGTGAAATGAATCGGATGTGTGTGCTCAGACAAGATTTGCAGTCGTTCACAAAAATTTTTTAGTCGGGTTGTTGTTATTTTTGGCATTGGAATGATGGCATAAGTCAACTATACATGTGGAGAACAATGAAAAACATGTAGGCACAACATTGGTTAGATTTAAGCAAATGCTTTGAGTGCCTTTCAGGTCATATGCCGGTCTATAAAAAGACTTGACACCACACCATCATCGTCTGGTGTCTGCCTGAGGTGTGAGATTGAGGTGCCAAAAGACACTAATGGAGCCGTGAGCGTGCCCAGGTCAAACAGGGACAATGGAAGTTTGCGGACAGTGACATGAACAGAGGGGTCCATGAGACACTAAAATGATGAAGCTTACCACACTCATGAGCACCCATGAAAACCTTTTTTGTGTGAAACAGGAAATGTTTTTACCCCTTGAGGTGTTAGTGTTACAGTCTTTATTATTTTAGTTTATGGCTGGTGAGGTAGTACACTGTTTTTGGCCCATTGTGCCACTGTTTGCACTGTTGAAATGGGTTCTTATGTTCCTTATTTGTGGTTATTAACAAAGAGCATTTATAAATGATCACGTAGTGCTTGTGAAGGTGCTATGAACTGCTCATGAATGGTTTATGTAGTTTTTGTGAAGGATGCTTCAAAAATGTGTGGTCGTTTCCCATCAGAGGTCAGCATTAGCACATAGAAGAAGAGGTGGGAGGCCGGGGGGCAGTGGGGGGTGTGAGAGAGCTCCTCTCTTCGGCGGTTGTGTGTTGAATGTCATGCCGTGTGCGCTTTCTATCCTCCACTCTCAGCGGTTACTGCAGGCTCAGAGAAGTGCGTTTGTGTGCGTGTGGGGGGGCCGAACAGAAAGAGAGACAGGCCCCCCCACCCCCCGCACCCCGGGAACGTTCTCCTCCTCGTCTTTAAGAGGATGTATCTGCGTGCCCTGGGGAGTAATGGTGTGGGGGGGGTCTATCCCACATTCCCCTGCAGGCCTGCCACACACACACCAACCCCCCCCCTGCCCCCCCCCAACAGAAATTTCACATTTGAGGGATGTGATTACAAATCACAGGACCCCCCCTGAGTGTGACTCCCAGCATCCTGCTCCAAACGTCTCCGTGTGGTGTCCAGTCCTCAGTGTCTGTCTCTTCCCCTGCCGCCACAGAAATGATTCAAATAACAAAAAGAACACACAATACATACATTTCTGCCATATGCATTACTGTGTTAAAATAAACACAAACAGCCAGTCATTTTTGTTTCTTTTCAATATTTTTTTGGGGTATATTCTGCCACCGTACTCTTTATAAGCAGGTGAGCATAATGCAATCAGCCTTCTTTAGTTTAGGAAGCAGTACATTAAATAAATAAATAATACATAAATGTGGTAGAAAATGGTAGTTTGTGTCATTAGTCAAAGCTAGACATGTGCGAAAGTCTGTGGAAGATCAGAAAACGCATAGAGGTTAAAAGGTCAAGACAGGGTCACAATTTTAATACTGTGTTGTTTTCATTTAAGGGGGGGGGGGTTGGTGCCTGGATGCATTGTATGTAGGAAATTCATTGACCCCCACCACCCAACATGGCACAAGGAGTGAAACCAACTCCCACCCCCACCCCCCTCAAAAAAAAGAATTAGGCAGGGACCAATCTAATGAAGCCCCACGTCAAAGTGGAACAGTTTTGACTGCGGCTCTGCTGAGATAATGAACTTCTCCCTGCCCCTATGGGAGACTCGGCGGGGGGGTGGGGGGGTTTGGGCGAGAGAATAGCTGTAAAACGACATCACTCTGAGGAGGGGGGAAAAAAAATAAAACATTATCTGGAATGCTCCCTCTTTTATTTGCAGAGATCTATTAGGTTTCCAGCACGGCCCACCGTGTTTTATGAAATTATGCAAATGGCCGCCGCCCCACTGCGCCGGCTCCCTCACTGGCTGCCTGGCGCATGTGCGTTTCGGGGCCCAGCGCTGGGCCGCGCGGCGGGAATCGCCTTTTCTATTAAAGAACCCTCTAGACACCTGATGATGAATTTTCATTTTGTTTTTTATTTTGTGTGTGCCTCAGACGCATCTCTCCTTTTGTCTCAAATGGAAGCTTTTTTTTTTTACAATTTTTGTGGGTAATTTTGGAGCCGGCCGTGTGAGGACAGGGGTCCTTGGAGTCATGGAAGGGCAAGACGATCGACTCATGTGGCGCTTTTAAAATTACGAGCTGAAATAATTGGGCGGAGATGGGGGTGGGGGGGTGGGTGACTGCAGGGGTTTCTGTGGCACACTGCCCACCCCCCATTTCTTGGTTTTGTAGAATATTGCATCAGTTCAGAGAGAAGTGTAGGGAGACATACACACATACATATGTGTAATTATGTGTAATGTGCTGTTTCAGACCGTATGTTATAAATGGACACACCTCTGTATGGTTTATGTTGACTGAATCACTGGTCCAAGTCACCTGCTTTTCCTTCTGATGTGATTGGCTAAAATCCCTGGTGGTGGGCGGGTCTTTAGCTCTGAACTGCCTGGCCAATAGCAGGGAGGCCTGCCACTCAAGACTGTCCTTCTGAAACACTCAAGTTGAGGTCCGGGGATGTATATTTCTGTGACCCATGCTTTATAATTTAATATATTTTGACAAGGGTGGCAGCCATCACATCTGAATGCGGTGAGGCTAGCTGTGTAACTGTCGGATCCATCAATCCTCAGTTACCAAACTGTTTGTTTTTCCCTAGTATACTGCTTAAGGAGCTGGGGTTATAGTTCAGAGGTCACAGGGTCAGCCCCATGGCACAATCGTTATGCCCTTGACTGAGGCGCTTCACCTGAGCACCTTCAGTAAATATACAGCAGCATCTGATGAAAGCCTGAATTGTGACGCAATGAAATAAAATCAATTGAGTGTTGAAGACTCTGTGGATAAAAAATGCAGGTCAGCTTATCTGGAGCTGAAAGCTCTCATGCAGGAGAAAGAGCGGAGAGAGGGGAGAGAGAGTCAGGTGGGTCTCATTGTTTAGCTCTCAGCGTAACAGACGCAGGCTGAGAGACTGTATTCTCATGAGATACAAAGGTAGGCCTTATGTTTCATTTCTATTTTTTTTTTTTTGAAGGTGTTGACTCTATGAGTAAGTGGCATGTCTGAAAACACCATGGTATATGCATGTGTATGTGCGCGTGTGTGGGCATGTGTGTGTATATAAAGGTGTATTTGTATGTCTGTGCAACTGTGTGTGCATGTTTGTGCCTGTGTGAGTGCATATGTGTGTGCGTGCGTGTGTGTATGCGTGCATTCGTGTGAATGTGTGTGTGCGCATGCGAATGTGTGTGTGTGTGTGTGTGCATGCAGTTGTGTGTGGGAGTGTATGTTTATTCATTGTGTGCCATATTTATCTGTATACATTTTTTTTTTGATATTGCATTTGATATTTTCTGTCATTGTGGGAAGACCAGAATAATGTATGCATTTGTCATTGCATGACCAGAGCTCTCTGTCGCATTATTTCACGTCAAGTGGCCATCTGCAGTCGCACCATAAACCCATCACCTCTCTGACAGACCCTGGAGGCCTGTGGATGGAGAGCGGAGAGCGGAGAGTGGAGAGTGGCCGAGAGGCTTTGGCTTCCCTCTTCAGTTTAAAAACACGGCAGAGCAGCTTGTCATTGAGGTGCCTCTTTCATGAATTGACTTACGAATGGAGCACCATTCTTTATGACTCATTGAAAACCTCTCGCCCTTTCTGGGATAATGCTCTCAGATTACCGTAGGATCAGCTTCATCCTGATTGGCTACTCTGATTGGAAATCTGCTGATCACAGGAAGTAGTTTTTTTTTTTTTTTTTTGGAAGAAAGTTGGTTTTTGTAGTCCTGGCATTGTCCATGATCAAGCCAAACAAAGGAGTAAATGAATCAAACTGATATAAGCACACACAGTAGTTTTAGGACACTGTTATTCTGTGTGTTGAGGAAAATAAGTGATACATGGTGTCAATGTTAGCTTATTACTGTAAACGTGGCAAAGATACTTTGATGATTTGTTTGTTTTACCTAAAAAACATGCATCTTTTATGTTGTGGAGACACACAGAGACTCCTACAATCAGGTGAACGCATGTTTATTAGCGTAGCATCTGGGTTTTGTAATCATTTGCTTTCCTCTCTCCAGATTATCCAGATGTTTCCACTGACAGACTTTGGGGGCAAAAAAAAAAACAAGGAAAAAAATTGCAGCTCGAATTTCCATGAACTGTACATGTTGTACAGCTTTTGTTGAATTTTAATGACTGCCTTTTTTATCCTTTCCTTTTTAGCTTATACACCAACAAGGCTTTCCAAGGATTTATTTTCCCCACACACGCTAGAGACTGATGCGCGATTCGATGCTGAAATGGTCTAGGTGTAGCGTAGCGTAGCGTGGCCTAGCTTAGCCTAGCCTAGCGTATCGTAGTGGGGCCTTGCTTAGCCTAGCCTGGCGTAGCGTATCATAACGGGACCTTGCTTAGCCTAGCCTGGCGTAGCGTAGCGTAGCATGTCGTTTCCCTGTTATTGCAGCCTCGCGGAGCGAGGAGCAGCGGGCGGATGGCTTTGAGTTAAAGATTCACCGTGCCCCTGAGAGACTCACAAATCTGTGTATCAGATGCCTGTGTTCCTGTGCCGGCCCGTGGAACTGATAATCAATTCCTTGTTACTGCTGCCTGGCCCTCCACAGTGTTGTCAGGGATGTTGTCGGGGGGATGGGGGGGTGTGCAGGGGGGGATCGGCCAGTGCAGACAGGCTAGACATTTTAATTAAGGCGCACACAGCTTTTAAACTCTATTTTTGTCAAATTTCTGATTCTCAGAAAGCCCCTCGGCTGCACTCTTGTTCCTCAGCGCACACACACACACAGACCCACACACAGAAACACAGACACACACACAGAAACACAGACACACACACACCCACACACAGACACACAGCAGTATCGTATCAATGTGAATGACAGTTATTTGTTTACCAGCTGCTTGACCCTGAGGTGCACTGTACCTTTAGCAGTAACTCATTACCATCTATCTACTCTGCTCTGCACTGGCCCCTGTCTCTCTTACACACACACACACACACACACACACACACACACCCCTTCCACATGCATACAAACATGCACTCACTAAAATACACGCACACACACAGACACACATTCTAATATGCACACACACACACTCACTCACAGAGTCTCTGTCACACACACAAACACACACACACACACACTATCATACTTGCACTGTCTCAGAAGCACTCTCAAACACACTCACACACATTTTGTCCTCCTACAGGGATGCAGATGAACCCTGTAATGAAAGGAGAGAGGCTGACTCTCACAGACACGCTCTTCCCTCCTCTCTCCTCCCGTCTTTGAGAGACTCGTCACAAATGATTACTTTCAGCCCTCTGTAACATCCAGAGCTTGAGAGCCAGAGGAAGGCTCAAAATGAGTGTAAGCTATATTTCTTTTTTCATGTTTTTATATTTATTTATTTTTTTCTCATATTGTGATGGTTGCTTTGTAGAAATGGGGAGCAGGACTGTTTTTGTTTTTAAAAACTTTTCAGGTCAGGGCAGACGATAGAGTGGAGTGAGAAAGAGAGAGAGAGAGGGAAAAGAGAAGAGGAGAGAAAAGGAGAAAAGGGTGAGGAGGGATATTTAGAGAAAGGGAAGCAAGGAAAGAGAGCAAGGGAGACCCAGAGACAGTGAAAGAGAGAAAGGCTGAGAGGAGAGAGAAAGAGAGTGTGCGATAGACAGAGAGAATGAGAGACAAAAAGGGCAGAGAGGGAGGATGGGGGAGAAGCAGAGAGAGGGGGAGAGAGAGATGGAGGGAGGGGGAGCGAGAGATGGAGAGAGGGGGAGCGAGAGATGGAGGGAGGGTCGTCCCCAGTGGCCCCATAGTTAGATACAGAGAGCTCTGGTGTTGTGAGCAGAGCGAGGCCGGGGCTCCCCAGCGGGCCTGCTGATTGGACGAGCTGAAGGGAGCCGGGGGAGGTGTCAGGAAGTGAGCTCGCTCGCCCTGGGAGCCGTAGGCGAGAGGGCCAGATGAGACATTTGACTTCTGCTGGAGCTCCCGCTAAGGACAGCCTGCCAGCATGATCCCACTGCTGTTACTGTAAATCAGACGCTTTCTGGCTCTCTCTTACACACTCACTCACACAGATACACACACACACACACAGATACACACACACACTCACACAGATACACACACACACACACACACACAGATACACACACACACACACACACACACACACACACACACACACATACACACACACACACACACACACACACACTCACTCACACACATACACACACACACACTCACTCACACACATACACACACACACACACACTCACTCACACAGATACACACACACACACTCACACAGATACACACACACTCACTCACACACTCACACAGATACACACACACACACACACACACACACACACACACACACACACACACACACACACACTCACACACACACACACACACACACACACACACACACACACTCACTCACACAGATACACACACACTCACACAGATACACACACACACACACACTCTCACACAGATACACACACACAGATACACTCAAACAGATACACACACACTCACACAGATACACACTCACACACTCACACAGATACACACTCACACAGATACACACACACTCACACAGATACAGACACGCACACTCACACAGATGCACACACGCACACACACACACACACAGATATGCACACACACACAGATACACATGTACGCACACACACACACTCACACAGATACGCACACACACACTCACATACACTCTCACACATGCACACGCACTCACAGATACACACATACACCTACACTCACATGCACACACACACTCACAGATACACACATACACCTACACTCACATGCACACACACACTCACACACAGATGCACACACGCACACACACACACAGATATGCACACACACACAGATACACTCACACAGATACGCACACACACACTCACATACACTCTCACACATGCACACGCACTCACAGATACACACATACACCTACACTCACATGCACACGCACTCACAGATACACACATACACCTACACTCACATGCACACACACACTCACACACAGATGCACACACGCACACACACACACAGATATGCACACACACACAGATACACTCACACAGATACGCACACACGCACTCACATACACTGTCACACATGCACACGCACTCACAGATACACACATACACCTACACTCACATGCACACACACACTCACACAGATACACACACACACACTCACATACACTCTCACACATGCACACGCACTCACAGATACACACATACACCTACACTCACATGCACACACACACACACACACACACAGATATGCACACACACACAGATACACTCACACAGATACGCACACACACACTCACATACACTCTCACACATGCACACGCACTCACAGATACACACACTCACATACACTCTCACACATGCACACACACACTCACACAGATACACACACACAGATATGCACACACACACTCACACAGATACAAACACACACACATGCCCTCACACACACACACACACACACAAGCGTATACTCACAAATCTGAATAATTATTCTTTTTCACACAAAACCTCCAGCAAAATGACGGTTTGCATAGTTGCACAGTAATCACCCGCCCCCCCACAGAAGACAGAAGAGGAGTAGAACAGTACAATCTATAGAAACACTGAAAAGCAGAAACATGAGGGATGGTCCAGGATGCTTTTTCTTCAATTAGCTTTAAGTAATGGAGTTATCTTTGTGATAGTCGCACACATACGGTAGCAGAGTCAGCCCAGGCAGATGGTTTCCTTTAAAAACAGTCCTAGACCCTTTCATGAAAATAGAAATATTTCATATTGGAGAATCTGCTTCATATTTCCACATGTTCTCCCTGAAGGGGTAAGAGAGACAGAGCTAACTCATCTGCTCCGTGGCCGTGTGAAGGCTGTCTTCCTCACAGTCCTGTTTCTTTTGGCACAAGCTTCTTCTTTTTCATTTATTTTATGTTTTTTTGCGTTTTTGTATTTTATTGAAGCAACCATTTTAATGTTGGGTCCTTGTGGTTGTTTGTTGGTAACGTCGGGTTATGTTATGACAAGATCTGTCAGCGGGAAAGTAATCATAATCAGTGTAGATCATCACAAAAACACATTTTGCAGGATTTTTATCAGAACTGAACATTGTGGGGAAAAAAAGAATGCAACTGAACACATGTGTAAAAACACACACACACCCTGTAAATTTTCTTCTGTTTGTATGTGTGTTTGTTTGTGTGTGTATGTGTGTTGGTGGATACATGTTTGTGCGTGTGTGTGTGTGTGTGTGTTTCCAATAGTTTTGTGTTTGATCGTAAATGCCTGGAGAACAGCCTGTAAATGGGAGGAGAACATCTGGTGAGTGAGTGTTCTCTGATAAGTGCATTTCATTTCATCAGGAAAGATGCAGCAAATTTACAATGTGCTGTGTGTACACGTGTGTGTGTGTGTGTCTGTGTGTATGCATGTGTGTGTGTGTATGCGCGTGTCCATGCTTGTGTATGCATATGTGTTTGTGTATTTGTGCTTGTGCATTTGTCCTCTTTCCTAACCGATGGTAAACGCATTCCGACCTGCCCATGAACGGGAGCAGAAAGCTTGTGGGTGGATGTTTAGCGTCTGCTCAGCGGTCACGGGTGTGTGCGTGTAGAAGTCCCGGGATGGGGGTGGTGGGATGGAGGGGAGACGGGGGCTGCGTTAGTCCCCACCTGGAGCCTTTCTGCTGTGATGGGCTACAGCTGGTCCGAGAGTGGCCAGGCAGAGCGGAGCGCTGTACAGCGAGGCTAAATCTTGGCATCGGCCAAAGGGTGGGGGGGGGGGGAATCAGTGGAGGCAGGACCAATTACTTTAAGCATAACTGGATCCAAGGTATAGAAACAGGGGGGGCTAAAGGGAGGGGGTGGGGGCAGGCTTAATGTAGCCAAGGGGGGGGGGGCATGCCTAATTGTATTGTACACACGCAGTGTCCCGAGGCAGCCATTCGGGGGTCCCTGAGTCAGCGAGCTGCGGTGCGGTCATGCAGGGGGATATGGCCCAAGCGTTATTCGGCTAAACGTTTCGCCCCGTTTCCGTCCGAGCTCGTTTGCAGGGGTGAATAACCCCACGCTTCCGCTGTCTGCGCTGTTAACCGGCTTTGCTGTGCCAGGCTTTGACGTTACCGCCGTTATTATCACTGCCGTTGGGGGGTATGTGGGCGGGGGGGGTCCTGGTACAGTAAACCGTTGTAAGCGGGTGCGGTCACGCGCACTCTGGCATGGCCCCTCAGAGTGGCATTTCGAGGGGGTTAGCAGATCTGTTGAACGGGCACCGTGGTAAGCGGGTGTGTGCCGTTTTTTGGGCGCCCTCCCCTGGCTTGACAGACTAATTGCGCCTTGCTGGGAGAATATCTGCACTTTTTTCAGTCACATGAAACCGCAGTGCCAGAGCCGTACCTGGAGCAGTGACTTTCCCTCACACACTGAACGCCAGCCCCAGCAGATTAAAGTAACAGGCATGGACGTGGTGGAGAGGCGGATGGGGGTGGAGTTTGGATTACCGAAAGGCCAATGAGATTACACAAACTCCATATTGGGAGCTGTCAGTCACTGAAAAAGATCAATTTATATTCATCTTACAGTAGCTTTTTTGTTTTTGTTTCATGACTTGTCACGCTCCCATTAAAAGAAGCTTTGCATGCTCAGTTAGGGAATATAGCCTTGGGGACTTTTCTCCCTCTATAGGAGTACCTCTTGGGTGCCTTCCATTTGGGTACCTCTGTACCATGAGTGAGGGAAGTGCACTTATATCATTCTGCACTATCCATAATAGTAGGGCACTACCACTGATACCTCTATAAGGGTAGGGCACTTAGATATCTTGCTGGTGTGGAACAACCGCCACCAACAGTTGTGATCTGTAAGCACTCCTGAGAGTTTTTTTTTTTTTTTTCGCCCTCAGTACTGGCCCTTCCAACATAAAGCAGGATGTTCTGGAATTTAAAATTTGAATTTTAGGTTTTTGTTCTGTCTGTTTTTTCTCTCTCTCTCGCTCTCTCACTCTCAGTCTCTGTCCGTTTGCCAGAAACCCCAGGGCTAGCTGTGGGCCCGGCATTGTGGTTTTTCACAAGTTCTTGAAAAAGGAGTGGGGGGGTTATGATGGGTATCTTTTTTGAGATCTGGCAACCCACCCTAAAGGGCTAGGCTAGGCTAGGCTGCCCCCCCACCCTCAAAATGGCCGCCAACTGCTGCCAGGCCTGATAAATTAAGGATGGTGAGTGGAAATGCCAGTGGGGGCACAGCGGGGTGGCAGCACAGTGGGGGCTGAAGGAAGCCAGGGTAGAAGAGCAGGGGCGGGGGGGATGCTGGTGTGGTTGGGGGGGTTTTGGGGACGTGGGCGGTTGGCATGGTTGGGGGTGGGAAGTGGGCAGGGGGAGGGAATGGTTTGAACTGCACAATAATTCAAGGCCCATCAACACAGAGAAAAAAAAAAACGTAATATACACAAGGTCATGCTTCCTTTCAAGAGTGTGATGCCTTCCAGCTCTTTGCCTGAAATAAAAACATATCACTCTCGTATTTATGATCTTGCCCTTTTTTATTTCTTTTATTTGGGAGCAGTGCTTGTCATATTCACTTATGACAGCTAAGATTGTTTCCTGAGCACGTCAAACACAAACAGTCGTGCAGTGTGTTCTCACAAATAAGGCTTTTCCTGGTTTATTTACTGCTGGATAATGGACGTGTCAGAAACGCGTTTCTGAAAGGGATTCCCCATTGGCTGGGTCAGGCTTAATTAGCTCCTCCCCCAAAAGTACATTAAGCTATAAAATGGGTGCCACTGAAGGGTTAGTGTAATGGTGCTGAATCAGCTGGGATTCAGAGCAGCAGACCCAACATGGCAATGTTTTCTGTGAAATGTAATAAACTGAACTATGCTGCAGCATAACAACATGTTAATTACATTATTTTTCATTTCATTTATGTTCAAAAAAAGTTTCTCTCTCTATTTGAGTGTAACAGGTGAACAGATTTCATTCTGTTCCCTTTGTGGTTTGTATTGGGACATTACTTTTTCAGCTATTCATAAAATGCAATCATAAAAATCAGCTGATGGATTGACTCATTGATTATTTAATTCATATTTGTTTGACTTATTTATTAATTGTTTGTTTGGTTGGTGTATTGGTAGGTTGATTGACTGATGGGTTTTGTGTTTTTTGATTCATTGTTTGTTTTGTTGATTTGTTAATTGGCTGATTGACTGTTGGTTTGTTGTTTTATTTTTTTTCTTTGATTGTTTGCTTGGTTTGTTTACTGGTTGGTTGGTTAGCTGATTGACTCATGGTTAGTTGTGTTTTGGTTGTTTGCTTGTTTGTTTGGGTTGTGTAATGAGTGAGTGGTTGTGTTTGGGTTGTGTAATGAGTGAGTGGTTGTGTTTGGGTTGTGTAATGGGTGATTGGTTGTGTTTGGGTTGTGTAATAGGTGAGTGGTTGTGTTTGGGTTGTGTAATGAGTGAGTGGTTGTGTTTGGGTTGTGTAATGGGTGATTGGTTGTGTTTGGGTTGTGTAATGGGTGAGTGGGTGTGTTTGGGTTGTGTAATGGGTGAGTGGTTGTGTTTGGGTTGTGTAATGGGTGAGTGGTTGTGTTTGGGTTGTGTAATGGGTGAGTGGTTGTGTTTGGGTTGTGTAATGGGTGAGTGGTTGTGTTTGGGTTGTGTAATGGGTGAGTGGTTGTGTTTGGGTTGTGTAATGGGTGAGTGGTTGTGTTTGGGTTGTGTAATGGGTGAGTGGGTGTGTTTGGGTTGTGTAATGGGTGAGTGGGTGTGTTTGGGTTGTGTAATGGGTGAGTGGGTGTGTTTGGGTTGTGTAATGGGTGAGTGGGTGTGTTTGGGTTGTGTAATGGGTGAGTGGTTGTGTTTGGGTTGTGTCCTGCGTGCGTGGTTGTGTTTGGGTTGTGTCCTGGGTGATTGGTTGTGTTTGGGTTGTGTAATGGGTGAGTGGTTGTGTTTGGGTTGTGTAATGGGTGAGTGGGTGTGTTTGGGTTGTGTAATGGGTGAGTGGTTGTGTTTGGGTTGTGTAATGGGTGAGTGGTTGTGTTTGGGTTGTGTAATGGGTGAGTGGGTGTGTTTGGGTTGTGTAATGGGTGAGTGGGTGTGTTTGGGTTGTGTAATGGGTGAGTGGGTGTGTTTGGGTTGTGTAATGGGTGATTCTTAAGCTGATTGTACTCTCTGTGTGTCTGCAGAGGAAGGACTGAATCATGAGTGCAAGCTGTGCAGCCAGACCTTCGATTCCCCTGCCAAACTCCAGTGTCACCTGATCGAACACAGCTTCGAGGGAATGGGTGGCACCTTCAAATGCCCCGTCTGCTTCACAGGTCAGTGTTCTCTTTCAACCTGTCTGCTTCACAGGTCAGTGTTCTCTTTCACCCCACCTTCTTCACAGGTCAGTGTTCTCTTTCACCCCACCTTCTTCACAGGTCAGTGTTCTCTTTCAAACCATCTGCTTCACAGGTCAGTGTTCTCTTTCAAACCATCTGCTTCACAGGTCAGTGTTCTCTTTCAACCTGTCTGCTTCACAGGTCAGTGTTCTCTTTCACCCCACCTTCTTCACAGGTCAGTGTTCTCTTTCACCCCACCTTCTTCACAGGTCAGTGTTCTCTTTCACCCCACCTTCTTCACAGGTCAGTGTTCTCTTTCACCCCACCTGCTTCACAGGTCAGTGTTCTCTTTCAATCTGTCTGCTTCACAGGTCAGTGTTCTCTTTCACTCCGCCTGCTTCACAGGTCAGTGTTCTGTGTCAAACCGTAATGCTCTGCACTTTCATACACATTTAACAGATATCCTGAGAAACTTACATGTTTTTTGTACTTTCCAATGTATTTCTTGTCTCCAACAAAATATCGCTCAGTCAAAGAAACTGATGTTGCAATGTAAAGTTAAATGTATAGTATACGCCCTTAAAGAGACTTAAGTGCATCCGAGTGAATGTATCCCATAATCCCCAGCGGTCCTGGTAAATGCAGTAAAGCTAATATCATACGTCCTCCTTTGAATCACTTTTTACTGAAACACTTCATGTTCACTGTGGCCCCATCCTCTCTTCCCTCCCATTAGCGTTCAGGGTTGGGGGGTTGGGGTGGGCGTTTTGGATAGAAAGGGACTGATGGGTGCACAAAATGAAGCTGCTATTTGGAGTCTGTCCATTTTTGCATGAATAAACGTCTTGAAACTGGCTGAGTGTGTTTGACTGAATCCCGGTGCAAGTGTATGGAGTGGAGGGGGGGAGCTAGCACGGCGTACTCCGGGGAAGAGAATGATTGCTTCTCTGGCCACCGGGGGCACCTATCACCCCCCTACTCCCAATCGGGAAGGGCAGGGTGACCCCTCTGTCCTCGGCAGACTCACCCCCACAGAGGACCCTGTCCCCTAAATCCTCAGGACCGGCATATTAAAATGGCCCCAAAGATCAGTGAGAGCAGGCGACCACGGAGGGAGCCGTCGCCCAGACGAAAGTCAGAAAGTCACCACACAAAGCAGATTCACTTTCACTCAGCACAGAGCAGTTTACAGGGGAAAATGTCCATAACTTTCTAGAAGGGATTTTTATGTATTTAAATAATATTTTGTTTAAATACATAAAATTTATGTAAGTAATTCATTTAATTTCAGTTCATTTCCTGAATTTTGAATTAGATTTGACCCCCTCCCCCAACTCTGGTGTGTCGTCTGGTCACAACTCACTAACTTATTGCTCTTTTATCATTTTTTAGTATTCTTGATATGGTTTATTGATAGATGATGGTGATGTAGTGTAATGGTTAGGGAGCTGAACTTAGCTCTGAAAGGAGAGAGGTGTGGATCTGGTAAAAGAGAAGAGGAGAGATCCAAGAGGAGGAGATGGCAAGAGAGACTAATTTTTGGCTTTCTTTAATGAAATGACAGAAATAAAAAGCATTGCTGGATTTTTCAAGCCGAATGTGGCCTCAAACTAGCTTTTTAAAAATAAATAAATAAATAAACTGTCTCAAAGAAAGCTGTTTCGGCAGGTATGAATTTCTGCATTACTGAAGGAATAATGATTGTCATTTTATAAGCAGGCCTCGCCTGTCCGACATCTGTCATTTGGATTAATGCTGTGCTTCTGTAAAGCGCTTGAACTCGGCCCTGTTTATTGAGCAAACTGCAGGAGGTTTGCTAAAGCCAGAGAGGTTTTTGTTTTCTCCTCAGAGAAACTGGAGGGGTGAAAGTGAACGTGAACTGTAGCTTAATAAGATAAACTTTTTCCTCACACTTACAGCTTACATTCGCTTGCGTTGGAGGCTGGAGATGACCTGAAGACGACCTCTCCCCTCCTAAAAAAAAAGAGAGGCCTGAAGGAAAGGCCTGTGATTGGTGGCCCTTGAGAACCAATCAGAAGCTTAATCTCAGCTCTGTGCTCCCACTGAGAGATGACTTTGGCTCTTTGACTCCCCCCATCTATCACTCTGTTTCTGTCCCCCTCTTTTTCTGTCTTTCTGTGTGTGCATGTGTGTGTGTGTCTCTCTTTCTTCTCATCTCTCATAGGGAGCACGGAAAAAAAGTAGTTTTGTTTTTCCTCTTGAATTTGAACTTTTCTTCAGGGGGCAGAGTGCCTTGCTGTCTTTGCTGCTCTGTTTTTCTTTCTTACTATTTTTTCTTTCCATCATTTCTATCTCTGCCTACTGGGAAACACAAACTGTTCTTCCAAAATGGCCACTCCATAGCAAAGATCCACACCATTTTAAGACCTTTGACCATTCCCAGTCTGCTTAATGTAGCATTGTTGACCCGGCTAAAGGCTTGGCTAGAAATCCGGTTGCTGAAAAATAATGTGCCAGTGCGCCCCCACCCAGCATTGGAACGGAGTAATACCACATGTGTCACGTGGCCACTTACAGCACTCTCCATAGAGAATGAATGGGAGGGTCATAACAGTCATAACGACATAATGGTTATAACAGTCATAACGGTTATAACAATCATAATGGTTATAACAGTCATAGCGGCCATGATGGTTATAACAGTCATAGCGGGTATTACAGTCATAGCAGTCACAATGGTTATAACAGTTGTAACGGTCATAACAGCCATAACAGTTATAACAGTCATAGCGGTCATAATGGTTACAACAGTCATAGTGGTCACAACAGTCATAATGGTTATAACAGTCATAACGGTTATAACAGTCATAGTGGTCGCTTCCCAATGCTGCCAGTGGAAATGGCCCATCACCGATCGTCCCATTCAAAATTCAGGCGATAGTCGACAGTTTTGGGGGTTGTCCTCTAGAGGGCATAGTGTGGAGGTAGGCTTCATGACTGAGTCCTGTCACACAACTTTGGCCCAAGCATGTTCCCCACACAGCTGCAGGTGGCGTAGGTCACTGAGATGTGGGGCGCTGCCGTAGTTGCGTCCGGAGAGCGTTTCTTAATCGGCATGGCTGTGCGCGTGTTAGTGCTGCCAGTCCTCATCTGAACCCGTTTGCCACTGAAAAACAGCGAAACTCCAGCACAGTTAGCGCGACCTCCATGCTCCTCCCATAGAGAACAAGAACCCAACAGAACATCGCTAATGTTATGAAGATGTTAATATAATTGACAGAAGGTTTGTTTTTGCTCGTTTCCTTGCCAGGTGTTTCTTTTTGGTTTACACCTACCTGACTTGATTTCTTTGTCTCTTCTGATCGTTCTCTCCTGGGGCTGCAAGCCTGGGTGAGCTTTGCTGTGTTCATCTTTTCTTTTTTTTTTTTTGTAATTCTTTCAAGAGAGTCTTATATTGCTACATTCTGTGTTTGCTGTTTGATTTTGCTTTTAAGGTATTCCAGATGTATGCAGTATGTCTAGTTAACATTTTTGTGGTGGTTACGTTCTGTCCACTTCAGGTTTTTTTGGTGCTCGTGTTATGTGCATGTATTTTTTAGATGGGCTTAGTTTTTCCATTAAGGTTTTTGGTGTTTACTTGGGGTGTCTCAGGTTTTTGAATCTGCCTATCTGTTTCTAGGTTAATGTTACTGTGCATGGAGTTCTCATAAGGGTCATTGGTTTCACTTGATTAAATGATTGGCTACCATTTTAAATTCTCGGCGAGTCTATTGGCTGTTCAGGTGAAGCACGTTTTTATTGGTCGTCGGATGCTTATGAGCCTGCTGTTGAGGAACTTACGCACTTCCTGAAAGTTCCTTGGAGGCGAAAAGCATCTTCTAAATTCCTAAAATGTCAAGGCAATGTAAGAATTTCCTCTTCATAAAGTGTGTATTCAAATGGCAGTTATTGAGCTTACTGGTGTCCTCTTCAGATTTCTGAGGATGAATTTGTTTGGACCTACAAAAGTCTGCAGAGGCATTAATTCATTACAGAAGAACCACCAGTGACTGGCCACTTCACTTATAGCCCCACCTACAGGAGATGGTGATTGATCAGAGGTAGTCGCCAATCCCCAGGGGTCACTAGCAGGTAGCATCCCCCAAGTTAGACAGGGTCATGCCACGATGGAGGCAGTAGTTTGTCAGGCGGTAGTTTGTTACAAGACTGACAAGTGAGAGAGGTTTAAGCCCGATCTGTCTCTCCCAGCACGCGTTGAACAGGTTATTATAGCGGATATCAAAAGTGCCTTTTTTACAGGAAGGTCACGGCAGATCGGGGCTAAGGGGGATGGGGGTTGGGGGGGCGGTAGTGGATCTGTCGAAAAACCAAACCCCCCAATGTCTCTCCCTGCCTCTGGCACATACACACTTTAATTATTCAGCACTTCTCCCCCTGGTACGGCCTACCTCGGTCTGGGGCCCCTTGTTTTGGTATTCATTAATACACGGAAACATGTTTATGTTAAGCCTGCTCTGAAGGGGGGCCTGACACCCCTGTGACCTGAAGGCACCCAAGGACATGGTACCTCGCCCACCACCCCCCGCCCCCCCCAACCCAGGGGTGGAGGGGAAGGGAAAATTTTCCAGAAATAAGAGATTCAAAAGAAGCCATAAGATGCCAGTTTGACTGTACTCACCATGACCTCTGGAGACTGGGGTAGATTTACTGCAATGCACTTAAGTCTCTCCCATTTCAAAAGCAATTCAGTCTAAACAGACTTGACAGAATTACCAATCATGTTCTTGGAAAGTATGTTACATTTCATTGGAGACAGGAAATCATGTACTTTGGAATGTGTTCCTCTCCTTTTGAATGGAATGGTGTATGCCCACACAGTTAAGGCTGTTTTGATTGAATTGTGCTTACCCTTAAAGGCCATTTGATTAAATCCAGTCCCTTTAGCTCTAAACTGCCAGGTTCTTAAAGCGTATGGGTTTCTGGATTTGGGGGGAGAAACTAACGGCTTGTTTTGCAGTGCTCCTCAGAGAACTCGAGCACAGTTGTTCCCCTCCCCCCTCCTCAGTTCAACCGCTGTGGATCATTGCTTTAATTAAAGAAGATATACATGTACTTTTAACTTGCTAGCTAGCATATGGTCTCTGTACTTGGTGGGGGTAATTAAACAACACCTTCCTCATGAATATTTACACGGCTTATACTGTAAATATGATTAGCGGTGTACACTTGGTTGAGGCGCAGTGTTTTGCCCTTGTAGTGAGATGAATGTTTTTTGCTCCTCTCTCCCCTCCTTCCTCCTCACAGTTTTCGTCCTGGCCAGCAAGCTTCAGCAGCACATTTTCTCAGCGCACGGCCAGGAGGATAAGATCTACGACTGCTCCCAGTGCCCCCAGAAGTTCTTCTTCCAGACCGAGCTGCAGGTGTGTACATGCCCCCCATCCGCCCCACAACCCCCCCCCCCCCCCCCCCCCCCCCCCCCCCCATAAAGGAGAAACAAAAACAAGCGCAAATTTGCAATAGCTGCAACCTGGCCACTCCCACTGCCACGTCCGCTGGGAGCCAGTTGGCATGAACAGAAACACACACAGACACACACACAAACTTGACCTCCATGTCAAATTTCAGCCTCCTAGGGCGAAAACTGTGGCCGCCAAAGGGTGGGGAAATTTTTGTGGACAGACAGACAGACCGACTGACCTACAGAGTGACTTGTAGAGTTGCTGGTCGCAGCCTAAAACTATTTCCATATCTCCACTGTCACCAATTTTGGATTTAGCCACAGATTGGAAACTCGCATCTTCAGTTGTGTGTCACCATTTTTCAGTTTAGTAACAAACAGAAAACTTGTGCCCTCAGCTGTGTCTTTGCCCTTACGGAGATAATTGTAATATATTTACGATTTACTGCAGCATATTCTGTTTCTGTGATGGTGCTGTCAATATTTCATCAAAACAGACTTCAGTCTCTGAGGGCCGAAGTATGTGTATCTTCCAAAACTGAAAAAATATCCCAAACAACGTGTTTGCTTGCCTCCAATAAAATATAACATACTTGAAGAAAGCGGTTTTTCTCTGCTTTTGTTCACTTTTGACTGAGCTGCACATGTCCTCTGAGAGACAAAAGCTGGTGCTCAATCAAACATCAAATGGTAAAGTCTCTTTAACAGCATATGTAATTCGGTCAGATCGACTTTTATGATACGACATAACTTTCTTTGAGTATTTTCTGTTTTTATTGGAGACAAGTGAATATGCCCTTTGGAATGTGTTCTTTTAGTTCCAGAATAGAACACCATGTGCCTTTATAAAGACAAAAGTCCATTTGGATTAAATTACATATTTAAGAGGCCTAAATGTCTTCTGTTCTGGTCCCCATCTTTGAATTTCATTAAGTAAAGCTACTACTTCCTTTCAGTCGTCCATTTTTATCAACCATGGGAGGTTTCTGGTGGGTAAGATGTGTCTGGCGCTTCCCGTTACCTCCTGCCACAGTGTCACGTTGTCCTTTGGTCACAGCCTCTTGTTGTTCTTCATAACAGTACTTAAATATATTCTGTACTCTGTTTCTGTTTAAGCTCTGCATGCTGCTAATACCAATAACTATATCCTGAGGTAGTTTCTATACTTTTCCATCTTTAAGGTGGACTTTTTCCTGACAGACAGCGGTCTCTGGCTCCCGAAGGTGCTGTTTTATCCATGCGTATATTTATTTTTGAAGAGGCTGAGACAGGAAGAAGCATGAAAGATCAATGACCTCCCTCACCAGGCGGAGTGCAGAGAAGAGCAGGCTAGCGCTGGAGGGAGCGGGATGATTATGTTCAACCTGCGCGCTGAGTTTCAGCTAGCTTAGCGTGGGCACTCACACACACACACACGCACACACACACACACACACACACACGCACACACACACACACACATGCACGCACACACACACACGCACACACACACACATACATGCACGCACACACACACATACACATACACACACACGCACGCACACACACACACACACACTCCATTATTGGATTGCGGTTGAGCTTGATAAATGTGTTATATGTGATATTGCGACTGGCACAACATTTCATGGGGACTGTTTGCAGCAGCTGGGTTCTGAGGAGCAGAACTTCTTAACATTCTGTTTGGTTCTGGATTTATAAATTCACATTGGCCTTATAAATTCTCTGGTATCCTTTAAATAACTTTTTTTCCACTCCTCCACAACTATCTTTCTTCCACTTCTTCTTTCCACTTACAACTTTCCTCTGTGCTCGAATTCCTCCTTTTCTTGTTAACTGTTCTTCTCTTCCCACTCCTCCCCCTCTCCTCGGTTCTGTTCTCCCTCCCTCCCCTCCCATGCTGGCTCAGTTGTCAGACTGGACTCTGTAAGGTTTGTTGATGTCTGTTTTGTTGATGTTTTCCGTGGTCTGAGAGGTGCTGGTCCATCCTCCAGCAGAGAGCAGGTGTTGGCTGTCCAGGTGAGAGGGGAAAAGGTGATTTTTGTTATCGATTTTTTTTTCCTCCTGCCGTGGTCTTACGAAAAAGGGAAGGATCACAGAGACTGCAGCCGTGGTGTGAAAATAAGCTAGTTCTTTCCATCTCCCTCCTTCCCTCCCTCTGTCTCCCTGTGTTTCTCTTCATCTCTCTCTTTCTTGCCCTCACTCTTTTTCCTTCTCCCACTTACTCCCCCATCTTTCTCTCCTTCTCTCTCTCCCTCTCCCTCCCTCCTCCCCCCTCTATCTCCATCTCTTTCTCTGTCCCACCCTTTCCTTCTCCCTCTCGTTCTCTTCCTCTCCCTCTCTCCTTGCCCCCCCCCCCCCCCCCCGCCCCGGTCCCCCCCCCCCAGTCTGGTGTTTGAGGTGAAGCCAGCACCAGGAGGTCCCTCACCTAATCAGCCCTCCTAGACCCCCTACCCCACCCCCCCACGTGCCCTTCAGTCCGAGCTAGCAGAGAGCACCCCCACCCGAGAGAAACGCACTCCTGCGCTCGTGTGAGATGAGTGCGGAGAGAGAGAGAGTAAGAGGGAGAGCTTGATGTTTGCTCGCTGCCCGCCTGTCAGAAGAGTTGGAGTAGATGTTTCAGGGTCTGTATCCCCGCTCTGCCTCCCGCTCCCCGAGTCCTCCTCTGTTCCTCTGACCCTGATGACCTGCAGGAGGAGAGGAATAGCCTTTCTTCTGATCCCAAACATTACTGACTCTCTCTGTCTGTCTTTCTCCAGACCCTCACCGTTTCTGGCTTTCTCTTTTCTGCTGTCTTGTTTTGGCACAGACCAATCTGATACATCACTGCTTAAATATTTATAGTGACAGACTGTAAAATTTGATTTTTTTTTTTTTGGCTGTTGTTCCTTTCTGGCCCTTAGCTGGCCAAGCTGTTAAAAATGTAACTTTATACAATATTGGGTCGAAGCCCTCTCGTTGTGTTTGTGTGTGTGTGTGTGTGTGTGTGTGTGTGTGTGTAAAAGAGAGTGTGTGTGAAAGAGGAAGAGTTTGTGTAGGAAAAACGAGGATGTATGATTGTGTGTGTGTGTGTGCATGCGCTAATGACAGAGAGAGAGACAAAGAGCGAGAGCCAGGATGCTGGTGTGAGTGTGTTTGGGGGCGTTAGGGTTGGGGTTCTGGGAAGAATTCTGAGCTTGGAAGGATTAGAGCGCTAACGGGTATTTAAAACTTTCTGGTGGAAATACAGGAGATAATTTTCAAAGGAACATGACCAGGGCATGAGCACACCTGTGTCCAGGTAGCAGCCCATGTACCACAGTGCAGCAGACTACATTTCCCATGAGCACCTGTCTCTAGAGAGCAGCCCATGTACCACAGTGCAGCAGACTACATTTCCCATGAGCACCTGTCTCTAGAGAGCAGCCCATGTACCACAGTGCAGCAGACTACATTTCCCATGAGCACCTGTCTCTAGAGAGCAGCCCATGTACCACAGTGCAGCAGACTACATTTCCCATGAGCACCTGTCTCTAGAGAGCAGCCCATGTACCACAGTGCAGCAGACTACATTTCCCATGAGCACCTGTGGTCAGTGAGTAGGCCTTAACCCCCAGTGTAGGGTATTGTAAATCCCAACAGCCTTACCTTTTCTGTAAAAAGCCTTACCTTTTCTGTAAAAAGAGGTGTTTTGTGTCTAACTCATTTTCATGTCGCAACTTATGAAAAGGGCTTAGCCAAAGCGTTTGTGGTGTTAGTCACTGTTTAGACACGAAAACTTAAAAGCGCTTTTTTTCAGGATTACTTTAGACTGCATCCCTACTCTTTTAAAACTCACATCTTGTGGACTAGCATGGAAAAGAACAAAAATGAACAGGACTTTGAATTATTCAATTTGAAACAATCTTGTTGCTGCAAGGACATCTTTAATGAATGTGTAAGAAAACCAAGAGTGTTCCTAAAATCCAAGGCTCTGATTGGCTGTTCTTCTGTTGTACAGTTTGTTCTCTTGTGGTGTTGATTCTCAGGGTGGGCGTATGGAGGCCGTCAGTACTTAAAGCCAGTTCACTGAGGCAGAGATGCCCTCAGATAAAAGATGAAAACCCCTCTAGCGTCTGTCCGTCCCGTCCACAAAAGCCCCAAACTCTCCCCTCCCCACTGACCCTGTGTTCCTACCAAGTTCCGTGAGCGTGCAGACATGCAAACCTAATCGCTTCCCTGCCCTCTCCCTCCCTCGCCTCACGCACAAGTGCTGTTTTGATAGCTTGTGCCGTCTAGTGTAACAACAACAACGAATAAAAAAAAAAAAAGAAGAAACTAGAGACCGCGTGAATGTCTATGGACGTCTGACAGGCAACATGGCCGCAGTCGCCCGTGGAATCTCATGTATGAGGCCAGAAAACCGTGGCGAGTAGCACCTATCCATATATTCATTTCCCTCTTTTCCTCTCCCTCTCCTGAGTCCGATGCGGGATGTACGACGAACCGCATGACTGAACCGTCTCAGGGTTTTCACACGGACCCCAGCTCTTTAAAAGCTCACCCAGGCCAGTCATACCTCATGCTAGTGTTGGGGTGTCAAACTCCAGCCCTGGAGGGCCGCAGTGTTTGAAGGTTTTTGTGTCCTTTCAGTGGGCAGCCATTTTAGGCCTTGGAAACCAGATGTTTGGACTGTGAAGCCAATCATTGATTTACATCAATGAATGAAGTGCTGAAACACGCCAAAAAACCCACCGACACTAATAATTAATGGTTAACGAAAACCAGGTCAGCCCGAATGATACACACAGTTTGCACTGGCATAGGTATGTTTTTAAGTGTGTGTCCTGTTCATATGGTGTAGTCTTTCAATCGTTGTGTCATAAAGTTATGAACTCTGTGAAGCTCCTAAAAAAAAGAACGTGACAAGTTCTGATGTTCTGTGTGTTTTTTAGTTCCCCTGTTCCCATAGTGCAGTTAACAGGCAGCTGTGCTAAACTACTATAATCTGTATAACACACCAACATTTTCATTTTCTTTATGAATGACAAGCTGAGTTGGGCTCATTGGCCAGTCTTTTCCCCATCTTATGTTCTCTTGTTCCTCTTGACTAAAAGACGCACTGAAAAGCATGGGAGAGGTGACATAGGAGTTCATGGAACCAGTTGCTCATCAGTTGCCTCTCATTTTGCTCAGTAACTTCACAGACAATGAAGCACAAGGTACTTGTCACAAGGTAATATGTCATATTAATGTGAGAAGGTATGTAGCAGCATGAGGGAAATCATTTTAGGATTACAAAAAAAATGTACGCACATGGCAGAAATACTTGCCCTTACGTCTCTGGTGTCAGGCTTGGGTCATGGGCCAAGTCTACTTTCAAACTACAGGATGTGAGGTACAACTGGAAGACACAGGGATGAGTCCAGTGTGCCTTTAATTATTTATCATGATTATTTATTTTTGTCTCACATGTTTTGATAAAGTCATAAGCCAGAGCTGTGGCCTGGTGCTAACCTTCTTTCTGCGCTCTGATGTAGGATGGACACTTTTCTGCTGCGTACAGCTGCAGGAAATTAAGGCAGGATAATTGGTCGGAACAAAAAAAAAATAAGATAAAATAAATATAAGAAGGCAGCAAAGACGCGGGCCCTCCAGGACGGGAGCTGGGCTCCCGTGCTCCAGGCCTGGTGGTTGGTATTCACAGCCTCGCATGGAAGTGAGACAGCAGGGAATCTCTCTACGCATTCTGCCAGCAAAATACATGGAACAAGCCTTAAATGAAGCACAAGCTGGGAGAGGCAGGCGAGGGCCAGCAGAGCTATCTGACCTTTCTGTTATATAGATAACCACAGATGATGGGGTTTAATAGGGAGTCCTTAGTAAAGGAGTGCTTGGGTAACGGACTAACTAAACAGCAACCATGTTCAATTTCAGTCCAACTTCATTTGTATTTATTTATTTTTTTTTTTCCCAAGGACATTGTCACAAAGCAGCTTTACAGAGATTCTGGGCTTGAGGCCCCGCCCCCCCCCCAAGTAAGTCTTGGGTGACGCTGGCAAGGTACACCTCCCCAGCTAAGCCTGAGGAAAGCTTGAGCAGAGCCCTACTTTTGACCGGCAGCGGGTAGTGTTCATGGGTTAAACAGGAGAGCACATTACTGCCATCTCTTGGACAGAAGGAGGAAGTCTTAGGTGAGCTACATCACCTTTTATCTGTCTTATGTCAGTCTGGTCTGGTGTACCCATAGGTCAGCCTGTATGTAGCCATACCACCCTATACCCTACTAATATTAAACTGCTAAAGCTAAGTACCTATAGAACGCTGTGCCCCACTAATGTCAAGCTGCTAAAGCTAAGTACCTATAGAACGCTGTGCCCTACTGATGTTAAACTGCTAAAGCTAAGTACCTATAGAACGCTCTGCCCCACTAATGTCAAGCTGCTAAAGCTAAGTACCTATAGAACGCTGTGCCCTACTGATGTTAAACTGCTAAAGCTAAGTACCTATAGAACGCTCTGCCCCACTAATGTCAAGCTGCTAAAGCTAAGTACCTATAGAACGCTGTGCCCTACTGATGTTAAACTACTAAAGCTAAGTACCTATAGAACGCTCTGCCCCACTAATGTCAAGCTGCTAAAGCTAAGTACCTATAGAACGCTCTGCCCTACTGATGTTAAACTGCTAAAGCTATGTCCCCATACCATGAGGGTATGTATCAGGTATGAATCAGAATAATAAGTGAGGCAAAGCATTCTGGGAGGATGTGTATGTGTGTGTGTGCGTGTGTGTGAGAGAGAGAGAGTGTGTGCGTGTGTGAGTGTACGTGTGCGTGTGTGTGTGTGTGTGTGATTCTCCGAGGGTCTGTTTTGTGTATGCAAACAAGTTGTCTGGAGGGATAGATGTCAATACTCCCACAAGCCTGTGAGAGCTCTTTGTTTATCCTCTCCTCTTTTGTTGGGAAATGCGGTTTATGTTGTCAAATGCGAGTCTTGAGTTTATTCTCTGTTTGTACAGAAAACCCAGGCAAACAGCAGAATGTACAAGGCGGACTCCTGTATCTGTATTTTTTCTGCATTTTCAACCTGGATTTAATTGATATTGATTTGTGACATCAGTGTCTACAGTGGAAAGATTTTGCCTCGGCTTTCTTTCCTCAGCATGGAACATGCTGCAAAGATATTCACTGTGTTTTGCCATTTCTAATCATAAATAGTCCTCTGTATTCGTTCTGTAGTTTATGAAAGACATGTGAATATAAAAAGACTGAAATCATTTTAGGTCTGATAAACCCAAATATGTTTTTTTTTTTTTTGTGGTTTTCTTTTCTCTGCTCTGTTTTGGTAGTTTGGGGAAATATGAATTCAGATAATGATTGATTCATGAAGTTTCCACCGCACATTTGAAATTCAGATTAGTTTTAAATCATGAAAATGCTTTCCTGGATTGCTGACGTTTGTGAATTCTGAATGAATTTCTTGAAAAATTCATTCGCGCAAGGAGTTATCGGATGAGTTGCATGGGAGGAATGAGCTTTCCGTTCATGAGGAGCTCACCGACGTCGTTATTACACAGCGTTACCCAGTGATGTTTTCATGTCCCTGTTCTGTTCATTTTCCCTGCCTGTGATTTGTATAAAGGTCATGGGCTCTTCTGAGATAGGAGGTAAGTCTCAGAGAAAATCCACAAAAACATTAAGTGTTATTAACCTTAAGTTACAGCGAGACAAGACCTGAATGGAAATGTATAGATTTTATGCACTATAAGTAATGCAACATAAGGTATGAAGATAAGTGATATTTTCTCTCTCTCTCTCTCTCTCAAAAAAAAATACCTTTAGAAGAAGCTTAAGGTTATGGTCCTGATTTCACTTTTGATCGTTGTCAGGTTGCATTCCAGTAAGTATCCTCATAGACATTCAGTCAGTGTGATGACTGCTAACTGCAGACAGGTGAATTATTGCAGTGAACACCCAGAAATTACAACAGTATTGGTGAGTTTTCACTGCTAAATAAATATACGATAATGTTGGAGTATCCCTTTAAGGTACAATTGTTTCTGAAATATTCATTCCGGTTTGTCCCTAACGATAGATTCCAGTGTTATACATGTGAGTCAAGTTAAATTGACAGGCCTGTAATTTCGTGGGTCAGCATGATCCCTCAGAGATGACTGTCTTGACCACGTTGCTTAGTGACGGTGTCCATGGACGCAACTTGCATATCAACTCCGGGTTGGGGCGTTCCTTATTTCCACAGACAGCATCGAACGCTATTAGTTGACACTTTTTTTTTTGTGAACATTACCTACTTACACCCACCCCTCACCCCTCAAATTACAGCTATGACAGCGTCTGTACAGTGTGTTATGGGCGGGGCCATGGTGTGCCTCTCCTCATTGAGCGGCTGTTTTTGTTTTGGGGAGGAGGCGGTCTCCCACCCCGTCGCTGGGCCTCCCGTTGAGGCCCTTAGCAAAGCCTCTGAAAGCGGATTTGCCAACGCTGCTCAGTGGGAGGTCTGCATTATGCAGGCCTATGAGGGGCCAGACCGGCCGCTCAGACAGGGAAACGGCCCCATTCGGGCCCCTGGAGAATACGGCCTGCTCCTCACACTTTATCATAACGGACTTTCAGGAGCCGACACCTCAGAGCAGCAAGGCCCCAACCTCTGCTCATGCTTTCTGTTTAAGAAAATAAGATAAAATTAGCATTTAAGAAAATTTGCACTGACATCAAATCTAAGGCGTATTTAGTGAGTGTGTGTGTCATTGAATAATTGAGTGGATGAGTGAATATGTGAGTGAATGTATGAACAGATGAGTGAGTGAGTGAACAAGTTAATGAGTGAGTGAGTGAGTGGATGTGTTGGTGAATGAGTAAGTAAATGAATTAGTGAGTGAATGAGTGAAAGACGTGACACAAAAAGAGTCAGAGATGGACGGTCGTAGGTCACTTATGCAAATCATTATAGAATGAGCTGGAAGATCTGCGGAGACGATGCACTTACTGCACACACTGCGAATACACGCGGAGCAGGCAGAAAGTACTCTGCATTTTACACTCTTACTATTTACCTCAAACACTGATTCTGTCATCATCCTTACTTACAAGCCAAACTGGACCTGGACTTTCCTAATTCTTCTTCCTTTCTCACTTTTGGCTGATACCTTCTGGACTGCCTTGGAGCAGTACATATATTGAAAAATCTGGAATTTTCAGCACACATGTTGCTTTCTGACCACAGAGATGCTCTTTAATAATTACTCACGAGCCAAACGCTCCCGGGCCTTGTTCCGAATCAGGGGGATCTGGACCTTCCAGAACCATCCCCTCCCCCAGAAGAGTCCTCCTTTTAAGGGAATATCTGGGGGCTAAATCGATAGCGCACATCCGTCAGGCAGACATGCATGTGCTCTGTTACACAGATGTCAGGTGACCGCCAGACACCGCAAACCAAACTGCAGCCGCAGTGTCTGCCTGTTTTAATATCCTTCCAAAAAGTCAAAAAAATAAACTGCAGGGGAAGAGGGTCGACTTTTACCCAACTGGACACTGAGGAGGGTCCTTTGTACCGGGTGCACTCGTGAACTCCGTAAACTAAGTCACTGATTGGCTCAGGAGCGGAGCTTTGCCTCTGTACAATTCAACACGCCATAAACCTTTGTATATATCATCCACCTTTTAGAGGCAGTGCGCATACACCAAGATTTACGGTACCTACCACAGCCAGGGCAATGGTTAAGCTACTTTCACACGGAGGAAAGACAAAAATCTTATGGTTGTGCCATGAGAAAAATATGGCTCAGGGAAGGGCTCTGCCAGGCTCGTGTGGGTCGGCTGTGTGAGCACTGCTGTCCTGATGTGAGCGTCGCACCTCCATTTAAACAATTTTACATGCTCCTCCTCTCTTTTTCTTGGTGGAAAGGAAATTTGCAATAAATTCCAAACATCGGTTATGCAAACATGCAGCATGAAAACAAGTTCTGCTGTAGAGTAATTATGAGGTTAAACTCCTGCATGTTTTATTCAAGGAAAAGGCAACTGGTACCCTTTAAAGGCTCGTAGAAATGGAATAGAAATGCAGTACATTACACTATATACCGTATGTACTACATATATGCACTGTCTAGTGAAATATAAAAATGCATGTACCTCATAGCAATGATTTTTATTTATGTATATTGCAAATATGAAATCTGTAGTTACTGGTGTATCCAAACTTATATTACTGTATGTTATATGTAATCATTATGATTTATATGTATCTACTATGATCTTGATTTCATGGTTTATTTGGCTGTGTTTGGCTATATTGCATGGCCCTGAGAGAGGATGAAGACAGGTGAATAATAAAGCAAAGGGATTAAGTAGGGCTGGTGGCCGTGCCAGGATCACCGTGGTAACAGGAGCAGGGGTGAGAATAAACCGGATCAAAGGGATCCTTGTCCTTTTTATCGCCGGCACAGACTGATACTTCAGCTCTATAATTAAGCGGTTCAAGAGGACGAGCGCTTTACACGTTTGCGTGTAATCAAACAGTCGCGGCTGCTGTTTTTATCTCCAACATTGTGCCTTAATTAAAATCTTGACTGATGACTCTGAATAAATTTACTCCGCCGCGCGGTCTCCGCGGAGGGCCTGGTGTCGTCGTGCGTTGAATGTCGAGTGTTTTTCCTCCGTCTGGTAACAGTGTTATAAAGGTTCCACCAGCATCAAGTGCAGATGTTTTTTTAGAAACGATCACATCTATAACCCAGTGCAGACTTGCCGCTGAAACAACCGTTTGACTTTTTCCTGGTTTTTTCATTCACGGCTCCATTTTAACAGTCACAAGTTGCGGTGCATCGGTTTAAAAAAAAAAGATTGTTTTATTTTTTTTTTCAATAGTATGCATGTTGGGCAAAGTTAATCCTATAGCAGTTTGGAGTATTGTCAGCATCTCAAAAGACCATGAACTGTATCTACAGATGTAACATTGCAGGCAATAAAACAGTAGCTTTTTTTACATGAGGCAACTTTGCATTTGGCAAGCTGTATTCATGGGGTAGTTTGACAGAATTAAAGGAAGAAGACGACTTTTTTGGAAGTTGTCCTTGAAAGAGGCCTCAGTGTGCCAGAATCCCCCAGCGTTTGGGGGCGGGGAAGATAAGAGACCTGCAAATGTGTGTCGGTCGGTCTCCCCTCCTGGCAGGGTGGATTTTTGCGCTCTGATAGCTGTCATGATCCCTACACTGCAATGGAGAGTCCTCCGATCCTCCAGGGGGTGCTAGCCTAGATGTGCACAGCCTGTATTTCCTCCATCTGAAGCATCATGGTGTGGCATGGCAGCTGTTTCGGGCCGTTTGACTTCCCACAACACCAGGGACCACCAACCCCAACCCCCAAAAAAGAATGTGAAGATCTCCACCACCCTGTGTTCCATTCACTGTGGAAAGTGTAACACAAAAAAGAAACTTAAATCTGCTTTAATCTAAACAAAAGCAGATTTACCCACCAGAGGAATGATAAAGATGCAGGTTAGTGAATGACAGATCATAACACATATGATATAATGTTGAATTGCTGAAAAAAAAATGCTTAGGCGTGAAAAACAACCATGAAGCCACAAACACAAGTTATAACAAGAGTTTGAGTTTATAATATCAATTAAGATTTCGTTTTTCACTGCTGTGACCCCAGTCCCCCAAACCCCCCAAAACCCCACACCCCACACCCCTCCTCAGCTCCAAAAAATCTTCTGTAAAAATAGGGATGCCCCAGGGCAATCCTGGGGGAACCCCCCCCCCCCCTCCTCCAGGAGCTTCGTTTTTGAGCAGGCCGGGCAGCAGATGAAACAAAGTCAGGAGTGGAGGAAAGCTTCCGCTGCACAGGGGCCCCCAGTCGCCCGGGGTAACCGTCGCTGGGGTTGGGAGTTCCCTCTCATGTCAATAGACTCATTATCCTGTCTGTCTGGAGAAGGGGAGTGGTCGGGGAAGATGGTCTGGCTTTGACGGAGTCCCGCGAAGGTGTTGAAATGGCGCGGAATGGCAGGATACGTAGAGCATGATACAACGGGAGCGCATCAGAGCTCTGCGCTCTGATTGGACGGGAGTGTACAGGGCTTGCCTTCATGATGCACAGTTGTATCATGCTGTAGTGAGCATGTGAGCTGATCCAGAGTAACTGAAAGGTCCCCTGTGACTTTTATCCCTTAAAAACTTGATCTCTGGTCAATAACAGTATGTTTTTCATCAAAATTAAAAGCGCATTAAAAAAAGTTTCGAAAAAATGATTATTTCATTAATTTTCTATTTCCAACTCAGCTGCAGAAAACATGCTCCCTCATAATTAGTTTAATTGATGTCATTTTAAACCCCATCTTACATTTCTCATATACAACCTGTTCACAGACCGGTGGATGTGCTGCAGAAATTCAGGTGAAATACCTTTGTTCAAGGATACAGCAGCTGTCTTCCTTACCTGGGATTTGAACTACCAACCTCTGACCTCACAGTTCTAACCACACCACTGTTCACATACGCACACACAAACAGTGACACTTCACCAAATGCTGACCTAACTGGAATCCATAACCAAGAATCAACTGACTTTAACCGCAGAATGCTTTATGAGCGTCTTTACTGCGACTTTGATGAGTTTTCAAAAAGCCTCGTTTTAACGGTTTAACAGAAACAGATGGATTACTTCAAAAATAAAAAAAGAAATTTGAACACAGTTTCCCTTTTTTCCGTTTCTGTGCATGTTTGACACATATACTGAAAGTTTGTTTCATGCTTTGTGTTGCATCGATGTTTCATTGTCTAATCTCGTGCAAGTACGTTTTTGCCCTCATTACAGATTACTGTGTTAAGGACAGAGTGGTTTTTATTAGTTTTTTTGTGGTTGGACTGAATCTGGGCCAGAGTGGTTTTCAGCAGCAGTCTGTTTCGGGATGCGTAGGGAATAGGGAGAGGGGTGAGGTGAGGGTTCATGGGACTAATGTCTCACTTCGTAGAGAGGACCGTGAGTTGTGACAGTGGACAATGGGGGGGTGGTAGCGGAGGGAGCTCACGAAAGGTACTCACAGTTTCGGTGCCGTTAAGCTCCAAGGCACGGCTGTTCAAACTGAGCATGTGCAGTCAGTGGGGCATGTAGTTAGCATTAAAAGGGATTAGCTGCCTGTTCAAACGCTGACCTGATTCTGACCACCAGGGGGCACCAGACTCACTTACCCCTCCCTCCCTTTCACTCCCTCCCTCAGTCGTCGGACCTCGGTCTCAGTCCCACTGTGCTGTCACCAGCATCAGGGGTGTGTGTGTGTGTTTGTGTGTGTGTGAGAGCATGAGAGAAAGATACTGTGTGTGTGTGAACGTGTGTGTGTGTGAGAGTGACTGCATTTTTATGTGTGCATTGCGCGCATACATAAAAAAAATGTTTGTGTGTGTGTGTGTGTGTGTGTGTGCGTGTGCATCCCATTCCAGGTTGAAATTCCATGGTAACTAACCCTGCTGTTCCATGCTGGTCTTGTGTCGTTGCAGAATCACACTCTGAGCCAGCACAGCAGCTAACATGGTGGAGGATGATGTCACACCCAACCCAGAAGCCTTGCTGGGAGGGGGACTTTGGCCCACCGAATGAATGAAAAAATGAACAGTAAAAATGTGGTCATTCTCCTACATACTGTCTGCACGGAACTTTCGCTGCATTCGTAAGAGAACTGATTCCGTATGTGGAGACAAAACAGTGTATTCCTTTTTTTTCGTTTTGCAATGGAAAAGAAGCAAAAAAGCCTACAGACATTGTGTGTATGAATTGCATACACCGGGCTAACATAATGTAAATACTACACTTGACACGTTGCTCAACGTTGGCTACCCAGACCCTCCTCCAAAGAGCAGCCTTGTGAACTCATGTGTGGTTTGACATTTTTGGGAGGGACCGAGGATCCGCCCAATCCGAGGGATGGTGGCAGATCGCGATCCGGTTTGTCAGGACCATCACCCTGCCGAGCCACTCCTCTGTTAAACGGCGTGGGATTCTGGGTAATCGTGATGTCACACATCAGTTCCACGACGAAGTCAACCGAAGGTGGACCTCCAAATGAAGGTGCAGATCGATTTAATCTGATCTGTTTTCATGCTGAATCTATAAAAAAAAAACAAAAAAAAGCTCAGTTTAACACCATATATGCAAAAGCGACAATACAACACCGCCAGCATATCTTTTCTTGCAGAATCCTGCAAAGAGAGCTGAAGCTCTACCGCTTTCTCCAGTACAGGGAAAACCTTCAGCCGATGAAAACAACCTGTTCATTACTGTCATAGATATCCACTCTCCGGACAGAACAGGACATTACTGGGTTTTTTATTACTTGTTTTTTTTTTCTTTCATTGGGAAATAAATCCAACTTAACTTCAGATACTGGAGTGTGTTTTGTTCCTTATTTTGATAATGTACCTAAGAAATCCTTTGTCATTGCCATCTTTGGTTTTGTGGCTCTTCGTTGCTCTGTTGAAGCTGTTTTTTGAGGATTTCATTCCATTATTTAATAATTTAGTATTATTTCACCTTAAGATGCACTTTTGTATGAAGAAAAAAAAATGTTTGCCATTTTGAAGATCTGTTCTTACTCAGATAACTGGAAACAACCTCTCTGAACTTTGGAATATCGAGGAGTAAAAAAAAAAACACACCTAATGCTGTTGTATATGTAATGTACAAATATGGACTGAGGTCTGGATTTGGCAGAATTCTTTTTTTGTGTTTCACATGTGAGACATATTAAATCTGTATGAGAAATAATTTTTTTAAGATTGTCCTCATGTTTTATCCCTCACAGAAATCACCTGATGAAACCCTGTGAAGTTTTATTTTCTTTCATTCATCAGCTGTATTTCATTCACCTTATCATTCTTGTTTTAAAAATATTAAAATTTTATCAGTTTAAAGGGGAAACGTGTTTGCATTTGCCCCAGTGGCGACGGATGTGAATCGTGCCAGCATTCAAAATAAAAATCAAAGCAGAACTAACATTGACTGACCTATTTGGAAATACACACAAGGAATGGCCTTGTTGGTGGGGCTCCATTTCCCTAGAAGCGAGAGTGGATTGGTCCTTTTTCCACCTGCACAGTTTGGACAGGTGGAGGCAGAGGCTAGAGCCCCCTACAGTGTGGTGATGTAACTGCATGCAAATAGCAGAGTGACACACATCACAGATTTGAGGATGCCAAACTGGGGGGGGGGGGATAACCATTGACCCAGTTTAGATGCAGAATCTCTCACCTGATTTCATTCACTAATCACTATGGTTTAATGACTTTTTTGATTTGCCAGGACCTCATAGTAATAACTGAATTAAAAAAAAAAAAACATGCATATTCCAAGACAAAAGACATTCAGAATCCCTCCAGTAGTGACCTATTAAGGCTCACCTTGTGTTAAGACAGGAGCTGGAAGGCTCTGCAGAGTGATGTCAGACAGAGCCGGCTCTGAACCAGTGGCCGCACATTTCCCATAAACACTTTCTGTTCCCCTGCATGGGAACCTGAACGGGCTGTCTTTGTGGAACCAGCTTTTCCGCCTTTTAAAAACAGCCATTTTGTGCTGTTACAAACAATAGCGACCTCCTCCCAAATATAATGGTAGCACCAGGTTTCAATGTGGTTGAGACTTACCCAGAGAGCAACGTGCAGAGCAAGACTTTTTTTGTTACATTTTTAGTGATGTCATCAGAGTGCGGCGATTAATTTTAAGTTGTGGAGCATTTTTTTTTACCTTGTACTTGTTGAACATTTTATTTTGTACATTCAAAATATTTGTCATTTTCTCCTTTGTTATATAAATGTTTAGTTTTATTGAAATGTGAATTTTCAGGAGAGACCACAGAACCTGAGTATCTGGTATCTGGTGCGTATAAAGACTCTGTGTCAGACCATCACAATTCCATTCTGCTGGTTTGTCGATGCAGCTGGTCTTGGGTTCAGCTCCACACCCACCCCGGCCCTAATTTGGGAAACATCTGAATGTCTGGAGGGAGGCCTCTTTGATTAATGACTCCATTACCCATCACCCCATGTGGTCCCTGGAATATGATCTCACACCAGGCCTATTAGAGAGCTCCCATCACTCTGGGGGGGGGGATAGTACCATGAAGCTGTAGTCTTACCAAGTCCTCCACCCCCCCCCCCCCCCCCCCCCTTGCCACCCACCCTCCACAACAACATCTGTCTCTATACATTATCCTTCATTCCTGAAGCAGTATAAAGATACAACTTTACCAGAAACCAAGAAAAATATAGTTTAATTGTTGTTGCATTACATTACATTAAGATGCAGTCATTAAGTTCAGTCACCATTAGAAACTCCTGTTTTTCATTGAATATGTATTCTATAGCTCTCTCTGTAATCTGAGGTAGTAGTGTCATTTGTATTGTAATGTGTTCGTAAGTAGTGTTGTTTGTGGGGCTTCATTCACTTGTTTTGTTTTTGATTTGACAGGGAAACAGAAACTTTATATTGAAAATGAAAATGATTTATATTTCCAAAAATAATAGGATTCCAAAGAGTTGATTGTTTTAAGCTCCATCCTCGTACAGCTCAATGGTATACCACTAGCCCATTACCCACAATGCCTCTCTCTCTTTGCCCCAAAGTCAAGCAGAGAGGCAGTTGGTACATATTTTTCCATAATTATATATGCTTTTTTTATCTTTACACCAGAAATTAAATTCACACACGTTAAACATTAATAAGATAAAATTAGATAAAGAAAACAATAAAGATTTAAACAAAAAGCAGGCGCATTACACAAAAAAACATTATGGGGGTTTTTTTCTTGAAATATCCAGATTATCTACATCATCATATTGTCACCTTTTTTTAAATGTTCCCTCTTTATTTGTCACACAAACTGAAGCATGTCATCGGTCCCATCCAACACCCACCTCCCCCATGACATACTGTCAATACTGTCAGAGGGGCACAAAGTCAGTGAGGCTTTCACAAACCTCAGGACCCTGCAGGTCTCCTGCTGGCCAGCAGGGGTCACTAGAGAGTGGTGAGACTGATGAGTGTAGCTGACTTACCCAGTAATGCATAGTCAATTGTTACCTTGCTAATGTGGACCTCCATCTGTAACCAGTTGTCATGTGGCCAGGAATCAAACACCCAGCCCTGGGACGTACAATTCAAGCATGTGCCTCTATTGCATACACTACCTGAACAACCTGTTTTTAAAGTCCTGTCTACAGCCCACCTGGGGACGGTACCGCCCATACACCTGTGTGGAGCACAGGAGAAGCCTGGATCTGGCTGTGTGGAAGTGAGTTCTTAATTACAGCCCATAAACCGCACCTTCTGCTCAGCCCTCCCCTCCCCCCTTTACTGCGCTCTCTCACATCAGGGCGGAGCCTCAAGCCAGGTGTCTGGGTGTATAACTGCCTCTCCATCCATCTTCTTTAATTACCCAGACCGGGGCCTGACCCCGTTGCCCACAGAAACCTTGAGCGTGTGTTTATGTGTTTGTGGACTGAAACCTCACCCTCCTCAGCTGGGTGGATTTCATAAACACACAAAAAAAATGGCTGTTTTTTGTCGTCAAGGGCAAAACCTTTTGCTTGGTTTGAGCAATTCAGTTATTGACAGAGTTGCACCTCCGCTCAATTATGTTATATTTCAGTTATTTGGCTAATACTTTTGTCCAACACAACTTACAGTTGATTAGACTAAGCCAGGGGCCAATCTCTGCCAGGAGCAATGTGGGGTTAAGGGCCCTACTCAAGGGCCCAGCAGCTGCATTCATCTTACTGCAGTTTGACTGGGGCTTGACCCTCCAACTTCCCAGAGTCCCAGTCAAACATCTTTGCCACTAGGCGCTTGAACCACAGTGTTTGGGTGCCATGAAATCACATTGTGCAATCATACGTTTTCTCTGTGCACTTTTTTTGGAGAGGGTGAGCAGAAGCTTTGATCCGGAGTAACTTACACAACTGAATTTTTTCTCTGTTTTGGCAAACACACGCTTGGTTTTTAGACCTGGTCCCGTTGTTAGACAGACCACTCATGTGGTATGTTGGAGGCTGACAGTTCACCGTAGCCCTGCCCTTTAGAGAATCTATGACATGTTTTTCCCATCTGTGCTTTGCATTACAGAGGTTTAGGCACGATTTGCAAGTGTATTTTTAAAACTCACACATACACACACACATTCACGCACACACAGATACACACAAACACACTCACACACACAAACGCTCACACATACACACACTCACACACACATACATCAAAACAAGCCAATGATTGGCAGCTGAATGTGGTTCTGCACAGATGGGATTCAGCAAACCTCAATTCAGCCACCGCCAGCTCCTACAAGACGTTTAGTGGAGGGCTCCATCTCTTCAGCATTTAAGGACATAGACTTTTCTTTTTTTAAAATGTGTGGATTTACAATCCTGGAGTATGAAAAACAGAACTTTTGTATGGGTAAAGCAGAAAAGTAAAAGAAATTAAATAATAAATCACATAGCCATTAATCTTCTTTGCTGTAATATTTTGCTCCAGAGCAGCTATGTGACTGAAGCATTTTCATTGGAGGATTTCTGCTCCCTGAGCAATTTGTTATTTGCTCACTTTTTTTGTACGATATGTTATTAAAGTCTGTAGTTTTAGAAATAATCTTTTACTTCACAGAGGAATTGCCCTGTGTCATGGAGTAAAGTGTGCTTCCCCCTGGCTTTCCTGTAAGCGCCTGTAGGGGGCGCCCTTCCATGCAGTTTTGTCAACCATCCATTTATATTTCTGTTTCTTGAGGTCAGTGTAAACTTTCTGCTCTACTTGGTGCTCACTTCCCTTCTATGGCTTTGGGATGTGATAGGAGTCTTGTGTTTTGTGAATGTTGCTGTTTTCTTGTGTCTTAAATTTTGATTATGATTTTTTATTGCTCTTTTTGTAGGTTTGGATTTGTTGTGTTTTTTCATTCATAGTGTTTGGTTAATGGCATTCTTTATTGTTTGTGAATTATGTTTTTTGTGTATGCAATGTGTTCTCAAATCATAATATAGGTAGATTGATACTCAACTCTCCCCCTCTCCTATACACACACACACACACACACACACACAGTCTCTCTCTCTCTCTGTCAATACCCAATCAAACACACCTACAAGCTGTACATTCAAAAAAAAAATCAGATTCTTAAAAACACAAAACTCTTTGCATAAAACCACTGTTCACCTTCATTCACTATCTGACACGTCTTTGCAAACCCTAAAAGTGATGTGGAAATACCGAACTCCCCCAACACCACCCTATCCCTAAACCCGCGCCCGTTTCCACACGGAGCGGCATAACGGCGACCCGCATCCGCTAACAGGATTAATTACCCCGCTGGTGTTCACCATCTTTCAGCGGCAGATTAGCGGGGATCACGGCTGTTTGGAATAATGAATTCATTACGGTATCAGTGGGGAATAGTTCCGCAGCATTCATGGACGATTCCGTCGCGTGAAGCATCTCCTCCTCCTGCACTGGCCTCCCGGTCTGTCCTTTAGAAGAGATTAACGTGGTGTTTGAACACCTGCATGCGATAGGCTACAATAAGATTCATCCGACTTTGGTAAACCTTTCTGTCCCACTCTTTACTGATTGTTTGATTTGTATTTTTTTTTATATTGTCTTAACAATATAAAAAAGAATTACATTTTCCATTTTTCAGAGTGACTTAAACTGCCTGTATTTTACACATGATCAGAATATACTGCTGGATATTTTTTGAGGTTTTGTGATTGGCCAAGAAGCTGTGACACATGACTTGGAAATAACCAATATGATGAAGAGGCAGTTTGCCAATTTTCAGAGTAATCAATATTTTTTGTCATCTTTTGACTCTTCTATGAAATAGTGATGCCTTCACAACAAAGGTCAGTTGAAAGACGGGACTACACACGTCATAGAGTCTCATTTTCATTCCAAACAACAAAAGCCTTTGCAAGAAGAATCATTTGCTTTTATGCAAAGCAGCGAACAAACAATGTGTGACAACACTTTCCTTCCACATACCGGCAAATAACAAAATAACAAGACTGGGATTCACAAAAGCAAGCATGAATTAACTGGGAGTGGGAGAGAGGGGTTTGTTCCACAGAAAATAAACTCTTGTTTCCATGGTATTACAAGAAATCATAATAATCTTTAATATAGCCACTCTACCCTGAAGTAGGGCCCTCACTCTGGAGCTGCCAGCGCCATCATAACCAGGTTTTAAAATAGACAGTCCTCTACACAGAAGGATATGCAAGCTACTACTGGAAAAATGGTAAGTAAATAAGTAAATACATAGAAAGTAGATAAATTAATAAATACATCATGGTGTGTGTTAGCACTTATAGTTCCTTGTCATGTATTTGGTCCATTAAAGTGACCAGTGCTGAGAAGTGCTGATGAAAGCTGACAGGTGAAGCGTACTGTCAGTTTTTTTTTGCATGAGAAAGGAGCGGTTACTTGGATGAGGGAAAAATGAGACAGAAGGGCTTCTATGTGTGTATGTGTGCACGCACATTTGTGTTTGCATGCTGGCGTTGTAGTTCTTCTCTCCTTTTCCCCCAATGTGCACAGTCACACACACACACACACACACACACGCACACGCACGCACACACCCTATTGCATGTGTACCTGCAGTTGTGAAGAAGACCCCCCCCAAAATGACAACACGATCTCACTGCTGTTTCACTCACCCCCTGAGTCCACTGTCTGATCACTGCTGTTTGTTATCATCCACCAGCCATGTATTTGTTATCCTCCTTGTCCAAAAAGCAGAAGCGAAACATTTAATTTAAAATGGAATGTGATTAAAAATGGCACCCCATCCCTGGTGCCTGATCTTCCCAGAGAGACCCAGAGCAGGTTTGGAGAATAATACGCACTGCGCATGATATGTACAGGTACACTTATGTAAACTCTGCTTTTTGTGTATGTGTACATGGTTATTATTTTTTTTTTATGTAATCATCACGTTTGCTCACTCTTCCACAGGGATCCTCAGAATCTGTGAACTACTGTAAAAAAAAATCAGCAAAAAGGAAAAAACGTGCCAGTTACATGCCGAATGGAATCAGGCTCATTACTAATACAGAAAGAAAAACAGGTCTGTAGAAGAAAAACATGACTTACATACAAACAATTTGTGCTTTTTTCACTCTCAAAAGCAGATTGAGAATATTATGTCTGACGTGTCTTTTGTATGACCTACATCAATGCATGTGTGTGCCAAAAGCAATTGTTGTTTTTTTGTTTGTTTGTTTCTTTTCTTTTTTTTTACGGTTTAGACATTCAACAGACAGTCTTACCAAGAGGGACTTCCTTACATTTATACATGCCATACTATTTACACAGCTGGATACAGTAGGGTCAAAAAGTCTAAGACCACATTGAAATTATTTTTTCAAACTTGTTTTCATGTAAACCTGGAAATAAACAGAAAGTTTAGGATTTTGAAACATTTAAAACAGTGAAAAGTCAAAATTCTGCACTATTTCTTGGTCAAATTTAAACAAATTTTTAACACTGACCATGTTAACTCCTTTGTAAAAACGGTCAGACCTCATCAAACATTTATGGGGGCACCTAAAGGCCGAGAAAGTTTGAGGACCATGGGATAACATCATCGTGATCATCAGGTTTCATACAGACTTGTGGAGTCCATGCCATCTCCAGTGAGATGACCAGTGAGATCAAAGATTCAACTTTCCCTCGAGTTGTTAGTATAATTTGTAGTGAAAAATGTTGTATGAAATTATAAAAGAATGCAAAATAGAAGCACTTCCATTAATGGTCTCAGACTTTTTTGGCTTAGACTCTCTGTTTAAGGTACAACAGCAGTGTCCCACCAGGGAACTGAACCCCTCCATCTTAACCATTATAAAACACAACTGCAGCACATGCACAAACATCCAACAATACTTTCTAGCCAGTGAAATGAACTCAGATCTGGAAAGATCTCGAGACCTCACCATCTGGGAGCGGCATGTACAGTAAAACCAGCCGCCAGGGATTTGCCTGCTTAAACGTCCGTCAGATTCTGAATTCGGTACACGACTCGATCATTGAAAACCAGTTGAGCACAAAGTCGACTCATTTTAGCTGGCTTTTTTTTGGGCATGAAATTGTTTTCAGTGTTAGGGTTTGAGCTGAAAACCTGCACAACCTGTGGCCCTCCCGGAGATTGGGCCTGAATTTTGTCGTCTTTTCCTCTGAAAGTGAGAAAAGCTGAGATTTTCGGCGTTGCTCGTTTGACTGCCGGGGATAGGTTTGCAATCAGCGTGTGTCCCTCTCCGTTTAGCTCGGTCTCTTTGCACCCGTTTTTATTTTTATGTATCCATTAACCTACCCTCTAGAGCAAACGCGTTATTAGTCAGGCTGAGCGGGTCCTCTCTCCGACCTCCCGCATCCTGTAAAGTTTTAACGGCCCCGCTTTTCCCAGAGTCTTCCGCCACACCACTGATGGATCGCTTTTAATCAATGTCTAAAATGAGGGTGACTCGTCAAGTCGCCCTGCCTGAAATAAAATTTAATTGTCAAGCGTCAGGGAAACGCACCCGGGGAGGATTGTAAGAAAATTATTCAAACTCGTCTTTAAACAGCAACCTGAAAGTTGGGGTTTGAGGGGGGCAATCAAGGCAAAACATTCTAAAAAGAAAGTGAGAATGAGGGACTGGTTAAATAAAACTTTTTTTCTGATATCTTATGAATAAAAGGGAGAACATTTCTTCCTTCATCCCACATGAGCATCCTCACAGGAAGTGCTTCACTCACACATCTCTAACCACATGGTTCAAACATTTTAAAAAGTGTTTAATTGTCACTAGAAGTTTTTGATCAGCATTTACATGTTGGGGGCTTTTGCCCAAATTCGCCCACATCCTTGTAAGATAAAAGTTCCGATTCAAATAAGACTGGGTGCTGAATGACTTGGTAAGTACTCTTACGCCAATTCAGTCTCATCTGTCTTAAACGGGGAACACACGGAACGATAACAATGCAAAACCCACGACCGTTTTCAAAGACGTCCTGTCAGTTATTATTGCGTCGCTCGTGAGCAGTTTTTATTGTGACTACAGCGTTAATAATTTACCTCTTTCTTTGATACCGCTCTCTGTTCCCCAGCATAAATCATACTGAAGGAAATGTTTAACTGTTCTCTGAGGCCATAACACGTAGACGGCCTCTCCTTGCACTGAGAGTCTGCTGTAGGTCATTACCCCGTTGAAAAATGAACCAACGGCCGAGTTCATTTATATTTTCCCCACCTGCGCCGTTCCCTGGAGGGAACATGGAGCCGCTTGAGAGGTTAGCCATGTGTGCACACTGACTGTACCATACGCCGGCGCATCCAGCGACACCTGCGAGGCACGACCAGGCAGGCGCGTGTGTGTGTGCACCCCTTGTCGGACTATCGCCCGTGAGTCAAGAAAATGTAATGAAATTACGTTCTGAACGCAATCCAAACTTAAAGTGATGGCTGCAAGTCCGTCCAGCAGTATTTTCCTGAGTTGTTGTCATCACAATATCAAAATAAATCTGTAAAATTAATAGTGTTTTGTTCAATTTCTTATTTGGTCTGCATCAGATAGGAGTTAAGAGGGTCACACAAATGTCAACATCTCTCTCATATCTTGGAAACGATATAGCATACTCATGGAAATAATAATAATGAAAAAACAGTGATAATGAATCAGGATTAAAACAAAATCGATCGTGAATACATGGGTAGCATAAGGTTTTCTTTTCCCTGTTGCCACGGAGTAAATTCTTGGCGCTTCCGCAACAGCAATGCAGGTTCTGACAGATCAACAGTGACATCTAGTGTCTGTCTGCCATACAATCATAGGCTTTTTACAGTTTCATTTGAGGAACTTCTCATTCTGGATCTGACTGAGCATAACCGAGTTAAGTGCACAACCAAATAAGTCATAGTAAGCCACGTTATTAGGCTGTTCGAGAGTGTTCCCAGGCAGAGACGTCATGCTGGTTCACGTGCGCACAAGTTCGAGAATATCTGTGATCTTTAAATGAAAGGCACGTTGGTTAGAGGCACGGGGTTTTATATTACCTTAACGGTCATCTTTACACATTTTGCTTATGCCCAATTTGGCAAATGACCTTGGGATCAAAGTGAGTGAAGAAATATCGATCGATTTACATTTTTACAAAAGATGTCGCATGACTGGACACTTTGCAGCGGTTAACAGTCGGCAGGCTGAACTAAATGGACACTCTTTAATACTTCAGTGCATCTTGAATTTTTTATTGACCGTGAGGAGACCACTACATGGCGCTCTTTGCTCGTCTATTTTTTGCTTGTAACACTACAAGGACCAAGGTCTTCCAGTTATTTTTATCCCCTGTGCTTTTAAAGACTGGAATTGTCTGGTCATTGTCTGTATTCATCTACAGAGAAATAACTCCTTAAAAATGACAAATGAACAAGTATGTGCACTTGAAATTGATTGAATTCTGGAAACACCTGAAACATAATGCGCAAAATATGTCCAGGAAAATGAAAATGGAGGTACAGCATTGAGCCATTTTCCTACTTACTCTGAGGTTTGTTCTGGTATGAATCACAGGTGTAAAATGGCTGTTCTGCTCATAAAATAAACAATCATCTGCTTTCATTTCATGTGCATTTCTTTGAGTAAAATCAGGATGTACATCCGGCTGATGTGGGCATTTCAGCACTATGTTCTTCTGATACTACAGCTATTAAGAACCCTTTCAAGAACCTGTAATTTGACAGATTGTTCAGTGATCCAAAATATGATGGGGCACACACCCTGCACTTCCCATTTTAATCTGGGAAAAGGAAAAAGCGTGCCCTTGGCTTGCTGTATGACTTTCAAACTACTGGCTGTGTATTCCAATGGATGGATAATTACATAGAGGTACATGCCTTTTCCAGTTCAAGTTAAGAATGGATAAACCATTGAGCTGGCACACAACTGAGTATGTGGTGTGTCACACTCACACATATCTGTTTACATATCTGATTAAAAAGTCCCCTGAGCATGATTTTGAGTTCCCACGTCAAGAAAATATCAACAGTGTCATTTAAATGTTTTCACATAAGCAAAAACCAGATAAGATCCATACATGATGTTGATTTCGCACTCATATAATGCAGCAGGTACATTCCAAATATATGCAAAATAATTTACATTTATTTTTTCATACACAGATATAACACAAACCTGGAATTTCAAATAAATTATATGACAATGATTCAGTGTATTATGGTCTGTTTTTAACCAGTGCAACATGAGTCTAAACTGTCACAATACAGTTGATTACTTTCACGTGTTTTGTTCAAATAACTGTTTCAACAGATCAAACTCTTGCAGTGTAGCTGACACACTCACACACACACACACACACACACACACACACACACACACACACACACACACACACACATCCGTAATGAATCATGGGGAATGTTTTATGTGTTTGATTTGCTCATTGATGAAGCAGGCACCACAGGCCCTTAATTTTCTTGCCTCTGGGGATGAACTTTTCCTAATCAGTGGATATCATGCAATTATGCAAACCAACGAATCTCTTGTGATTCTAGAAGGCTTGATTGTTGCGTTAGCAACCCCTATATTTGGCGTGAGGTGTTATCAACTTCTCTATAATCTGTTTGGTGTTGATGGAAGTGACACAGAGTGGTGTCAATGGCAGCAGATAATGAGAAACATCACAAACATCAATGACGATACCTCCAGATTTACTACATCAAAATCACTGGATCCACAGCAGTTAATAAAAATAAATAGGGTATACACAGAAAAACTGACACAAAAAAAGTTCTGACCTAAAACAAAGAGAACACAGCCAAAATAATTACACTATATAGTACAGTACTTCTACAACAATCTGTATCAAGGTATGGGCAAGTTACAGCACTGAGCACCATGGACTAAAAAAAAAAAACTCACAGTGAATATAGAAGTCCATAACACAGACAGGATGGACTTGAAAACTTCTTGCTAGGCTGGCATGGGGCTGGTCTACTCCATATATAGTTCACTATATGGTGAACACAGAGTCATTTTGGTCATCCTGGGTGTGCATCCATGCTCTTATGATAAGAATTGTTCCTATTATGGTATTATGATGTCATATTTATAAGCCAACTGAACTGAATGACTTGTTCTCAATACATTGCTGGTGTCTGAAATCACATACTAATCAGTGCCCAGAAAAATTTGAACAAAAGCGTACTGCTATTCCGTCAACGTAGTGCCTGCTACTCAGTGCAGTACGTGAGCTTTCAGACATACTACCATAGACATAAAGGGCTATTTTCTTCAGTCTAATCTATCTATCTACCCAACGGCCTTGTGGGATAGCACAATGTGCAGTCCTTGCACACTTCACAATTAAAACCCAGTAGCAGTACGCCATCTGGGTAACGCTCGCATACGGATTCAGCCGGTTTGAGATTTTGAACACACTACATAGTGGGCGTACTGATTTTTGCCAACTATATAGGGAGTAGCATGCAATTTTGGATGCAACCATTTTCTTGCTCTTATGATGTCAAAGTTATGAGCCTTTATCAACAGCTCTGGCCTGTTGTGATCATTATACACACTTACATTCTCATGCTCTTATGATGTCATAGTCACATCCTCTGCCAAGCTGGCCTATTCGCATCATTATGTAACACTTGTTCTTGTGATGTCATAGTCACATCCCCTGCCAAGTTGGCCTATTCTCATCATTACAAACTACTATGTTCTCATGATGTCATAATCATGTCCCCCACCTAGCGAGGCATCCGATTGGGCTACACTGGTTGGGGCCGGGGCTGCAAGGCCTGTCGCCCGTGGCAGAGCACCTTCCCAAAAGCACGGCGGAAGCTGTGATGACAGAGTGGGTACAGGAAGGGGTTGATGGCTGAGTTCAGCCACAGCAGCCAGAAAGTGATCTCATACCAGAGGTACCCCACACACCGCCCCCTGCAGGCCGCCCGGATAATCATTAGGAGTGTGTACGGCGCCCAGCAGACCCCGAACACGCACACAATGACTGCCAGAGACTTGGCCACCTTCTTGTCCCTGAAGAGGCTCAGGGAACTGGTGGTAGCCCCATGGGTGGGGGTGGAGTTTGAGGGTAGGGGCTTGGCCTGAGGGCAGATGGACGTGATGTTCAGCACTTCAGCCATTTCAGGAAAACCGCGGCATCCTGGCTGCTGGGGGCGGAGCTCCCTGCCAACAGACTCCACCCCCTGGGTGGCCCTCCACCTGTTCCTCCTCTTGCTTCGCTTGTGGATGTGCTGGTAGATCCTCAGGTTGAAGAAGGTCACTGAGACGAAGGGCGAGAAGAACTCGAAGGTGGAGGCGCAAAGCAGGAAGTACCAGGTGTAGTAGAACTCCGCAAAGCACTCATCATCAGGCACGGTGCTCCCCCCGACGATGAACTCCCAGAAGATGATGGCCGGTCCATACAACAGGAAGGCCAGCAACCAGACCACCATCATTTTCGTCAGGGCTCCACTGCTGCTTGTGCCCTGTTGGGCCCTGTACGCCACCTGAAACAGGTAAAGGGGCCAAGTTAGACAAGATCAAAAGCCATTGTCTCATTAGTGAATTCAATCAGTTACAAAATGTAACCTTGCTAAGACATTACGGTGTTAGGAGACAGTTCTGGTGAGAGGTACAGTGTGTATTAGACTAACAAAGGGATGCTGCCGCATCCGACCAGAGCCAAATGGTGCCTCTTGTTAACAACCTGCTACCGGCCGTCTGGGGAATGTGGTGTTCCTCATGACCATATATGGGCCTCACTTCCTGAATTCCTGGGGTTACCTGGCCATCATATGCAAATGTATCATTCTCGAACTGTATAAATGTTGAGCACACTTTGTACTCATTGAAAATTTTGCTCTGAGCTTGTGTTCCTGCAGCCGGCTGAGTAATTAAACTTGCCTGTATTCAGCTACCAACATCGGATCCATCTCTTCATCAACATGATCGTTTTTACTCATTCTTGGCATTTAGTTAAACAACACCAAATGTAACACTGTGGCTCCTCGACCCATCACGGCTTCAAACAGGGAAACCTTCTCTTCAAACTCAACCAAGAGAAAAATGAAAGAGGAAATAATAATGGATCAAACAACATGAACTCACTTTAATGTTTACTCCTGTAGAACAATCTGCAGTGGCTCGAAAGGTGAAGAGGGTTATGGGGGGGGGATGAAGCTTTTGGGTTTTTTATTGTTGTTGAAAAGGCTCCCACCACACACAATTGATGTTTCTCAGAAGCTTGCTCTGATAAGATGACACAGGCGGATCACAGACAGCAGAGGACTGATTAAAGAGGAGGGGTCTTCAGGCCGTGATCCCAGAACTTTCCCTGAGTGCTGCAGAAAACCCAAACCCAAGGGCAGGAGCTGGGCAATGAAATCCATATCACGACAATTCTCTGGGCTTTCCCCTTGTATCAGCTAACTTCACAGCGTTTATATCACACTATGCTGAAAGTTATTCTCCATATATTCCAGCTAGTGATCAAATGATGTTCATAATGTGATCTAACGACAGGCAGGAGGACTTGAGTCGTGTGGATCATTAACCAGAATTAGGGCAGCAAAATGGATATCATGATATTGTAGTTTTTAAAAAAATCATCACTGTGTGAGTGAAAGGGGATTTAACCAGTTAGGCTAAATGACAAACCATAGCTGCCACAGGAATCTTTGATTCCATACTTTCATATGTTCATGTCATGGATGATTTATTTATTTATTTAGAGTGAGGACACAGGTGTTTCATTCCTCATTGAAGGCTCTTTTTATGGTTCAGCCAATCATTTGGAGATGAAACGAATGCATCATGTTTCATTTAGTGATAGACTACACTGTTTGGCAATGCAACAGAAAGGTAAAATCGTTCCACCAACCAGGGGCGTCACCAGACCCTACTTACTGGGGCACGTGCCCCAGTAATAATTTCTTGTGCCAGAGTTAGTCATCATGACAAAATAACTATTTTTCCTTTTCTTGCAATTTATCCTAAATTGTAACAGTGAGGATGTGAGCTCTGGGGTCCAGTGCCCCAGTACTGCTAAATGTTTGGCTACATCCCCACCCACTACTCGGTCAAAGAGGCGTGAAAGTTAATGAGCGGACGGGGGCGGTTGGACTCACGGCTTTGGTGACGGAGAGGAAGCGGTCGTAGCTGATGAGGACGATGCTGAAGACGGAGGCCGTGCACAGCAGGTAGTCAAGGAGCAGCCAGAGTTTACACAATCCCCTCCCCAGGGTCCACCTGCCCGTCAGGATGTAGGGGATGTAGAGGGGGATACACACGGCACCTGGAAAGGAAAGAGCAGAATTAACTCCAACAGAGCGCAGTCTGAGGCGGAAAGTATTTCAAAAACATTCAGCGCTGGTACCAAGTGTGCTTCCGCACCATGCCTGTAGACCGGGTGCACGTAAAGGAATTAATTGGATTCAGATCGGGAGATTGACTTGGCAAGATTTTGGCTAATCAATGCCCAAACTGTAACACCCCCACCATCATGTGTCACAGATGGGTTGGTATGCTTTGGATCATGGGCAGTTTGTTTTTGTGTATGAGGTCTGGATTTCTACATTCTATTGTCTGCAATCTACACACCTGTGCTTCCTGTTCATATAATCAATGTTACAGTTAAACTAACATCGACTTTTTCGCTCTGAGGGTTAGGGCGCTCAACAAGATGTGAATTATTTCATAGAACACCGACTTCAAAAACAGACAAAAAAAGGATTGACTGGAGTTGTATTTATCCCAAGAGACAATCACTACCACACCAGGGCGACGCGGAGGGCGCATTTAGACGGGACCTTCTATTCTGTATTTTGCACACAGAGAGGTCAGTTTTCATTTTGCGATCCCAGATTCCGCCAAGGATACATAATAATTCATGCTCAACATAAATTGCACTCTTTCCATTTGGCTACGTTGTCTGTAGTTGCTGTATTATTAACTGAAATTTTCATCTGTTGACTGTAACTAATTACAGTGTCTTCTACAGCTCCGTAGCCTATAGTTGAAAAACGTTCGATAGGTTGAATGTAAATATTATGAAATTAAATACTAAGATTATTATTCTAACACATTATAATCCAACGCATACATTCCAGAGCAGCAGAGCTCGTACTCACCAACAAGAAAATCAGATATCGCTAGGTTTAGGAAATAATAGTTGCTCTGCCTTCTGAGACTCCTGTCCACTTTAAAAGAAAAAATGACCAAAGCGTTCCCAAAGACGATTACAATCACAACGGTTACCATCAACGCTCCAAGAATGATCATTACATAACCTGAAAAGGCATCTTCAGTACTGATTTTTGCCGAACATTCATGGTGGCAACCCAAACTCGCGTTCATACTGGCGATATCCGCATTCATCTTCAATCTTCAAGCATAAGGGACTTTGTGACATCAGTGGCTGCGATATACCCTGATAAAGTAAGTTCTTAAAATTACTTTTGCACCTCTCACGAAACTTTGAAGAATTAAAAAACAACAACAAAAACAACAACAGGAAAACACGTAGGACAAGCGCAGCCTGCTGTCAATACTCAGTGGCGATACATTCACGGAAACTGACTGAACTGCGCACGCCCCTCAGTCTATATAGTTCTCGCAAAAAGCTGGATTTGAGGGAAACTATCCCGCGCACCGTAGTAGGGTAGGCACGACCGCGTTCTTATCGCTCCCGCCCTCCTACGTTTCTGTATCTCTGTCTTTATTGTATTCTATTGTATTCCATTCTATTTGATTTCTTGCCATTTCAAGAATACATCTACATCAGCATCTATATTATTATATGATGAACAATAACACATGAGCAGTAAAAATTAATTACAGCAAAAAAAAAAAAAAAAAAACCTTTAAATACTAAAGAACAAACACTCTTCAGCTGCACCAGAGAGATATTTAGCCCAAGTGAAGTCCTAATTAAGACCCATGGATGGTAAGTTACTGTCACTTAGATAGCGACAAATGAGAGCATACTTCACAGGCGAACATCTGCTCTCACTTGGCAGTCACTATGACCTCTGAGAGTTTCAAATTCTGGTAAGATATCCTGTAATTCTGTGAAGTACACTGTTCTTGACAGTCTTTAGACTTTGCATCGGGCTAAAAAAAGAACAGCTACTTCCCCACCTCTTTTTCACTCTTACACAAGGTGCTGTGCTTCTTCTCATTGTCACCTTTTTTGTGGGGGTGTAAATAGAATGGATGCAGGTGTTTTGTCAAGGCTTATGGGAATTTGTCAAAATGATTGTTGTTAGCTGGCGTGACAAACTGGACCACAGAATGAGGGTCGAAAACAGGAGGGACGGTCAAACCTCTGTCAAAGCCTGATGTTCTGCTTCACCAGCACTCTCAGGTGAATCCCTCGGACCCTTCTTGAAATCCGGTGTTTCCTTATAGTTTTGCCCCCTTTTTCCCATTGAGAGAACCTCTCACCCTTGGCTTATGAGAAAGCAGACTCACCCTTGAATTCCTCTGATCATTGTGCCTAGAACACTTTGCCTAGTTTCTCTGTTCATCTGCGCCATTGGACAAACCTGAAAGCAAAATATTCTCACAAGCCTACAGGTGTCTGGATGGCCAGGAGATGTCACTAGAGAGCAACATGACTGATTTAATTTAGTCCACCCTCATAATTTCAGGGCCATCCCTAATCACATGTTGTATATGCCATCAGAAGAGCACGCAGTCAGCATAAACTCATCACACATGCCTGCAGATGCCCAGCTGACCAGGAGGGGCTGCTAGAGTGCAATGAGTCTGAGAACCTTAATTAACCTTTGCTGCCTGGTAAAGCTGTGCCAATCCTTGCATCACCAAGGTAGGGCCTCTGGTGATTGGTACAGTTTCAAAAGGCAGTGATTGTGACTTATATTGTCATTTTGGTTCTGCAGGTGTGGGCAAAAAGAGATAATGTGTTTATTGTTGTGTCTTGTCAGGTATGTCACGTTTGTTTCTCTTACTAGTTTTGTTACTTTTTAACGTAAATGTTACCGTGTTGGTTATTGCATTGTCATAACAACGGCATACACCACTGTGCTATGCTACCCTAGGTGCTAAATGTTAGCTTTTAAGTGCATTTGCATAATTTACGTTTGTTCAATACGGTGCACGTTTGATTTTCCATTTAACGGAAAAGGTGTGGGCAAAAGGAGACCGGGACATTGTGTTTATTTTGTTGTTGTGTCTTGTCAGATGAATAAAATTATAAACGGTGACCGGGGTCCTTGTTATTCACAACACAATGCAGAGAGAGAGTTTCACCAGTTAAATTTGGTGCCAGTCGCTGCATCACCATGGTAGGGACTCTGGCCATAACCAAAAACAAAAACAAATATGCACCAGCCTGGAGAGTTCCCCTGGTTTCTTGACATGTTTTGAGTCAGCTGGGCTCCTCACAGTCTGATTGAGCAGAAGGAGACCATCAGGGTGCATATGTTGAAGCTATTACACAAGCGCATGTTGTAGGATCGACTATGCTGTTGTTACAGACATTAGTGTGTGCATTGCGTATTTACCTTTACATACACCATGATACAGGGTCTCTGTATCTAAATCAATCAATTATGATTATTAATCAGTAAACTGTTCTCAACAAAAAAAGAAGTGTTTTTGAAAAAGTTACTATTCAGAAAGCCAGCTGTATGGACCTTTTTAAAGTCTAATGTGACAGGTTCTTTTTTGCACTGAGGTCACAATATGGCATTAGCATAATGAGCGGGAGCCTGGATCAACATTCCGCCACAGGCAATGGCTTGGTTTCACATCATTTATTGCATTCAATGGCAAATTGAATGCAAACTGTGAAAGCACCTATCTAATACACTGTATACGGCAGAGGAGCACGGCGCAGTAGCCCCTGCTCTTTTTCTACTGAAAGTTCCTCTCTCAGTGTCAAGGGAAACATTCAGACAAGAAATGAAAGCATGACCAAGAGCCAAGGAAAACAGCCTAGGGGGGTATTGGACAAGAACATCACGGTCACTTTCAGTTTAGGAGGCTTCAGATTTGAAGAGATTTAAAAGGGGCAAAGGGGTGTAACACACACACACAAAGGTAACCAGCAATGAGGCACAGACCAATACCACACACACACACACACACACACACACACAGGTAATCACTTAGAAGGAATGATGTATAGAGTGCAATCAGCAGGCTACTGCCACAAGAGAACAGGACTATGTTCTCTCCCATTACGTGCTCACAGCTTCCTCCATCTCACACCTTCAGTGAGTTTGTTTTTTTTATGAACCTGATAAGGCAGATCAAGCTTATCAGTGGCAGATGTGGGAATTTATAACCAGTAAGGTTACAATGTTACAGTCCCTCATTCTCTCTCTTCTCCTCCTTTCCTCTCTCTCTGTCCCTCTTAGTACATAGAGGGCCCTCTCCTTTTGGATTTGTCACTTTCTGCTGATTCTCATTGACGATGCCATACAGTTCCACCTTGACAAAGAGGGGGAACTAAAGCAAGCAAACAAACAAGCACCACAATATCCCATAAGTGGCCATGTTACATTTAGTCATTTAACAGACTACTCTGTCCAGACTGACACATCTTACATATGTACACACTATGGAATTCAAATGAAGTTTTCTTTGCTCACGGAAGTGCCAAGTTTGGGAATCAAACCTGCAACATATGAATTATGATTGTAGTACCCTAACCACTATACTACACTGCCTTCCAAACACCAAAAAGCTTCTTACATACAGTGTATAAAAATAGATTGTCATACCCCACCCACAGCCACAGCTAACATAGAAGCAACCAAGGTCCAGCAAGATCACTCTAATCTCAGAATACACACGCCTCATTTCTTACATAAACCAGTCCATCTGACAGAGAGGGAAGGGAGAGAGAGGTTTAAAATAGAATTGAAAAATGGAGTAATAGAGGCATGGTGAAAAGAAGAAAAAACAGTGGGTGGAAAATGGACAGCTAGGACCTGCACGGGGGGGTGGGGAGACAGAGATTTTAAAGGACCGCACTTTAAATGGCAAAGATTACCCAGTGCTTGGCAGAAATGATTGCTGATTTTGTGCAAAATTGAGGGTCATTAACTCTGGGGCTTACTGCTGCTGCCTTCATCAAAGAAACAGTCTCTCCTGCAGTACAGAGAATTCCATCTTCACTGAGAACCACGATGGATTATTGACTGCGGAATCACTCATCTCCAAACTATGAACCATCAAATTCATAGTTTGAAATTCATAAAAAAAAAATTTTATTCACTCAGCATCTCCGTATTTGAATCACTTCTTTTGGAAAGTTTGTTGGAACCCCTGCTTGGAAGGCACCTGCTCACTGGTAAAGATTGTTAAAGAGACCATCAAAAACAACAACAACAACATCAACAAAAAAAACTTGTGTTGTACATTTTGCTACCATCCATGATTTTTTTTTGTTTTTGGCCAGATTCCTTTTTTTAGCAACAGTCTGCTACTTTGGACATATCGATTGAGCGGGAGCTGCTCTCAAAACGAATCGGTGCTTGTTTTTCAGGAAGGAAAAGGAGAGAAGGGGAGAAACGGGCACTTGGGTGACTCAATTAAATGCAGAAATAGTGAGTATTCACACACCACTTGTGTTGGCCACTGCATCACTCCCCTCTGAATGCAGACCATGAAAAGTAAGTGGTGAAACTATTATCCCACATGCTCACCTGCATTCATTACATCCAATTATACCACAGCTTGGTAAAATACTCATTTCTGATTGGCTGGATGGGTGTGAATCATAGTGAATGCACAGCAATAATGCATGGCTATGAAGTAGTTCCAGTGAAAGTAAAATAATAAAATAGTCCCCTAATTTAATATGAGTAGCCTAATTTAATTAATTCTTTGGTCAGTAGCCTTGGTATAAGCGGAATAAACCGGGGCCGCATCACACCACCCAGTCGTGGTTTATTTCCATAGAATTTCACCGCCAGTTGTGGTTTATCCTTTACCAATTCAAAAGACTTTCTATTCAGGCATTTGAATGGAACACAGCTCAGAAACATCTGTAGCCATGGTTACTTCCGCTGATCTAGCTGTTGTAATGTAACTCACGGTTGCCAAGGAGCAGGAAATGTGGCAGTTTCGAGCTCCACTCACCTCTTGATATTCTTCTGAATGCCCCTCCACCTTGGTCTTCAGAGCCACAAACCACAATTTATTACACATTTGTTGTTTTGTACCGCTATTATAGCTGAGTCGTGTGGTCATGTTATTCATTTGTAGAATTTAAAATGTTTCAAGTATAAAAGAAAAAAGATCTTCAAATGTCTTATGCTAATGGTGTAGAGACAAAAAGACAACAGCATTAATGCACACACAACATGGGCATGTACGTTTCTCATATCAGCTGGCTTTTCGTCTTCTCTTACATTGTCACAATTTCTATTGATTTTGAATGTTGTATGAATTGTTTTTTTTATTTTATTTATTTTTTTTTTTATGTGATGTCTGTTCCTTTCACTCTCCAACAAGCTTTGGGCGAAGCAACCGTACGGTTTCATTTTATTATGGGTTGAACTTCCTCATTTTTACCACTAGAGGCCACCCTCTCCCCTTTTATTCCTTCAGTGCCTCCTAGTTCTGCTATTCCAAAAGTGCCCCATCCATTCTAATGCGAACCCTCTATTGTACCAAAATTTTGGTTTTGCAGGGTTGTCTTTACACCCTCAGTGACAGATTAAGTATCAATGAAAATAAGTTTTTGAAACCGTCTTTCTCACTCTCACTCTCTGGCAAGATACTTCTTTTAGTGATGTTCCTTGCTTAGGGCCAAGGTAACTGGACCATCAACCTCTGCGTTACAATCCTGGCTCCCTAACCATTACACCACACTGCTGTTATGGTGGTCTGTGGTTTGACTCTAGCCAGTGAGCACATGACCTGCTCATTCACCCGCATGTAACCGCACTCGGAACCTGAGAGACAAAATCCAAAGCAGACATGAGGCTGGCCTTGACTGAAAGCATCACATTACATCACATAGCGCACAATGTTGTCATGGCAACAAAAACCCTGGCCAAAGGTCATGGAGGTCTGGGGTCAGTCGTCTGACCGAGCGATCTTCAGAGTTTGAAAACATCTGCTTAACATAAATATATATATATACGCCCACACAAACGCACACATCATTATGAACAGCTATAGAACCAAATGTCTGGGATTCGAAGATATCAAAAAATTGCACTCAAACATTATGTTCAATCAACAAACATGCAAGAACCCAGCTGGCCAGAGGACATTTTTCTCAAGTTTTCCGAATGCGTTCCTCACACCTGCAGTTACAGTGACTGGCAGAAGTTTTCAACCTGGAAATGAAAACAAGGACAAGTGTGACTGAGTGCACAACAGCACAGGTATGGTAGACTGTGCCCTGTGTCAACATGTGTCCTATTCCTACTTCCCCTATAAAATGGTTTCCTTTAGTGAGTTAATAGGGACCATGTACAACTAAACGGCACCAGAGGTAATCAGTACAATATAAAATCATCCGAATCATAATATCACACGTTGTGATACAAAGTAACATTGCATGAACATGAGAAGCCTAGCGATCAAAGAGTTAAACTTTTTAAAAATAAATGATATTAACAGTTATTAACGGTCACATAATTGGTCTGAACATTGGCATATGGCCTATGAATACATCTTAAGATGTATTGATTGCGTTTTACTGTGTATACGGACGTAGGTCGAGTTGCTATTAGCCTACCCAAGTGCTCCATTTCCGTGAACAAACTTCGCAAACAGCGACCTGCACTAGTCAGAGACTTCGTTCAAAGTGCAAGCGGCTTTATGTAAACCTATCTTACAGATTTAATGTAAACAGCATACATAGCAACATTACGTTATGTTTTACACATCAGTAACGTGTAACTGACTGATACATTAGCCTACATCTCTAGAACTGTCATCGTCCATCGTGCGGTTCTGCCACTTCGGCCACGATAGAATTGCCATCAAATGTCGATTACAGAACTTCTTATCATACATTGTTACTCACAACATCATCGCTGTTAAATTATAGAAAAAATGATCGATTGTTTTTAAATATATTGTTTCGACTTACTTTTACAGAGTTCTTGTTTGTTTTATTACTTTGGTTTTTGGCATTGTTGAAAATGCGGCGACTCAACTAGATGTGAATTTTCTCACCGGCTGTCTAAAGACTGTGGAAGCCACAGAAAGGTCATTGGCCTCCGCCGTCCTTCCTCTTTTTTCCTTCTGACTGGATGTGTTTTTTTTACTTTCGATTTCACCGTCCCTTGAACATTTGACTGTAGTCTATTTAGGCGCCTCCCATTCATACCTTCTTATGGCAAGTTTTGGGAGTTGATATCCTCTCCGCCTGTGACGCGGGATCCTGCTTGATTTGTTTGTTGAGACTTTGTAGCGTTCATTGGCCAATCAGAGAAGTGTGCGCGTTTTTAGCGAGGAGACAGGAAACACATCCATTATTGATCAAAGCCGGTGGATAGACCGGTCAAATGTCCGGATTAGTGCACCCCCCAGCCCAACAGAAAGCAAAGAAATGATAAGTGATTAAAACATTTTTAAACACCTTTATCAATGTAGGCTACAATGCAATTGATTATTTTTCCACAGTCATACTTCCACGCTCACCAGAGTTTTACCCTAATATTTTATGGGACATAATTAAATTTCATTTTTGTTACTCAATATAATTATTTTGGTTTTGTGCTGCCTATCAAGTGGCCAACACGAAAACAGATGTTTATCTGTCTCATTGTTTTTCTTGTGGAATCCTCCTGGAAAAATATGACGCAATTAAAATACAGTATTGGAAGCAGTGAGCTCTCCATACAGCCGGTGGACCACGTGCTTTGGTGGAAGTGGATAGATTTCTTTGCATGTTGATTATATAATTGGCAAGACACCAATCTCCAGCCATCGTTTATTTTAGTTCAACAGTAGTCATGTTTATTTACGTGTGGACCTAAGTAGTAGCCCACTATATTATTAAGGTTTACTTTCATTGTGAATACCTGAATTCCAGAGTATCCAAGACAAAGAACAGAGCTGGACTAGAATGAACTGGTGGAAACGACCGTGACAGGAAGAAACTGGATATTCACAACGACAGCGTTCCCTTTAAGAAGAGTTGCTTATGGATGGAGAATGCTGCCATTTTGGTTCAATAGGGCAGACCCATCGTTATTGTAAGTCGACGAAAACCTGACACAAAATGGCGATAGCAGGTACACCAGTTTCTGGGATTCGACTGAGGGGGCAGTGCTGCCGTCTGTGGGAAAGCTGTGTCTTTATCATCTGATTCTGAATCAGCTTTAACGTTTTATGCGCAATGTCAAGGGTCTGGGATTGGGGTAGACACGCTGATCTTAGATCTGTTTGCTAAGAACGTTAGCTTACCCAAGAGTGTCAAAATAGCTGTCAGTTTCCGGGTAAACTCGCAAGCTACTTAGCCAAATCGCAGTGCGTCACTTTCTGTTTTTTTTTTTTTTTTTTGTTGTGTTATGCCCATCTGGCAGCTGTTCGTCATTTAAAATTAATTGACTTCTGGAGGAAATGTCAAGAAGACAAAATCGCCGGAAAGATCCATTGTGGAAATAAGCGAAAACGTATTGGTATGCACGCAGCTAAAACTACTCTCACGCTAGCCTGTTAGCTTGCCTGGTAGCTACTAACGTTACAGTTTCGCATCATATTGTCATTGTCAGCTGCAATGACATTGCCAGGTGACAAACCCTCTAGCTAGCTGTAAATGTTATATTTGTCCACACCATAGATTGTTATGGTGCGTAGTTTCCTCATATAATGGCAAGACAGAAAGCTGGTTATACTTGCTGTATCGCTATCTCATTCACTGCGGTTTCATAGCATATAGCCTACTGTATAATGATGAATAAACATTGGGGGCTAACGAGCGAACCTTAACGCTTTCCGCCATGCGAAGAGGGTTGTGAGACAGTATACTGTATATTGTATACTTTGTTTGCTTGATTAACTGTCTGTCCTTGCAGAGTTGATGTTACATTACTGCAATGTCCATGCTGCTTATAAATTCCCCTCAACCGCACTCAGATCTTGGCAGTCATGTTTTGTTTTGGGTCAGCCTCTTTCAGCGTGTGGTAATATACAGTAAAGTCAAGTCAATGCATGTATGCACTGCGGTGTTAACCCTTCCGCAGTTCTGTGTTAATGTGATTTTGTGATTTATGTTCTTACAGTGCATTAACCTGACTGCAGAATCCAGTCAGTCGTTGTAGGCGACAGCACAAACACGTTCACAGTGTTTGTACACGTTCACTGTAATGTCCATTGTTCTAATAAAATGTCCCTTATTATTGTACTGTTGATAAAGCGTTGCTTTAGTGTTATTTAATCTTATTTACACTATATACAGTACACAGTTACTTTTCTGTTTGGAATAATCAAGTGCCCAACCTTTTGTGTTCCTTGTGGACAAACCCTGGGTTTGTAATCCTATGTTAGTAGAGCTGTTTTAAGGAAGTTTTAATTTACTATTTTAATGCGCTGTAGAGCAGACTGTGTTCAGACTGCATTCATCTTTCAGTGTAGCGTTAATGTACTTCGGTGTTTAGTCAGCACCTGTACTGTATTAATGCAGTGTTAAGGTAACACTTGTACAATGAGACAATCATAGGTTTGTATTGTGTATAGAAAACCTAATTGTCAGTACTGTGTATGTGTAGGGTATTTGTAGGCAGGTCATAGATTGGTGTAGGGCTGGTCAATAAAAAAAATATTATTGTTGCCATATAGAACGCCATTGAGATAATATTAATGATATGATATCATGATATGCATGCAATCCTGAGTCAAGTCATGTTAAAGAGCAAACATTGTGCCATCTTCCTCTCAAAATTAGTTCTGGAACATGGGAGATTAAAAAGTTTAAAAATGGCTAAATATCAGGTTTATTGGACTCTTGTCGTGATGCAGTGTGATAGGCATGTCTGATCACCATTCAGATTGGTGAAACAAGATTTTTTACTTAATTGTACACTTATCGCAGTATTTGTTGATGTCAAGATAATTATCATGGTAGGTTTCTGTCATGTGGCCCGGCCCTAGCTTGGCAGATTGTGTACCTGATATCCCAGTTTTAACCACGTTGTGCTGTTGTGACCTTACAGTGATGGCCACCCTTTCAGCCCAGCTGGAGGAGGTACGGAACAGGGCGGAGGCCTGTCTGTCATCCACAGGCTCTGCCCAGGAAGTGAGGTCCGACATAACGACTATGGCCAAAATACCTCTCCCGCTCTCCACCAAGTATCACCACATCACTGCGGAAACCATCGTGATGGAAAATGGCGCCGGCAAAAACAGGCAGGAGGTGAGACAAGTGGCACTATTCTTGTCTTTACCCATGATTATGACATAACTACGAGCCATACCCACCCACCTAATTATGATATCATAACTACGAGCCATACCCACCCACCTAATTATGATATCATAACTACGAGCCATACCCACCCACCTAATTATGATATCATAACTACGAGCCATACCCACCCACCTAATTATGATATCACAACTGTGAGCGTGACCAGTGAACCTAATGAACCAGTGGGCAGTAAATACCTCTGGCGAATCACGATCAAATTCACTTTACTGGCATGACAAAAAAAATGTGCATTACAGTAATCCAAGAAATTAATTAGAATTGATTAGTTAACATTCTCGATCACATCTCCCTGGTAGTTTGTATTCACTCCCCAATTGACTATTTATCCAATAATGTATTACTACTGATAGTAGTGAAATGGGTGTGGGGGGCATATGTACTGTCTCTTTTAGTGGTAGCAGTTTTTACATGCAGTGTTTTGTGTTTTTGATGGAGGGCACTTTGAAACTGTCGCTGTTTGTGTCTCTCCCTGGTCAGTGCATGGGTTCCCTGCAGAGGCTGTCGACAGCCCTGAACATCCTGGAAAAGTACGGCTGCAACCTCACCAGCCCCAGCCGGCCCAAGTACTGGCGCAGTGTCAAGCACAACAACCCCGTCTTCAGAGCCACTGTGGACAGCATAAAGGTGAGTCAGGAAAGGGCTTATGGGAAATGTAGTTCTGTCGGGTTGGTCCTCGGGGCCAGAGGGAACCTCGACGCATGTCGTAGAGAACCACAGGGTCTGCTTTTATACATATTCACCTTTAAAACCAGCAACCTGGTCAGGCAGGTAAGAGCAGATGAGATGAGTTTGGGCTTTTTGGTTTAACCTTGCGGTCTAGACTTTTATTTCTCCAGTGATTTTTGATCTTGGGCTGTATTTGTAGATCGAGTCTGAGTCACTTTCAAAAAGCAGAGCGCTCTGGGTCTGGAGTCATATACCGTTCGATCGCACTTGAATTTATGAATCTTCAAATGGTGAACTGAACAAAATGACAGACTCTGTTTTTTTTTTTCTTTTGCTCAAACTGTCACTCTATCTGTTTCTGTACCTGTCTTTCTTTCACAGGGAGGGAGGGCTGTTCTGTGTCTCTATGGTTACTCCAACCAGCAGCCCGATGGACTGAGCTTCCCGGACGACATCATTGTGCCCGATGTGGAGAAGGTTGCCGCAGTAACCCTGGAGGTGATGACACTGCGCATGGAACTGGACATGCTCATCAAGGTATTATGTCATTATATTGTATTATTTCTCCAGGGTTACTGCGGCAACCTACTCCACATTGGGCTCCATGACAGCAACAACAGCAAATAGTGCTGAAGCTATCAAACAACGTGTTTTAGATATATATTTTAACCTATGCATGTACTCAAGCTGTTTAGGTATAATTAAAAGACACATGTTTATACAACTAAGAAACTAGAAGAGAAAAGATTAAATAATAAAAACAGCTGCACAAAATATTTTCAGCACTCATTACTGATATGGTTTTCAATTGGCAGAGTTCTTTAAAAGTAAAACTTTTCCACTTTACAACATCCTTATCTTGACATTTTTTTAATGTTTATAATATGCTGTCATTATTCCTGCTTGTCTTTTACAGGACTCTCATCCTCACCCAGAATTCTTTGAAAGAATCATTCCTTCTCTATGCCACCAGGGGGCGACACTTATCCAGGTGTGTGTCCCCTCTCCCTATGCACATTATTTTCATTGTACTGTCCAGGGAAGGGGGGGGGGGGCTTGGTCACTTCCCTGTTGGTTTTCATGATACTACATTACATTTAGCAGACACTCTTATACTCTTATTCCAAGTGACTTTCAATGCTAAGTGCAAAGATTGGGGCTGAAGTGTGACTAGAGGGACCTGAAGCCTACCTTTTCTTAACCTATCATTCCATATGCCAGCCTGCAGGGGGAGACACAATGCACAATATTTCCAAGTTGAAGTTCTCTTATTCTTTTTTTAACGTTCTAAAACTCACAATGCTTTTCTGGTGGGGCCGACCTGCTGGTCTTCCAGAGTGACAGCATGCTGGCGATCGACACGTTGGTCATCCCCCCCGAGGAGCGAATGTGGGAGAGACAGCCCCAGTTTTCTCTTTCCCTCCCGCTGAAACCCTCGCTCAGCCCTGGCCCTGCCCCCACCTCTCTGACCCCTACCGCGCTGACCTCCACTCTACAAGCAGGTGAGTTAACTCAGTTGTGCTCTGCCGGCTGACTCTCCTGTCTCTGTTTTAAAAGTCCAAACTCGTGACACAGTGATAATAAAAGACTGCGTGATATATTATTTTGAATTATTGGTGCGTGGGTGCGGCCCCTATTTGCATTCACCAGATTTGCATGATATCTCTGTCAGGGCAAAGGTCATGTTCCAGCAGTTTCAAATGTAACTGTTCCAGCCAAGTGAATGTGAGGCTCACAGTCTAGAAGCACACATTCATGGTGCTGTTGTGAATTTTGTGACTGCGATGGGAATCCAACCCCGGTCTTTACGAGCGATAGCTGGAGGCAACAACTGACTCAGCCTCACTGTGGATGGATAAGCGTGAGGCTGGTTCATGTCATCTCTCTCATTATTCCTCTAGTGGCCTCTCCTGGTCATCTGGCTGCCTGCAGGCACATGAACCAAATACTGTATATGGTCACAAGTTCATTTTATCACAGTTTTTAGCTGCGACCAGCAACTCTATAGGTTGCTCTGTCAGTTGGTTGGTCCACACAAATTTTCCCTCCCTTCGGCAGCCACAGTTTTTGCCTAGGAACTGAAATTTGGCATGGAGGTCAAGTGTGTGAGTGTGAAGGTGTGTGTTTCTGTTCATGCCAATTGGCTTAAAGGGGGCCTGACAGTGGGAGTGGCCTGGTTGCAGCTGTTGCGAATTTGCGCTTGTTGAAGTGGTTGTTGCCAGCCAGGTAGCTTTCACACTCAATTTATCTGAAATTGATACCACATAGTTTTGAAATAAAATTGACTGCAATAACTAAAGGTAATACAATCTATTTTGAGCATTGCACCATGAGCTTGCACCATTAAAACTAGGACCTCAGTCTCTGTGCCTGTCTCTCTGTTACTTAATCTGACTCCCTGTAAATGTGTCTCTTTTCTCTTGCATTTGTTACTCAGTTTTTTTACAACTCTTATTTCTATGTATTTTTATGCTGTTGCTATCTAAGTGAATGTTATTGAATCCTGTACACAAGTAAACACGGTAACAACAATTATAGTTCTCTCTCTCTGTCTCTCTTCTTCCCTCCCTCCCTCCAGCCAGCTGCAGTCTGTGTGGCAGTGCCCCCTCTCTCCTGTGCCCTCCCTGCGGGTCAATTCCCCTCTGCGAGTCATGTGACCTCGTCTTTCACGGCCACCCAAGCAGAGCCAGTCACAAACGAGAGTGCACGCAGGTCCAGAGGCCTGGTGAGTGCCTATTGGTTACACTCCCGCAGAAGGTCAGAAGTGCTCATAGGAAGTGTAGTCCCAGACCGATGCACACCTAGGCCTCCAGCCTGATCAGTATTAAGATCGATAATTTACTGTCCTTAGAGGTAATTCTCTCTAATTAATATCTCAGCAAGAAAAATGCAAATGCAAACACAGCAGCAATGCTATTTTAAATGTGTACAAAAAATGGCAATTGTTTGTTGTTGTCAATCTCCTCCCCCTTAATTTACCCTTGTCTTTATTTCACCTCCCTTATTTCCTCCTCGTGCTCTCCCCACCCCAGACAACTGCACCATATGTGGTATATTTCCAGTCTCTGCCCACTGCCCGACTTGTGTCCAACGGCTGTGCTCAGAATGTGACAGACTGTACCATTCTCACCCGGGACGAACAGGTCACAGCCGGGAAGTGGTTACCTCCAACAAACCGACAAAGACCACCAGGTGAGCAGTTGGACAGGGAACAGGACAGGAAGCAGAATGTGCACTGGGATCATGTGAAAAGGCATTGTCAGGAGAAGAAACTGTAAAACATAACTCTCTGTTATGTGAATAAAATTATCGTTTCTGACAGTGATGATTTGCAGTTGGCTGTGCTTTATGCTAGTTCTTGTACACACCTCAATGTCTCTATCCTCTCCTTCTTTCTCTCAGCTCCTCTCCATCCATGTGGCACTGTGTCCACTGCACCACAGAGAATGAGATGCAAGAAGTGCTGTGTGTGAGCTGTGACAGGCCTCGATTAGCTGCTGCCCCCATTGGCCTGGAGGAGACACTGCAGCCATCCACCATCACAGGTCTGTAGCTTGCTTTTCTCTGAGCATACATATTTCCATGTTCCTGTTTGTCTTTCTTTTCTTTGTCACTGCACTGTTAACATTCTCATTCGAGAATTAATTTGTTATAATGTTCAGTGTATGATTTATTTATATTTGACTTATCCTAGATTACATTATATTTATTTTATCTATGATTTATTTACTTATCCTAGATTACTTTTCTCCTCTTCAAGGGGAACCTGACTGTGGTGTAAGAATATATGTTGTAATAACTCCTCTCACTCTGTGTAGTGTTAATTTTGTAAGTGTCTAGTCATTCAATACGTATAATCTGCGGTATCACTTTCAGTGAAAGTTTGAGGGACTGTAGTTTCCAGCTTGTCAGCATGCCTACACTGCATACAGGTCTTTCTCTCAGTAGAATGGTAATGTCTGTCTTTCTATGAGGCACTTGATGTAAGTAATAATTTGTCTCTCTCCCTCACTTTCTCAGTTCAGTATTAATATCTCCCTTCAGTGCAGTGCCTCTACTTCTCCTTTTTGTAAATGAAATGAAAATGTAAAGTCTCTCTCCTGCCTGTTTTGCTGCTGGTGCAATGTTAACGTCTCTCTTCCTGTCTCATTGCAGTGTTATTGTATCTCTCTCCCTTTCTTAGTGCACAGTGTTAATATCCCCCTCTCTATCCTTTCCCTTCTCTCTCTGTTAGTGCAGTCTCAACATAATTCACTGTTGGTGCAACCTTAATGTCTCTCTCCTACTTCCCCACACTGTGTGCAACGGTAATGTCTCTCTCTATGCAACATCAGTGCCTCTCCCATTTACTCTCAGTGAATTGCTGATGTTTATTTACCTCACATGATTGCATTTTCATAAATAATGTCCCTTCCTCTTATTTTACAAGTGTAGTGCTGATGCCTTCCATGCTCTCAGTACAACTGTAATGTCTCTCTCAAGCTCAGAACATTGTTAATGTCTCTCTCTCTCTCTCTCTCTCTCTAAATCTCCCCCACTTTCAGAGTGGCAGTGTAAGAGCTGCACAGTGGTGAACGCGGGCAGCAGTATTCTGTGTGAGGTGTGTGAGCGCCCCCGCCTGGCCACCCGGCCTCCGCCCACGCCTGTACGCCCCGCCCCTCTCGTGACTGACCTCCCCAGAGACAGGGACACACCTGGTACTCAGGTAGGAGGCAGTTCCCCAGAACAGGCCTTCTGGCATCAGTCAACCCCTTTCACCATGACATTGTTGTAGCATATTTTTTGGACAAGCCAAATGCTCTGCCTCTTTACTGCACATGGTAACAGCAGAGTGCTCTATTACTGTACAGAATGTACACACATTATTATTGGTCATTCTCCGATTAATGAATTTTGCACAGGATTCAGAAAATGTTAATGACTCTCAAATTCTGATATTCTCTATTGAAATGATGCATTCACTTTATTGACTACATATTTATTGTATGTTTGTATTTTTACATTACTGGAAGGGATAGCTATCCAGACATGGATTAATTTCAGAAATAGATTAAGAGAACATTTCAGTGAATATCTCGGCCATAGGCTTAATCCACGTTTGGGAAACCAAACCGTTTATTTCATGCTGTTTTGCGTCAGATAGTGAAACAACAGGAAAACTAGAAATTCAAGAAGATGAATTATAATAGGAATTATAATCCAACATCTTTGTAGTAGCATGTGGAAGTGCCCTCTATTTCTTGTATCTTTGAAGACGGCCTGATAAATTTGTTTGTTTATTGGTGTTTTGGAGAAAGTGTGTGTGTGGGTCAACTTCTCTCCCTCCCTCCCTCCCTCCCTTCCTCCCTCCCGTTTTTCTTTTTCTCTCTCTGTCCTTCACAGTGGGTGTGCCAGTTCTGTACCTATGCCAACCCCGCCTTCGCTACCGCCGTTTGTGAAATGTGTGACTTGCCACGCCCAGACCCCGCCCCTATGCCTACAAAGCACCTCCCACCATCACCTGTCAAGGAGGCGCCCTCACCACCAATCAGGCCACAAGTCCCGCTCACGGAGGACCCTGATTGGAAGAGACAGAGGCTGATGAAGGACGAGGGGCAGAGACTGATCCAGCTGATCAGAGTAGGCAGAGTTTTAATCCCAACTATTCTCATCCCCGTACAACTTCTAATGTCGTTCATATCGTTATCCTGCTGTTCCAGGTCTTGTGTGAGGTATTATTATTATCTTCTTTCTCTTTGTGTTTCTGTTTCTTCTTATTTATCATTATTCACACTTGACAACGCAAAATCACTAATGTGCTTTGTTTGGAAGCAAATACGGTATCAATTGGTATTCTCTTCATGAAATTAATTATTCATCTCTGTTGTTATTTTTATTACAGCCTATCCCTGACTTACGACCATCCGTACATACGACCCGAAAAAAAATACTGTATAAATTTTTAAAAAGAAAGAAAAAATATATGTAAATATAAAAATTATGCTTGGTCGTACATCCGCAAGTGCTAACAGCTACGTGTGTACGATAGTGACCGTCAGATGATAGAAATTGAGTAGGATAAAGGAATGCTGTACAGGTACAGGAGGTCCTCAGGTTACGATGGTCTCGAGTTACGTTGTTTCGTGGTTACGACGCACTCCCATAAATTACTTAAAAAACCTAGTTTCGACCTAAGTGGTTTGGTTTGTAAATAAGACCACAGAAATAAAGAAAAGAAATTGTTCTCTCTTTTTTTTTTATTAATGTTTCATTTAATTACTGTATTTTATATGTCCTTCATGTGTTGTGTGTACAGTGTGAGTGACTTAAGGTGTTAATGTAGGTATAAATTCCGACTTAGTCGAAAATCGGCTTATGACAAGTCGTAGGAACGGAACTCATTCGTAAGTCGCGGACCCCCTGTATATGACTTCTACATGCCATGCTAACGTTTTCCTCTTCTTTAATCCCTCTCTGCTCTGTTCATTTTCCACTGTTAGGAGGGGGAGAAGAAAGGAGTGAGTCCGGAGGAAGTCTACACAAGCGTTTGTGTTTCTGGGGGTGACGGCATCTCACCTTGCGATTGGCTGACGTCTGAGCTCCCCCACATGCTCGATGAGATCTGCGCTATGGCCACGTCTGTCCGGCAGGACTACAAAATATTGCATTCTGGGACGCCAACTGAATCCCCCACCACCGGGGCAGGAGGAGCGGCCACAGATGGGGGTGTCAGGCTTTCCAGAGCTGAGGCCAAGCAGGCCTGGCTGTCAGCAGAGGGCAGCACTGAGAAAGCAGTGCAGCATGTGCTGAGAGAGAGGCGCGCTAAGGTGAGCTACGGACCCCGAAAATAACTAACCAACAGGTTAAAGGTGAGCCTGAAAATGACTAAGCAATAGGGGTGCAAAGGTATAGTATGGTTCAGTATGAGTTTGGTACAACAGGAAAAACGCAACAAAAAACCCTGAATACTATACAAGCAGTCACTTCAACTCATTTGAGGCAGTGATTCAAACTGGTGTTTCAGACTGATGCTATGAGAGGCAGTGTGCTACTGGGTTGCATGGCAACAGAAGGCTTGTGTCTAATCTGTCACAATTTCATGAACCACACTCTGGGAATCAAACCTGATGTGTAGGTTGCCTCGTGCCTGGTGTGGCAGTCTCTACTATAGTCCTGCTTTTATTTCATAAAGCGAGAGTGCCTGCAGGTCCCTCTCAATCAAACTGTTTAGGATCCAAAACTAGAGCTTCCCAATCCCTATGTCTGTGTTTGAGCAGTCTCTCTCTGGTATGTGAGTTAGCTCTCACAGGTGTGCATGTAGTCTCTCTCAGGTGTGCAAGTGGTCTCTCGAAGGTGCACATGCAGTCTTCCTCTCTAAGGTGCATGCATAGTCGCTCTAAGGTGTACATGTAGTTTCTCTCTCAGGTATGTGAATTTTCTCCTCCGGATATGCAAGACATCTTTATTTATGTAAAGGTAGCCTGTCTCACAGGTGTGAGTTCGCTCAGGTGAGTAGTCTCTTTTGTAAGTGTGTGATCAGCCTCTCTCAGGTATGTGACTTTTGCCTCAGGTCTGTGGGTAGTCTTTCTCTCAGGCTGACTTTCTCAGGTGTGCGAGTTCTTTCAGGCATGCAGGTAGTCTCTCTCTCAGGTATGTCAGTTGTTTCTGTGTTGTTTACAGGTGCGGGAGCTGTGCTCACTGGGCTTTAGCGACGTGTCTCGCTGTGAGGAGGCCTTGCGGTTAAGTGGTGGGGAGATTCGGGGTGCGCTGTCCCTGCTGCAGCGCCCCCTGCTGGAGCCCTTTCACCAGCGCATCTGGAGTGACCTACCCGAGCCCAGTATTGATATCCACAACCCTGATAAACAGGTGTGTGTATGGTGTGTGTGTGTGTGCACGTGTGTGCACCTGTGAGACTCTCCTGTCACATACAGTTAATATTCACATTCAGTTAATATTCAAATATCCAAAACAAATAAGCAAGCATGTACATAATATTCACATTCCCTTCCCCTCTCTGACTGGCTCAGCGGGTATGCCGCAGGCTGCTTGCAGTATATGAGTTGCCCAGCTGGGGGCGCTGTGAGCTGGCCCTGTCACTGCTCCAGGACCCCGGGGCTCAGTACACTCTGGAGGACGTGCTGCAGGCTGTCAGGGAGTCACATGACCGTGACTTCATCCGACGGGTCCTCGCAAAAGAGTGCCCAATTTGCCTGTCTGTATTTCCCCACAGCAAGGTAGTGCTTTGTGTGTGTGTGTGTGTGTGTGTGTGTATTACCATATGCAGATTCATTTCTGATTGTGCCTTTACATGTGAGCATGAGTGCATGTGCGTTTGAACTTTTTCTGTTGACACCTGTGTGTGCAAGTGCTTGCACTTGAGTGTATAATTCCAGTTGCATTTATGTGTATGTATGACTTTCTGACCTATCAGCATATTTATGTCTTTTGGTCTGTGTTCAGAGGCAGTCACTGATCTGGGATCAGCTGCGTTTGTGTATTTACATACCCCTCTCTCTTTGCTCAGATGCAGTCGCTGACCTCCTGTCAGTGCTCGGTTTGCTGCGATTGCTTCCAGCAGCACTTCACCATCGCGGTGAGGGACAAGCACATAAGGGACATGGTGTGCCCCGTCTGCTGGGAGCCCGACATCAACGACCCCGAGCACCTCAACAGCTACTTCTCCACCCTGGATATACAGGTACAGAGAGGGGGGGCAGGGAGAGAGGGGGGCGGGTTAGAAAGAGGAATAAGAGAGAAAGAGAGGTAGGGAGAGAGGGACATCTGTGAATTTTTGTTTTATTTTAAAAAAATCATACTTTGAAAATGGGATGAATGTGTTTGAGTCTGCAGGGGATTTGTTGGGGGATCACATATATCAACAACAGTAGTTTTGCTTGTCATTTTCTTTCTCTTGACATTTGAAGTTGAATGTGAAAGAACGGGAGCCAGAGAGAAAGGGGAAAATATATGCATGGTGTACAAAAACTGGTTTTTAATTATGAATGAGTGATACCGCAGAAACTCAGAGGTATAAGCGCCATGGAAGCGCTTTGTGTGTCATGTTATTCATGTGTGTGTGTGTTTAGCTGCGGGACTGTCTCGAGCCAGAGGTGTACGATCTCTTCCACAAGAAACTGACAGAACAGGCTCTTATCAAGGACCCCAAGTTCCTGTGGTGCAGTCACGTGAGTGAATACATCCATCAACACGCACACACGCACACACACACACACACGCACACACATGCACACACACACACTCACACACACACACGCACACACACACACGCACACACACACACACACACGCACACACACACACACACACACACACACACACACACGCACACACACACACACACACACACACACACACACACACACACACGCACACATACGCACGCACGCGCACACACACACGCACACATACGCACACACGCACGCGCACACACACACATGCATACACACACACACGCACGCACGCACTCACACACTAACACACGCACACACACACACTCACACACACGCACACACATGCACACACTCACACACACACACGCACGCACGCACACACGCACATTCACACACACGCACACATACGCACGCACGCACACACACATGCACATTCACACGCAAATGCACACACACGCACACACTCTTTATTGCTGTATATTTCATTTAAGTACATTTACAGTGGTTTGCTATTTTCTCTAGCTTCATTTTTGTGTATTTACGGTTTGTGTATACATATATCACTATTTATGCCCAGCATTTGTTTTTGTTTACTTACTTGTTGCGTCACCTCTCTCACTCCCTTCCTCTCCTCCTGATTTTCTCTCTCAGTGCTCGTATGGGTTCATCTATGATGGAGATCAGCTGAAGGTCACGTGTTTTCAATGCAGGAACAGCTTCTGTGCCCAGTGCAAGAAACCGGTGGGTAAACGCAAACTCCACCACCTGAGGGTGTTTATGTAAGAGTCTCTCAGGTCTTTCTTAAAAACATTCAGTCATAAATTCAGAAGTCCTGGCAATTCCAAAGGGTTCACTTGTATATGTGTACAAGCCTTTAAACTGTGTATGGCTGAATGTGTTATCTTTTATTTGTTTATTTGTGTAATGCATTAAAACACCAGCACTGTCTGTCTTTGGCAGTGGGAGTCTCAACACACCGGCCTGTCCTGTGAGCGGTTCCAGTCCTGGAAAAGAGAGAATGACCCAGAATACCAGAGGCAGGGTCTGGCCGGGTACCTGCGAGACAATGGCATCAGTGAGCCTCCTGACACGTCTTCAGGACACATTCGCTAAATCAGCTACAACCACAGCCCTTTCTCATCTTATTCGCTCTCTGCCAGCTGCAGTCTGGTGAATTGTTCAGACGATTTTTAAGGAAGTGGACGAGCAGAATCAACAGTTTTATCTTGCTGTTTTTCTGTACTCTTTACAAGTGAACAAAAGGGTCTGATAGCCAAAATGCAACGCTGATAGCTCATACGAATATTGTAAGTTTCTCATCCTATTTCCCTCCCTTCTTCCCTCCTTCCCTCCATCTTTGTCTCTCAATGCCCCTCTATCCCTCGTTCTTTCAGTCTGTCCAAACTGCAGGTTTCAGTATGCGCTTTCCAAAGGCGGCTGCATGCACTTCTGCTGCTCCCAGTGCAGGTACCAGTTCTGCAGCGGCTGCAACAACCCCTTCCACACAGTGAGTCCCTCGGAGAGAGAGAGCGAGAGAGAGAGAGAGAGTGGGGGGGTGAGAGTTTGTGTGTGTGCACCTATGTGCATGTATTTCTGTGTGTGTGTGTGTTTAAATGTTAACATGTTTTTGGGTGCATACCTAAATACAATTCAGCTGATTTGTGCTGTATTCCCATTTCTGGTCAAGTTTGCTTCTTTGGTTATCCTAATTCCTAATCTAGAAATATTACGCCAAATCTTTTGTTTTTTTAGGGATAATTTGACTGCATTTTGCTGTGGTTATGTCTATTGCCAGGGCCCAGTTCTGACTGTATTGCTCCAGCAGACATTACACTAAAGTCCTCCTTTTCCCCTTCCTTATCCTCCCTCTGTCTCTCTTTCTCTCAGACGTGTACGGTAGCTCAGTGCACCGTGACTGGTTTACATGCTCATCACCCTCGGGACTGCCTGTTCTACCTGAGAGACTGGGAGCCCCCTCGACTGCAGGCTCTGCTGCAGGTACGCTTGGTTACACTAACATGTAATCACACACTTACACTTAGACAGCACACGCTCACACTAACACATACATACGCACGCACTCATACACTCGCAAATACTTACACTCCAACACAAACTTGGGAACGCATGGTTTCACACAATATAAATACGCACACACACATATACCCCCCTCATTCTCATTCATAGACAGGGCTGTTGACCCTCCTGTGTGTATTGATTATTTTTCACATTTGACTTTTACAGAAGAATGGTGTAGCTTTCAACACTGAACCCCCCCATGGAACACAAGCCGGTGAGACAGTCTGCCTTGCCTGGATCATACCTTTTATATTGGCTGTGTTTTGGTGGGGATGCTAAGGGAATTTTTTGTGCTTTGGTTGTGTAATTTAGGTTGGTTCCAATTCAATTGGTTAAAAATTCAAATTCTCTCTCTCTCTCGTGTTTTCTTTCCCTGCTGAGTTGGTGGTGAAACGGTGACACAGCAATGGTGTTATTAAAATTCAGATTTCCTCTCTCTCTCAGGGCTGTGTGGAGTGGTAGAGCAGAAGGAAGAGGGGGGGCGGCAGGTGGACTCACCTTGTGGAGCGCAGACTCAACCTGGGCAAGCCGGACTCTGCGAGTGAGTGATCAACCACACTCTGACTCCACCCATAACCCTGCCCACAACCCCACTGTAACCCCACCCATAACCCTGCCCACAACCACACTGTGACTCCACCCATAACCCCACTGTAACCCCACCCATAACCCTGCCCACAACCACACTGTGACTCCACCCATAACCCCACTATAACCCCACCCATAACCCTGCCCACAACCACACTGTGACTCCACCCATAACCCCACTGTAACCCCACCCATAAACCTGCCCACAACCACACTGTGACTCCACCCATAACCCCACTGTAACCCCACCCATAACCCTGCCCACAACCACACTGTGACTCCACCCATAATCCCACTGTAACTCCACCCATAACCCTGCCCACAACCACACTGACTCCACCCATAATCCCACTGTAACTCCACCCATAACCCTGCCCACAACCACACTGACTCCACCCATAATCCCACTGTAACCCCAACCATAAACCTGCCCACAACCACACTGTGACTCCACCCATAACCCCATTATAACTCCACCCATAAACCTGCCCACAACCACACTGTGACTCCACCCATAACCCTGCCCACAACCACAGTTTTTGCTCACCTCTGCCCCAACGAGATGGGTGAATTCCTCATAAATATATTTTTCCTCCCTCTTTCTCCTACAGCAAACACTACAGGGAGTACCTGGTGAGCCTCATCAATGGACATGCTATAGACCCTGCCTCCCTCTTCAATCCCAATGAAGTGGCTGTGGCCTGCAGAAGATACCAAGTGGATGATCGGCGAGGGGAGGCTGAGGATGATAGGATGTATTACTCCCGGCTACGAAGGGTAATTCTAGACTTTTTTGGTTTTATTTTTGGCACAGGGATTTAGTGCAGAGGACGTTACTGCTTTCTTGTTTTGAGTGCTTTGTCCTTCCTTTAAAACCTCTCAGTAACTTTATATTTTAAAATGCATTCATGCGTTTTCGTACTGTTTTCCCACAGAAACTGATCGAGGACGTTCCGCTGGGTGACAAGGTCCCCCGGAAGAAATAATTGTAGCAGATCAAGGAAATTACCAAGGAGGCGAAGACAAAACAAGTGATAAATCATTTGAAGTTGTTTTCTTTAGAAGACTAGCTCATTGTAAGAGACTGCCCCTCTCTGTCTCTCTCTTTCTCTCTCTGTTTCTCTCTTTCTCTCTCAGTAGCATGTCCTTGGTGTCCTTATGTAGTTGTGCACTTTCTCCATGGTAACTCTGCTTTAGTTGTTTGTCTTGACACTATATAACATCAACATGCTTTCAATAAGGTGAACATTTTTTATTGATTTGTTTTGTCCACCAAAGACATTGATTTCATGATGAAAGCAACAGCATGAAGGAGGTCATTTTTACCGTTGATTAATCCATAAATTGTTTTTTAAAAAAAGTTAGAGCAAGCAATATAACGGCACTTGCTAAATCATTTAAACCTACCAAATAATTCAAACCATTCATGACCTCAAAATGACCAAACATGGTGCACATCTTCCAAAGATCTGGATGGATCAGACTCTTACTGTCTGGACCATCAAAGCAGAGGGGAGTCATTTCTTTTCACATGCTTCTTCCTGTGCTAACCTATCAAAACTGCTAAGGGTGCAACTTTGATTTGAAAAAATGTGGACCGGTGATCTTGTACGGTTACATAAATGACTGCAACAACATGTTCAACATTTTAGTGTCGCTGTTCCCAGATCTTCAGAGTGCTTTTCTTTTAAATCACACAATTCACAATTTTCTGGAGTACTGAAATACTGCCCCTGGAGGCACGGATTCCAGATTGCACCTTGAAATTAATTTTACGAGCTAAACAATTGCCAGTTCTGTCCTTTTTCCAGCAGTTAGCTAATGTTCTCCTTCTTGAATGCATGTGTCATCAAATTGAACATAGTGTCAGGTGTTAATAATTAAGTGTCAATACTAAATTATTTGGTGCTGAATAGTATCACAGATCAGTTTGTATCATGGTGCTATCACCTGTGTGAGCAGCAATAAATCTTTGTCTTTATGCGTGTCATTATATCGTAAGATTGTATGTGGTCTATATGTACAGATAGTTGCTTGTAAAAGCCCCTCTAAGAGAGAAAACAAGACACAGAGAGAGAGAGCGATCCAGTTAAATATTATTATTATTATTATTTCAGTATTTTGCTGCTCAATTGCATGAAACGCTGAAGATTTTTTTTTTAAACCATAGCTCTTACCATGTTTATTTCTTTAATTGTTTGTTTATTTGTTTGATTAAATTGGATATTGATCCATTGTGCAATACAGTATTTGTAATATTATAATTTTTTTGCCAAAACTGTTTTTAATCACCAGTCTGTAATTGGCTACAGAGAGAATGTTGGCTACTCGGGTGAAGCAGGATAGAAAGTATGCTTTTACCAGAAGCTGACCAGTTGTCATAATTATTATACAGTTGGCCCACCTTATCAGCGAGTTTGGCATCCAAGGTTTTAACGAAACAAATCCAAAATATTCTGGGAAAAGGGTACTTTCCCACACGCTGCGTATGCTAGAATACTGTAGTCAGTATGATTTGCATGGGTTTTACCAGTGCTTAGCAGTACATATAGGTGGGGTTTCAAGTTATGGACACGTGTAGGGTAAAATTACATAATTTTATATGTATCCTGAGCATCCACGGTTTTTGCACTTCCGGAGGGGTTCCGGAACGTGGATAAGGCAGGCCGACTGTATGTGTTATTATCAGTCAGTACTGATAAAGTTTCAGAGATGATCGCAGTTTTCTTTTTTTTCCCATATTCAGTCAAAACCTTTGAAAATCATTGTGGAAGAACCGGATTAACAAACTGCATGGCTTTACCAGAGAACACGGTCTGAAAGAGAGGCGTTTCACTCTAAGAGCTCCCAGAGAACACGGTCTGAAAGAGAGGCGTTTCACTCTAAGAGCTCCCAGAGAACACGGTCTGAAAGAGAGGCGTTTCACTCTAAGAGCTCCCAGAGAACACGGTCTGAAAGAGAGGCGTTTCACTCTAAGAGCTCCCAGAGAACACGGTCTGAAAGAGAGGCGTTTCACTCTAAGAGCTCCCAGAGAACACGGTCTGAAAGAGAGGCGTTTCACTCTAAGAGCTCCCAGAGAACACGGTCTGAAAGAGAGGCGTTTCACTCTAAGAGCTCCCAGAGAACACGGTCTGAAAGAGAGGCGTTTCACTCTAAGAGCTCCCAGAGAACACGGTCTGAAAGAGAGGCGTTTCACTCTAAGAGCTCCCAGAGAACAGCCAGTAAGGGAAATGTGCCTCTGGTCCTCAATATCCTATTGTGTTCTCAGCACACGGCTGAAGGTTTCAGCAGGCCTACGTTCGTTTAACCAGGTAGGCCAGCTTCCTGGTTAAATGAAGGTAGTTAAGCTCATTTCTCTTTTGCAGATTTTATTTTGGTCTCATTTAAAATTATAATCAAAACTACAGATTTGTTAACATTTTCGAAAACTTTAAATGTTGTTGTTTTTGCGATGGTGGATGATCATTGCAAGGGTGGTAACTTAGTGACTTTTTAATCCAGTACTTGTCTTAACCATTTGTAAACGGAAATCCTGGATTTGTTTACTGTCTTGACTTGTTTTCTACAGGCCAGTGGTCACCCATGTCAGTCTCAAAGGGCTGCAATGTATGCTGGTTTTTGTTTTCACTTGAAATTTCACAGTCAGTTCAGACCTATGAAACTAGAAAAGGTCAATTTATTGTGTAATCGTACTGTTTTAATTGGTAAACAACTGCTGAGTAACAATAAAAACCAGCATATGTTGCATTTCCTTAGGACCAGTATTGAAGACCATGGCCCTAGACTGTGATGTTATACAGAAGACTAACTAAGCATAAATAATAATTACAAAAGTTATGAAAAATGAACAAATAAATAATGAAAATTAAAAAAGATTTTTCTTGTTAACCTAAATGTTTGCCTGATTTATAGTCCCTTGACTCTTGCTGCCCAGTTGAATTCAAATTTAAAATTGAGAATAACAAGTAAATATTTACCAAATTGCTTGTTCAGTTTTCTGTCCCTTTATCATAAAACCAAGCTCTGTCCATAATAAGCTGTTTCAAGTAAAAATATGTTGGAATTGGTATTAACACCACCATAGACTTGCGCTTGTGTGATATATGAAGTATATCACCTGCCTTGGAAACTTTCTCCAACTGGGTAATTATTGTTCATGTGTTTATGAGTTTATGAGTGTCAGGGTGCTCTGAAACTTGGGAAACATTCCAGAAATTAATAAGCATAACTCAATACCATACCCTGAGTTATTTTCTGTATTGAGGAATTAAACCCCAAAAGTGTTAAGCAGGGTTGTGCCAGGGTAGCTATATTAGATTCTGGTTTCTATGCCAACATCTGCTCTTCATTATTTGACTAGACCAATAATTCACCTCAATTCCAGGTCCTGGGGACTGCAGTACATGTTTTATGCCACTAGGAAGTGGTGTTTTGGATTAAATACCAGAGTATACCAAAGATAATTTAATGATTCTTTTATATAGTATTTATATAATACATTTATATAATATATAAAATGATCTTTTTTTTCATTTTTTCTTTGCTGTTTGCCCATTCTTTGCGACATTGTTGTCCTCTGCAGCCTCGCTCCGGGCCTTCCCCTGTGGGGTTTTGGTGAACCAGTTAATCAGCTCCTGCTCCTGCTGGATGACGGGTTCAAGCTTGGCCAGCGAAGGCGCAAACTCTGCGGTGGCCAGGGGCCGGTCAGGCAGCTGCTGCAGACGGTCCTCCGTCAGGACCCACTGCACCATCTGCGCTATCTGGCCTTGCGTGTAGCCATCCGAAATCCTGGCCAAGGATCCTAAGTTAAGGGCCTTCATGAGAGCACATGATAATAGGATCAGGACATTCAGTACGACTTACTCCACTATTTTCCTACAATCTACAGCAATGGTTTTCAACCTGGGGATTGGGACACCCTGAGGGGAGGTTACTTTCTGGTATCAGTCTGGAATTCACAATTGACTAATTTCCATCTATGCCCTCCATCTATGTTCACTTTAATTGAAATCTTTTGAGAATTAAAAAAAACCTCAATTAAATCACCCCTAGTCTTCGATTGCTAAGACTAAATTACCATTGTGTCTAGATTGTGTGTTTAGACCAGGAACCAGTTTAGCTGCCCTTCTTTGTACTTTTCCCAAGAGCTCATCATCTGCTCAACAGTTGTCCCAAGAAGACAGTTGTGGGCACCACACTTTAAGAAACATATATGTCTTGTAGTGTGTTGCCCAAGTTAGTGTATTTTTTATGCTACTGTGTGTTAGCTTTTCCTACATGGGGTTATATGATACACGGAACAGTGCACACAGTATTCTAAATGTGTCTTACCTTGGTCACCTCTCCACCGGCCCTCTGGATGAACTGACCCCAGAGCAGGTGCCGTGAGGCATAGTCTGGTCTTGGTAAGAGGACAACCTTAGCATACATCTTGCACAGGGACTTGAGGTCAGCGCTCGATGGGTCCCGAGCCGTCCCCAGCACCAGCACACGGTCCTCAGCCACGGTTTTGAGGAGCTTGGGCAAGTCCTTCTTGAGCCGCTTGGGGTCAGCCTCCTTCTCCTCCTTGGGCACCTTCTTGTAGAACATCTTCTCGGCGCCACCGATCCAGATGACGGAGGGCTGCAGGAGCTTGGCGACCTTGAACACCATGTGGAGCATCATTTGGAGTCCGCTCTTTCCCGGGTACTTCCCCGCCAGGTTTAGAGGGGAGAGGTCAAATAGGTTGGACCCTGTCTCCTGGCAGATAGCGTGGACCAGCAGCCTCTTACCTACACCAGTCGGCCCCACAAGGAGGATTGTCTTGACCGGTGGGGCGTTCTCATTGACCACCTGAGAGCCTAGTGGTATGACCGCGTTCAGGGTGATGAACTGACGCACGTCCGCGGCAGACGGCATGGGCTCGATGCCAGCCTGCTGTAGAGTCGTCCCAAGTAAACAGAAGGAGCCCAGGTAATCCTGTAGCTTGACAACATCTGCCTGCTTCAGCAGTCCCTCTTCTGCTAGCTCCTGGTATAGGGACTCGATGGTCCTGTGAGACGTCAGGTCCTTGTCCTTCTTCCCTTTCTTCTCCTTGCCCTTGCCTTTCCCCTTTCCTCCTCCCCCACCTCCTCCCCCATCCAACCCCATGGCTACCTTCAGGAGTTCCAGCTCTTCCCTCATGTGTTCGTCAACCTTCAATCTAGCCTCGGCCTCCACCTCCTTTCTCCTCTCTTCCTTTATGAGGTCCGTGTTGTGTAATTGCTCAAGGCTGTTTAGATGCTTGCAGTTCCGCCAAACTGCCATGTAAGTCTTGTGGGCAGCCTCCAGGCTCTTCAGGAACTTTGATGCTGGCATTCTGAAGCCCTGCTCCTCCTCAGGGTTGCTGGCTGCAGCCGCTGCTGCCAGCATCGCCTTTTCTGCCTCCTCCGCCTTTGGGGGGAGTCCCATGGCTTCTCGCTTGTTCTCAGGCACTTCCTCAGCGAATATGAGCGCAGACCCGCCCTCGTCTTCCTCGGGATAGTCCGGAAGGGTCCCCGTGGCATCGCGGAACTCTGCAATCCACTGCCGGATGTGTTCCTTCCCCTCCTCCTTCATGTTGAGCAGCTCTGCCTCCCGCAGGTTGTCCGCTGCTACGGCACACGCCGCCTGGTACTCCGCTTCCTTACGCTTGCGAGTCTGGCGCCGGCGCTCCTCGTTCGCAGCAGCCAGGGAGGCGGCAGAGGAGTGATGTTGTCCTGACACCGAGGCCATTCCCAGGAGAATCAGCTCCTCCTCTCGGTCTGCTTTGGTCCTCTTCCTCTGCAGGTAGCCCCTCCACATCCGCTGGATGCATAATGCTGACCTCTCCATGGAGCCCTCCTCAGGGGCCTTAACCTTGGACTTCCTCCGCATTGCTGCCTCATCACGCCGAACCTTTTTAGTTTCAAGTTATAGGTACATACAGCTTAAGGTAAGTGTGATGCAAGAAAGAAGCAACAGTACATACATTACAAATATGACAGCACAGAAATACCACACACATTTCCACTGGTGCCCTCTTACGTAAAGACAAACGAGTCGTTACCTAAGTAGAATTCCCATTAATCTTAACAGATTTTTTGAAAATAATTTTGGGCTATTTTTTAATTAGGCCAGGCAGGTATCCTTCTGGCACATGGGACTTTTACCCGACCTTAACACTCTCGTCCCCAGCATAATGCACTTTTGAGTTGTGCATCGCTCTGGATAAAAGCGTCTCCAAAATGCCTATAATGTAATGTAATGCAATGAAAGACTATTCAAGGCAATAGTAAGAAGGGAGTGCTTTGGCACTAAATCTATAGATATTCACATCTGTATCACCTTTTTTACAAATTCAGCTCGGCAGCGCCCCTGCCGGGCCCTCTCTGCCACCTGCAGGATCCGGACAGCCCTGTCACGGGTCAGAGACCGGGCCCCCGCTCCGTCCTGAAGCTCAGGACCCTCGTCCGCCCCCTCCGCCCCCGTCACGCCTGGCACTGTCAGGCCGAGGGCGGTGGCTAGCAGCGCCCCCCTCTCCTGTAGCTCCCCGGCGCGGTCCCCGAGGAAGTGGCGGGGCACGGGCAGCTCGATGTCAGAAGGCGTGAGCTTCAGGTCCTGCAGGATGTCGTCCATGTAGTGGTACTCTGACCAGTCGCCCTCCGCCATAGCCCGCTTTAGCTCCAAGATACGGCCCATCACCCCATCCAGTGCCTCACGGACCACCTGCCTCCTCTGCACGTGCACCATCTGGTCGTAGGCCTCCTCCAGCTGTCGGTAGACTCGCACATAGCGCACGTAGAAGGTGTTAAGGCGCTGCGAGAAAGCCGTCTTGCTGGGTTCCGGGGGCAGAGACTGCGCAAGCTGCTCCTCGCTCAGAAGGTCCTGAAGCTTGGCTTGGGCGCTGGCCCAGAGTTTGTTGTAAGTGCTGTGGGACATAGCTGGGGGCCAAGCGTAGGCCGCTCAGCACAGCAATGTCCTGTCCAGTTAAGGTGTAACTGTAATCCCTCTTTCTTTCCACATTAGTAAAGCTGAGATTAATTCAAAACCCCCAGCCGTTATAGTCTTTATCCCTATTTCTGTTTCGCAATAGCAGTTCTAATAGTACTAGCGCTCTGGCTGTGACGTCATAACACTAGAGCGTCACAAGACTGGTCTGCCCCTCCAAGCTGTCCTTCGAAAGAGTGCGTTTTACTCCCCCACTTGTTTTGACGGTTCAAATGGCTCAGCTGATGCTGATAAATTCCGTTTTAGGCTGTGACTTTTCGTTGTTTGTCAACGTGAGAAACCACTTTAGTTATTTTTACTACAGATGAATTGCATAAGTGGGGAAAAAAATGTTGGGAACGTGAGGTTACAATTGTGCAGTGTGGTTGCTCCCAGAGTACGTGTTTTTAATCGAGATCGTATATTGAGGTATCGTTTTATGTTTTCTCCGGTAAAGAAAATTATTAACTTGTTCGTTTTATTGGCAAGCGTAAAGCCTTACAGCTCTGCAGTCGTCTTTACACATTGTGAAACAAGACATTTAATGAGTGAAATATGCCTTGGCGTATGTGTTTGATATATGCTGCAATGCTAAGCATTGAAGAGAAGGTAAATATCACATGGATATTATCTGAAAGGAAAAACGTCTTCTACAAATAAAGCAAGAAAGTGTTAGCCTTCAGCGGTAAATTATTTAAAAATTCTTTCTTTTAAAAATTTCATATAACATGACTGATTTGGCATGAGATGTTTTTTTTCCACGAATCAGTATATTTTGTAATTATACATTTTGCGAGGACGCCTAATTAGCCTACTAACTCGGAGGAGCATGGATTTGCAATGCTCTAGTAAAACTTAAACAGAATCCTCTTTGTCACCGTCTGTGACGCCCATTCCAGTATCGTTCTAGAACACATTGCCATATAGTTTAAAATGTGTGTCCGCATTTGTGCAGATTTCTACTGCCAATTTATAAAATGTCCATATATTTTATAAATTCATCTTCAATATTTTTTCGAATGGGTGCAGTGCTAAAGCACCAACACTCACATGCACTTGAACTCAATCACCACTTCATAAACTATCCGATTTCATTGTGCACAAAAACATGTTTAGACAAGAGGATATGCGACAGGAAGTGAGTATTTACACTTCTGTTTTAATAGAAATTGTGAGCTCACAAATAAAGATGCATGAACACCAAAACAGATTGTTTCCAATAAATTCAAAAGACAATCTGATGCCGACAGCTTCAGAAAAGGAATTTCCACAAATAATATGTTGCGTTTCTGTGTCAGGCACAATTCTACAATTCCTTGATTATCCCAAAAGTACATTCAGATCTATAACTCAAAACCCAGGACAGATGGGGGGGTCAATGGTATATGGTCTGGTGATGTGCGAGTGAATTTATTTAGTTATTTAAACACTAACTCAACATCTTCCCCCGTCATCTTCATCATGAAAGTCACTCATTCTCAGTGCACCACTTTAAATAATTTCTAAATTGTGTCTGCATATTAAGATAAAGACAATCATCCAATACCAAGTTATGTTTTCTTGCATTCACACAACTTGACTGTGTATCCTGTGTAATAACAGCAAATCAATTAAAAAAAAAAAAAAAAATCAAACTAAAGAAAAAGGAAAGATTTTTCGGGGATGTACATTGTCACTGAAAAATGTTTTGAAGGCTTAAATAATTATGTTCAGGAATGTTGTATGCACCCATTTCTCAGCATGCATGATTTAAAAATTAGGGGGGCTAGGCTTAACTTTAAGGGGGGCACTCGCCACCTCCCCACCCCCCCATAGACATTCCCCATCAGTTAGAACTTGGCTCATCCTGTTCCCCTCACAGAAGAAACAGTTTTACAAAGGAGTCATCACGAGCCAAAACACTGAACCCAAACCCAGGATAGAGGGGTTCAGTGAAAGTGGTCTGGACTCTGTGCAGGAGGGTCATTGTGTCAGAGACACTGTAGAAGGACAGAGTTCCTGCACTGTGATCCAGGTACACTCCTATTCTGGAGGAGGGCGGGGCTGAGATTTTTATTTCCACCGAATCGTGATGCAAATAGTAATGATGTTCCGAACCGTACAAACTCCAAGACTCTTCATTGAATCCAAGAAAGCTGGTCTCCTCTTCTTTTCTGCTAACCCCTTTATATGAGACAGCCATATAAACGTCGATCCCGCTCCACTCAGCCTCCCAGTAACAGCGTCCAGTCAGGCCCTCTCTGCACAGCACCTGGGCACAGTGATCAAATCTGTCTGGGTGATCTGGGTATGACTGGTGCTCAGGTCCCCATGACACCTTCCTGTTCCCCTCAGACAGACGGAGGGTTCTGTTCAGTGTGTTCATGTCCAGAGTGAGCCCACAAGAATCTAACGGAGAAGAAAGTATGAAGACTGATTAAGATGATGAAGCAAAATTATGATAATTTGCTGTCAGTGACATGAAGTTAAACTCAGAGACATTTTTATTCACAGGAATCTGACAGAGAGAGCAGGAGGAAAGGTTCGTACGACAAAGCCAAACTCAAACGCACACGCTCGAGCAAGGAGGATCTCACACAATTTTCACAACCAGAAGTGCTTTATTTGTCTGCTTGTTGCCCCTGAACACTTACACACCAAAAAAGTGATGAATTGCTACATTGTTAGCATTGACTTGAGTGTCCCACTGTTATTTTTCAAAACCAAATGAAATTTTGGGAAAGGAACCTGAAGGTCACAATTGTTTTGGAATGGTAAAGCCATTTCTGCAGATTCTGCACATACATGTATTATATGGTCTCTCTATGCACATGTCTGAATATAATCAAAACCCCCTCAAGCAATCATGCTGTGGCACCCGGGGCTACAGAGGAATATATGGGCATCTTTGGTATCAGACTCACATTGCAAGAAATCGAACCTGGTCTTGGGGTCTGGACCCTGGACTTTCACTGCACAGAAACAGAAAGAGAAAGACAGACGACAAAAATAAAAATCCTTAAAAAACAGAGGGACAGCTGAGGTTCATTCTGTTCAACGTCAGTTATATTCACCATACATTGTGTTTATCATATTAAAACATGATGTGCAAAATGAAATCTGGGAAACATTTAATGCTTTTGTGAGACATTTTTCTACAAACCTATTTGAAAGGTCTTCTCTGCCTCCCTCTGGCAGATGTTCCCCAGTTGTTCTTTCAGCTGGAGAACAGAATCAGTCATGATCGCTAAAGACATATGTGGGTCAATAGCAATGATGGGTGGGTCCTCAGGAGGGGTGGAGACCTACAGACAGTTCAAAAGGACAACAAAAAAACACCAATTACTTCCACACTGCCATTATGCTCAGTAGTCACTAGGAGAAGTCAGAAGCAGCTCCACTGGAGAGCTCTGTGTGAGACACACTCCCTTCTGTACCTGCAGATTGTCAGAGAGACAGTGATGTTACCTGGAGAAAATGGATGTGATCCTCTGTGTGTGAAAGCTGCTCCAGCTCAGCATCTCTCCTCCTCAGATCAGCAATCTCCTGCTCCAGTTGCTCCAGGAGTCCTTCAGCCTCTCTCACTGCAGCCTTCTCCTGATCTCTGATCAGCTCTTTCACCTCAGAGCGCCTTCTCTCAATAGAGCGGATCAGCTCAGCAAAGATCCTCTCACTGTCCTCCACTGCTGCCTGTGCAGAGCGCTGTTAGGAGACACAGAGAGAGGAGGGCTGTACATTTGAACTAGGCCTTTCACTCAGCTCTTACTGGGACCCCAGACAGCCTGTTCCCCACAGTGTGGCTCAGTGGGATTGAGGCCCACAGGGCTGGAAAGTGGTCCAACACCAGGCTCCTCACTGGCTGACTGGAGGAGAGCCCTGAAATGGCTCTTCCAGCAGCCAGCTGTTGTCATCTCCTCTGGTCAGTACCCACCGTGAGTGTATCCACAACATCCCTCAGAATGCACACCTCTTCCTCTCTTCTCTGGATTTCCTCCTGGAACATGTTCTTTGTCTCCCCCAGCTGCCTCTGTGGACAAACGAGTTTCACATTGTTTTCAAATGTGTTTAACATTAAATTACGGATTAAATTAAACTGGATATAATCATCCACAACAATATTTAAAGTATGTACTGCTAATGCTTCAATGCATGATTGTGATTAATTCTATAATTAACATATTATTAAGCAAATGTTTAATAATTTAATTCTGTATTTAGGGCACTGTGAACCATATCACAGTTCAGTTTGTTCGATTACACCAGCCTTGTAAGGAGAATGTAATTTCACCCAGCTGTTTTTTATTTTTATTATTTACAATGAGTGGATTCTCATACAATAACCAATTATTCATCAGGATGTTTCACTTATGAAATTCAGGTCATGTGCCATTCTGAAGGCTACCTTGCCATGCCTCAGAATCAAGCCCGCAACCTCTGTGTTCCAGGCCATGATGGAAGTCAGTTTACCATGGCTGGTCTCCACGGATTTGTCTGCAACATCGCCACAGTGACACCTTCACATTTCATCATTTTCAGTGAATTTTAATGGTCTTTTAGGAACTACAATGTTTCGCATTAATCTTTTTCCACTTCCATCTGAGGGCAGCAGTGTATTATGATGGCTAAGGAGCTGGTCTTATTACTCAGGGGCTGCGGGTTAAATTCCGAGCTAAGGCACTGTCATCGCAGTGTCAAGCACAGCGTTACAATCTAATAAATCCATTGTATGATCATTTATGGTTACCTCAGTGACACGGCAACCAGGTAAGAGGTTTTACACTTTTAGCCTGAGGAAAGTCTGAATGACATCCCTGGTCGCGACTCTAAAGGCAGGGCAGGGTATAATGACTACATTGAATAGTCATCCTGACTGCAAAAGTATCTCTCAAAGGATGAACTTCCAGATTCTTCTACATCTGAAACCATACAAGACAGTAAAAGGTGCTCAGCTTAAGGCTATCGGTCCACAACATGGAACCAAGCCGTTACCTGTTTCTCGGTCCTTCCTGCTGCAGCTGAGACTGTATCGTGGCCCCTGTGTTCATCCATCATACACTGCAGACAGATGCACTGCTGGTCGGTACGACAGAAAACCTCCAACAGTTTGTCGTGACGAGAGCAGATCCTCGCTTCTAGGTGCGAGGTGGCATCTATAAGTTTGTGTCTCTTTCTTGGACGTTCTTCACCTTCCATTAACTCTGGGGGTTTCCCTCCATTGAGTTTTTCATGAAGAATCAGATCACTTTCACAGTAAGAGGCCAGACACACCAGACAGGACTTGACGGCTTTGCGTTTTCTCCCAGTGCAGACATCACACGCCACGTCTCCAGGTCCAGCGTAACAGTGAGCAGGAGGAGCAGCTTGGAGTCCTGCCTTCTTCAGTTTCTCCACCATATCAGCCAGTATGGTGTTTCTGCCCAGAACAGGCCTTGAAGTGAAGGTCTGTCTGCACTGGGGGCAGCTGTAGACACCAGTATGATTATCCTGATCCCAGTAGCCCTTAATACAGCCCATACAATAACTGTGTCCACAAGGAATAGCCACCGGATCCTTCAGTAGATCCAGGCAGATCGGACATTTGAACTGGTCCAAGTCCAGTAGATCTCCAACTGCTGCCATTTTACTGCTCACACTGACAGAGTCTGAAATGCAGAGAGGCAGACTGGATAAGTTTTTCCCTGAAGTGGGCATTTAAACACAAGTCTGCACTGTCATTGTAATATTTTATGATCTTCTTGTAAATACTCCCTCTTAACGGGTTTGATCTACTAACGATTTAACAAGGACTCAAGAACAAGGACTCATCAATAACGATCATGCATAAAACTATTTTAAAATATATATTAAACATTATGTTTAACAATAATTGCAATTTAAATCTTCAACTTTGTTTCTCAGCAAGTTAACCTTACAACTCATGGCAACAACCTGCAAGGCAAAACTAACTAGGTTTTCTAATGAAAAAATAACCGAAGAAAAAGACATTACACAAAACGCTGATTATAATATACCATCAAAAGAGACAAAGAAGAAACAGTGAAACCAAAAGATGTTACCCTCCGACTTCAATGGCGCAGGAAGGCAAGATAAACAAAAGACAGATCAACCAAAACGGTGCTGGCAGCACCCCTACCGAAGAGGCACGAAGCCCAGTACTCACACTTTAATTTAAATTAAAGGAAACGTCAGCTACTTTTTCAAGATATCCATTTCCACATTTGACTCTTAAAGGGTTCCCTATGGAGTGTAAATATGGCTATCTTTGACAAGACTACACTGATAATGGGTGACACACATACCCACACACACAAATTCTGCAGCCTCAGAAAGCCCTCTACCTTCGGTAATGTCCGGATACCTAAATTACTCAGTGATCGGTGTTGTTGTAGCGATGTAATGTAATGTAACGGCTGCTTTGTAATTGTGAATTCCATATTTTCCGGCGACATTATCTCTTACCAACATAAAGGTCATACCATGTCACCTTCTGCTTTTCTTTGGTGGAACAAAAATGTCTGTCAGACTTGGAAAAAATGGACTCCAAAAATACCTGTGCGTAGCTCGAGGTTTGAATGTATGTCGAAAACGTTAGCCATCTAAACTTTGTGCTGAGGTCACTTTCTAAACTTTTCTTTAACAGTGATATTGACATTTGTCTTCCATTAAAAAAACTGATTTACAAAAAACAAAACAAAAACATTCTACTCCAACATAGCATAATGGCTAACGTTATTAGCAACCTTGGCTTAAGTTTGAAAGATACATTAGTTTCGTAGCCAGCAGCTGGTGTTTGTTGAAATTATTCACCTAGAAATATATAGCACCAGGTTTATCAGCTGCTTTTAGCTACAACTGATGTGAAACGTGTTTTCACATGTCTCGATAGAAACGATGCAGGGAAGTAAACGAGAAACTTAAGAGTTTTAAAATCGCTATCCCAGCAACGGTACATGCCACCAAATACCCGAAACATACACACCCTCGCTCAGCAGTAAAGAAACTGTAAGAAGTCAATCGGTAAACGCAAAGTTATTCATCTAAATACTTCACCCACCTCCCAGGCCACCGATTACTACCACTAGCAAGCACAATATCAGCATTAACGCGCTCATATCCACTCACCAGTCTTACCAGAAGAACGTCTTTTAAACGTTGATTTGAAGCATCAAAGTTCCGAAAAGACTTTCTGATGATTAAACTCACTTCGTTTGCGCAAACCACAACTTATCTTTGTGCAAAACACAACTCACGACAAACAGATCACAGTCTGACGTCACGCCTTATTCTTCTTCGACAGTTACCGATGCAAGCCCAAGCTGTGGTGTATTAGCGCCACCTATTGTCGCGGAGTGCGTAGAAGATATGATTCTCAAAATCGATACAAAAGCATGAACGTCAAAGGAGGATGAAATATGTTGGAGTTCTCTCAATGATACACATTCACACACACACTCATTTAAAGTGTAATTAATGCAAGGAAATGCAATGTATTGACTTTTCAGATGATTATAATGTTTATTTAATTTTAACAATCACACACAAGTACACAAGTGAGATATTGAAACCATGGTGAACATAAGATTAAGACTGAAAATGATGATGAGAAGTTTACAGAGTACTGTGTATAACAGTTTTACAATGTCTCCTGTGTCAGTCTGAATTAATCTTATCAGTCTTTCATCCTAAAGGACACACTTTTGCAGTAGTTCCTGATCCAACCATAAACCCAGGATAGAGGGGTTCAGTGAATGTGGTCTGGACTCTGTGGAGGAGAGTCATTGTGTCAGAGACGCTGTAGAAGGACAGAGTTCCTGCCCTGTGATCCAGGTACACCCCTATTCTGGAGCAGTAGGGCACAGGGATTACAGTTTCCTCTTTATTGTGCCAGAAAGAGTAAGTGGAAGGAGTGCAGCGTAATCTCCAGGACTTTTCACTGAGTCCAAAGAGACAGTCAGAACCCTTTCCTTTCCTCCTGATCCCTTTGTATGACACTGCTATATAAATCCCATCACTGCCACTCCACTCAGCCTCCCAGTAACAGCGTCCAGTCAGAGCCTCTCTACACAGAACCTGGGGCCAGACCTCAAATCTCTCTGGGTGATTAGGATATGACTGTGGTGCAGTTCCCCTGGACACCTCTCTGTTCACCTCAGACAGACAGAGGTGTCTATGTGCTGTGTTTGGGTCCAGTGTGAGCTCACAGGAGTCTGATGGAGGAGAGGATATGAAGAGTGATTAGTATGTTAGAAGTGAGATTATAATCAGTTACTGTCAGTGTTATTAATGTACATAAACTCCCATGCATTATTCATTATTATATAACACAATTAATATATGTGTGTGAGTGTGTGTGTGACAGTATTACAGTAACTGTACAGATCTTCAGTGTTAATCAGACTCACACTGTAAGAACTCTGCTCTGGTCCTGGGCTCTGGAGGATGTACGATACTGACTCCTTTTACTGCAGGGACACAATAAAGAAAAACATTTTCAGATAGGATTCTGTTGGGAGAGACTGAGAACGCAAGAAACATCAGTATCAATGTGAATTATATTCACTACTTAGCATTTATTTAACATGGTATGCAGAAACATTGTCAGTTAAATAAAATATTTCAAAACAGAATCATAATGTAGTAGGAAAGAAATAAAAATAATATCATATAATTATTTCCTCCAAACTTTTAATAGAATTTTTAATAGTAGCTCATCAAAAGTAAAGGCTGGAGGCCGCTGCCCAAGTCTGTATTCTCTCCACCAACCTGAGTGAGTGATCTGGTGTAATTCTGTATTGCAGACCTCTTCCAGTCGCTCTTTCAGTTCAGAGACAGATTTCCTCACAGCCCCAAAAGATACTTGTGGATCCACAGTGATGTTGGGTGAGTCTCCACATCCAGGAGGGGCACAGTGAGACTCACAGCTCTACAGAGAGACATACAGACAGACAGACAGACAGAAAGACACAGTGAGCTACACACACTCCTGGGAGAAGTCAGGAGCAGCTCCATTGGAGAGCTCTGTGTGAGACACACCCCCTTCTGTACTGCAGATTGTCAGAGAGACAGTGATGTTACCTGGAGGAAATGGATGTGATCCTCTGTGTGTGAAAGCTGCTCCAGCTCAGCGTCTCTCCTCCTCAGATCAGCAATCTCCTGCTCCAGTCGCTCCAGGAGTCCTTCAGCCTCACTCACTGCAGCCTTCTCCTGATCTCTGATCAGCTCTTTCACCTCAGAGCGCCTTCTCTCAATGGAGCGGATCAGCTCAGCAAAGATCCTCTCACTGTCCTCCACTGCTGCCTGTGCAGAGTGCTGTTAGGAGACACAGAGAGAGGAGGGCTGTACATTTGAACTAGGCCTTTCACTCAGCTCTTACTGGGACCCCAGACAGCTCGTTCCCCACAGTGTGGCTCAGTGGGATTGAGCCCCACAGGGCTGGAACGTGGCCTCACTGGCTGACTGGAGGAGAGCCCTGACTGAGCCCTGAAATGGCTCTTCCAGCAGCCAGCTGTTGTCTTCTCCTCTGGTCAGTACCCACCGTGAGTGACTGCACAGCCTGTCTCAGATCCTGCAGCTCCTTCTCTCTCTCCTGGATTCTCTGCTGGAATTTCTTCTGTGTCTCCCCAAGCTGCTTCTGTTGAAAAAAAAAATATTTATGTATGAACATAATTAGAACTGGCATGTTAATTACAGTTTTATATTTAAATGTAGCTAAAGTAATACACATATTAAAACTCATTCGGCTGCAGGGAGTGAATAGGAGGGTGAGGGGTGAGAACAGAGCTCTCACACAGAGCTGACCTTGGTTCAGTTCCTGACTTTACTGCTTTATCACTGTGGACTTCAGACCAGAAAATTCCTCTCCTGACTACTCACAATAACCTAACAGGACTTCTGTATTTGTGAAATTATTCTGAATAACAGAATCGCAAAGGAGAAAAAAATATTCAACAGGTTTTATTTATTTGTTTGTTCGTTATATCATTCATGTATTTATTTACTCAGTTCAAGATTATGGATTTTCCTTTATATTCACACACACACACACACACGCACACGCACACGCACACGCACACGCACATGCACACGCACACGCACAGGCACATGCACACGCACACACACACGCACGCACGCACGCATGCACGCACGCACACACACACACATTATAAATGTAATGCTCTCCTTACAGTCTGTGTAGTTACTGTACCAGTAGAGTTTAAGCTCTTACCTGTTTCGCAGCCCTTTCTGCTGCAGCTGAGACTGTATCATGGCCTCTGTGTTCATCCATCGTACACAGATAACAGATACACTGCTGATCGGTACGACAGTAAACCTCCAGCAGTTTCTCATGTTGAGAGCAGATCTTCTCCTGCAGGCTTCCTGTGGCTTCAATCAGTTTGTGAGACTTCCCTCGATTGAGTTTATCATGAAGAATCAGATCACTTTCACAGTAAGAGGCCAGACACACCAGACAGGACTTGACGGCTTTGTGTTTCCTCCCAGTGCAGACATCACACACAACGTCTCCAGGTCCAGTGTAACAGTGAGCAGGAGGAGCAGCTTGGAGTCCAGCCTTCTTCAGTTTCTCCACCATATCAGCCAGTATGGTGTTTCTGCATAGATCAGGCCTTTGTGAAAAGGTTTTTCTGCACTGGGGACAGCTGTGGACACCAGTATGATCATCCTGATCCCAGAAGCCCTTAATACAGCTCATACAGTAACTGTGTCCACAGGGAATAGTCACCGGGTCCTTCAGTAGATCCAGACAGACTGAACAGGTGAACTGATCCTGGTCCACAGAGATACTGGCTGCAGCCATTTTACTGCTCTCACTCTGACTGAGACGCAGAGGCAGGAATAAGTTTTGTTTCTCTAGAAATGGGTGTGTGAGGGAGATTTCCTGGTTGTATTTCAGAAATTTAAAGGTGCAGTCACTCGCAGGGCTAAACCTGGAGTGTGTTCAACATGCAAACCATTTTGCCGTAGTTCACTTTGAATGCTCCATCTAGTCTGAACTATTTGCAGCAGTCTTTGCAGAGGGACGAGAAGTAGGTGTATTCCAGATCCTATTTTAGTGTATACAGCTGTCCTATCAACTGTGCAAGGAGTGTCAGCTCTCCACCCACTTCATGCACAATTTTCTGAAATGGTGCTTGAAAGCAGCTCTGAAAGCTGGATGAGTATATTGAATGTATATGAATTTTTTTTTTCATTGGATTTTAATGAAGCAGCATCCCAAAACTAGTAATCTAACACTTAATTTAAAATTAAAACTACAGTTATAAAGTCTGACCACTCCTCAGCCCAGGTCCTGAAGAGTCACTGGTTGTGCAGATTTCCTGGGTTTGGATTGAGGACCAAAAGTCGTGACTCTACATCTTGTATTTGCACACCTGCACTAAACACTTCAGGGAGATTACAGGGGGAGCAAAGCAGGAAGGTCAGCAGTTTGTAGAGCGGTCAACACTCTTTGTGTATGAGCCCTCTTTCCATTAAATTGATCACATTCACACACAGACATACAAACACACAAGCACACACATACATATTGTTTGTGGAAATGCAGGCTGTAATCAAATATCCCAATACACCCTGCTATCCAGCCCACCCTGCCTTCCATGTGCCAATATTATATATATTATAGTTTAATATTCTCTTTATGCTCTACACATATGTCACTGCATCTTATCTCTTATGTATTTATTTTAGCTACATTTGTGAGTATTACTAACATATGTTATTGTTCCTTACATATGTCACTGCATCTTCTCTCTTGTTATGTATTTATTTAATTCTCTGTTGGCCCAGTGCTGGCCGAAGCTGGATGTGTTTCCTCTCTGAGCTGGATGTGTTTCTCCTCTAAGCTGGATGTGTTTCCCCTCTAAGCTGGATGTGTTTCTAAGCTGGGTTTCTTCTTGCTGCTGTTGCCTTGGGCTACTCTGACGGTGTCTCAGGCTTGTGCTTTAAGCTGGATGTGTTTCCTCTCTAAGCTGGATGTGTTTCTCCTCTAAGCTGGATGTGTTTCCTCTCTAAGCTGGATGTGTTTCTTCTCTAAGCTGGATGTGTTTCTCCTCTAAGCTGGATGTGTTTCCCCTCTAAGCTGGATGTGTTTCTAAGCTGGGTTTCTTCTTGCTGCTGTTGCCTTGGGCTGCTCTGGGGGTTTCTCAAGCTTGTGCTTTAAGCTGGATGTGTTTCTAAGCTGGGTTTCTTCTTGCTGCTGTTGCCTTTGGCTGCTCTGGGGGTGTCTCAGGCTTGTGCTTTAAGATGGATGTGTTTCTAAGCTGGGTTTCTTCTTGCTGCTGTTGCCTTGGGCTGCTCTGGGGGTGTCTCAGGCTTGTGATCTATGTAAAGCTGCTTTGTGGCAGACTGTGTTGTAAAAAGCACCATGCAACTAAAATCAAACTGAATTTAATTGAATATTGTTTAATTAAAAATATCTATATGAGAGTAGAAATTCACAAAAAAGTATGATACTATAAATGATTAACACATTTCAGAGTCAATCTGAAAACACTTCAGAGAGGTGTTTGGTTACAAAGTGTTTTATATGTCAGTTTCACAATGTTTCATCCATCTGAATTCAGGTGCTCTCTGTCATCTTAGAGGACAGATCTGTAGAGTAGATTTAGACCCAACCAAAAACCCAGGATATAGGGGTTCAGTGAATGTGGTCTGGACTCTGTGCAGGAGGGTCATTGTGTCAGAGACGCTGTAGAAGGACAGAGTTCCTGCACTGTGATCCAGGTACACCCCTATTCTGGAGGAGGAGGGCACAGGGATTACAGTTTCCTCTTTATTGTGCCAGAAAGAGTAAGTGGAAGGAGTGCAGCGTAATCTCCAGGACTTTTCACTGAGTCCAAAGAGACAGTCATCACCCTTTCCTCTCTTGCCGATCCCTTTATATGAGACTGCTATAGAAACCCCCCCACTCCACTCAGCCTCCCAGTAACAGCGTCCAGTCAGAGCCTCTCTGCACAGAAACTGGGGCCAGTAGTCAAATCTCTCAGGGTGGTCTGGGTATGGCTGAGGTACAGACTCCCATTTCACTCTCCCACTCCTTTCATATAGACAAAGGTATTTATTCACTGTGTTTGGGTTCAGTGTGAGCCGATAGGAATCTAATGGAGGAGAAGATAAGAAAAGTGACTTTACTGAGTGAAAAGAGAAATTTTAATCAGTTAATTATAGTCAGTGACATCAACTTACCCTTCCATCATCATTACTTACTTGTGTATCTGTGCATAAGTGTGTGTGTGTGTGTGTGTGTGAGTGTGAGTGTGTGTGTGTGTGTGTGTGTGTGAGTGTGCATGTGTGCATGTGTGTGTGTGTGTGTGTGTGTGTGTGTGTGTGTGTGTGTGTGTGTGTGTGTGTGTGTGTGTGTGTGAGTGAGTGTGAGTGTGTGTGTGTGTGTGTGTGTGTGTGTGTGTGTGTGTGTGTGTGTGTGTGTGTGTGTGTGTGTGTGTGTGTGTGTGTGTGTGTGTGTGTGTGTGTGTGTGTGTGTGTGTGTGTGTGTGTGTGTGTGTGTGTGTGTGTGTGTGTGTGTGTGTGTGTGTGTGTGTGTGTGTGTGTGTGTGTGTGTGTGTGTGTGTGTGTGTGTGTGTGTGTGTGTGTGTGTGTGTGTGTGTGTATGTGTGTGTGTGTGTGTGTGAGTGTGAGTGTGTGTGTGTGTGCGCGTGTGTGTGAATGTGTGCGTGTGTGTGTGGGTGCGTGTTTGTGTGTTGTGTGTGTGTGTGTATGTGTGTGTTTGCTGTTAGATTGCTGTAAGACTCACATTGTAAGAACTCTGCTCTGGTCCTGGGCTCTGGGGTCTGCATGATTCTGACTCCTTTCACTGTAGAGACACAATAAAGAGAAACATTTTCAGATAGGATTCTGTTGGGAGAGACTGAGACTCTAAACTGTATCATTATCAGTCTGAATTATGCACTCATCTGATTTAATGTTAAAAAATGCCCCCCTCAAAAATAACACGTTTTTATTTCTACCAACCGGTTTGAGAGATCTTTTGGAATTCCCCCTTGCAGACCTCCTCCAGTTGCTGTTTCAGTTCAGACACAGATTTCCTCACAAGCCCAAAAGAGACGCGTGGATCGACAGTGAAGTCTCCATATCCAGGAGGGGCATGGAGAGACTGACAGCTCTACAGACAGACACAGTGAGCTACACACACTCCTGGGAGAAGTCAGGAGCAGCTCCAATGGAGAGCTCTGTGTGAGACACACCCCCTTCTGTACTGCAGATTGTCAGAGAGACAGTGATGTTACCTGGAGGAAATGGATGTGATCCTCTGTGTGTGAAAGCTGCTCCAGCTCAGCGTCTCTCCTCCTCAGGTCAGCAATCTCCTGCTCCAGTTGCTCCAGGAGTCCTTCAGCCTGACTCACTGCAGCCTTCTCCTGATCTCTGATCAGCTCTTTCACCTCAGAGCGCCTTCTCTCAATGGAGCAGATCAGCTCAGTAAAGATCCTCTCACTGTCCTCCACTGCTGCCTGTGCAGAGCGCTGTTAGGAGACACAGAGAGAGGAGGGCTGTACATTTGAACTAGGCCTTTCACTCAGCTCTTACTGGGACCCCAGACAGCCCGTTCCCCACTGTGTGGCTCCGTGGGATTGAGCCCCACAGGGCTGGAAAGTGGCCCAACACTGGGTTCCTCACTGGCTGACTGGAGGAGAGCCCTGACTGAGCCCTGAAATGGCTCTTCCAGCAGCCAGCTGTTGTCTTCTCCTCTGGTCAGTACCCACCGTGAGTGACTGCACAGCCTGTCTCAGATCCTGCAGCTCCTTCTCTCTCTCCTGGACTCTCTGCTGGAATTTCCTCTGTGTTGCCTCCAGCTGATTCTGTGGAAAAATGTTTTAAAGGTTTTAAAGGTGATTAAACTGTGTGCTTCCTCTCTCAGCTATATCATATATGAGAGATAAACCTTTAGAATTATTTATCAATGATAAATAAACCATATTAATATTGAAACATCTTCTGGCTGTAGTATATTATACTGGATGGACACACCTCTGACAGCTGTAGCTCACTACAGGTAAGACCTGCAAACCATATACATGATATGTGATATTTCTGTGTTACAAACAGTTGTTTATCCTCATAACTGACATATTTGAAGAAAACATTAATCTTGTAAAAGCACAGGAAATCTCTTTCAGCTGTGTGTGTGTGTGTGGTGGGCGGGGGAGGGGGGGGGGGGGGGGGGGGTGTGTGTGAATAGGGCTGTCACTCTGAAATGGACTGTGTTCACTTCTATATCTTACCGCTTTATTACTGTGGGCTTCAGACCCGATCGCTCACTTTTATTAAACCATAACGTATGACTGTGATTAGTCAGAGATGGCTGAAGGCTATTTGTTATTCAGCAAAGGATACATTTCTCAGGTTGGGCACTATCATACACACCCTTATGACAACAGGAGCTGGGGCACAGAACAGAGCTGTCACTCAAAGCTGACTCATGATTACTTCATGACCTTATTGGTTTATTACTTTGGACTTCAGACCTGATAACTTGTTTTATAGCACCATAACTAATAGATGCAACGGAAAAGAAATATTTGTCAAAGTACACTGATGAAATGAAGCTTGAAGGAAAATATAATATCACTTGTTACAAGAGCTTATTAAGCATGTTATGAAAACACAATCAAAACTCCAAACAGCCAGTATAGTTAAGGTTCCAGTAGAGTTTCAGCTCTTACCTGTTTCTCAGCACTTTCTGCTGCAGCTGAGACTGTAGCGTGACCACAGTGTGTATCAATCACACACTGCATACAGATACACTGCTGATCAGTGTGACAGTAGAACTCCAGCAGTTTGCCATGATCAGAGCAGATCTTCTCCAGCAGGTTTCCAGTGGCTTGGACCAGTTTGTGCTTCTTAAAGGCAGGAGATACAAAGTGAGGCTGGAGGTGAGTTTCACAGTAAGAGGTCAGACACATTAAACAGGATCTGATGGCTTTGTGCTTTATCACAGTGCAGAAATCACACGCCACGTCTCCAGGTCCGGCGTAACAGTGAGCAGGAGGAGCAGCTTGGAGTCCTGCCTTCTTCAGTTTCTCCACCATATCAGCCAGTATGGTGTTTCTGCCCAGAACAGGCCTTGGGGTGAAGGTCTGTCTGCACTGGGGACAGCTGTAGACACCAGTATGATCATCCTTACCCCAGTGATGCTTAATACAGCCAATACAATAACTGTGTCCACAGGGAATAGTCACCGGATCCTTCAGTAGATCCAGACAGATTGAACAGGTGAACTGATCCTGGTCCACAGAGATACTGGCTGCAGCCATGTTACTGCCACACTGACAGAGACAGAGAGATGCAGACTTAGAGATAAGTTTCATTTCACTGGAAATGGGCATGTGTGAGAGAGAGAGAGAGGGAGAGAGGGAGTGACTTTGTGGTTCGTCCTATCCCCGCAGTAGGTGTGGTGCTGGTTTGAGGCCAGGCTGGGCAAAGCATGCTGGGAGGAAAGTTTTTATTTGCATAGTTGAGTTAGTGACAGTGCAGCACCATAAAATATATTTCCTGCACACAGAAAAACCAACAAAACAATGACATGGGGCTGTTCAAGTACCACTTCCTTGCCCAGTTTCACTACCCGACAAAACATCAACCCGACCAAGTAAGATATTTTCCTGAAGGGACACAAAAGGGATTCCTGGTTTTGAGTCTGCCTTTTTATAAAAACCCCTGGAAAGGGTCTTCTACCATGCCACTGAGCTCATATCTCTCACAATAATCCCATGATGCATTCTGCTGAAGGCTGCACAGCCAAAAAGCATTAAGTGTTTTATTGCTTTTGTGTGTATCATCACAAAACCCAATGTAAAGTACTCCATATTTGTAACACTCAGGGTCAGACCTGATGAGAGTGCATACCTATTACTTTATAGCTCTTAATATATGTATCAAATTTTTTCATAAAGTAGAGAAGTGTCAGCTCAAAACATCTCCCTTATGCAAACAAGCCCAGTCAAACCCAGTACCGTTGCATTATTATTATTATTATTGTTGTTGTTGTTGTTGTTGTTGTTACTCTTTATTTGCACAATAACAACAACCATTTAGCATGACAAATATAAATAAAATTGTGCAGGTGAGATAAAAAATCATCAATACAAAGAAATGACAAGCCAAGATCATTTACCATTGTGCCAGTGTACCATTTCAGCAGTACTTCATTCAAACCCTGAGGTTTGACCCATGTCATTACCAGCTGTTATTCAATAAAACCACACAGTGTTCTTTCATCAGTATTTGCTATGGAATTGTGAAATATTATTCTTCTGAGTATCAGAATGACTCCAAACTCTTCGGGTTTCCAGAAAATGCAGTGGTGAACCACTTTCATCTTTTTAATTTTTTTCTTAAACGCATCAACATCTATTTATCGCACTCTTTTTCCCCCTAAATAATATGTGAGTGCCCTCTACTGTCCAAATGCTGAACACTACGCCTCCACTGCGCTACCCTGTAATGTCGCTCGTGAAAAGACGGTAGGTTTCTCCAGCGCCTACCCCCAGATTGTTGTGAGCTCGTGGCCCGCCCGTTACCTAGGTAACATTGTAAAATCTTATCACAATTTTCCGTCGTGAATACACACAGAAGAGTTCTCCGTATCATTCTCCTTTGTCACTGCGTGAATTACTGACAGACAAGTAAGAGAAATAAATGTGTTATAGTTTATTGAGCCTCATCACCGTTTTTTTGTGAGCGCTGTCATGTTTAACGGTCATATTTGAATCGCTTCTGTACTATCCTAAGTGCAAGTTGTGCTGTTATCCATTAGCATGCTTTTAAGTCTAGCTAGCGTTTTAGTGTTTAAACAGTTATAAACAGTGTTTAACAGTTAACAGTTATAGTGTTTAAAAAAATATTTGCCTCGTACCCCTGTAAGAAAGGCGATTATAATTTAAGTATTCATTGTACATTGTTATTCATACCGTGCAGCAAATTTCCTTACTCATGTGACAACACCACCTACGTCGAAAACATAACTCTATGCTCGATATTGAGACAGGACAGTAAATGCCACGCCTAAACCCGCTTTGTGTGTACTGCCAGTTAGGTTATGTTGGAAAGTTAAAACGCATAATAATATATTTTAGAAATAGTGTAAATAATGTAGTCATTATATATTATTCTGTTTTGTAACTTAATGTACACATAACACATAAAGCAGTTTTGGCTTACACCCATACTTATCACTGCCTAAAGTGACAAGTCAAGATCATTCACTATTGTACACAAAATGTACACAAAAGCAGGCAAAAAAGGATACCTGTGTCTGAGTGCTGAACCAGCATCACAGAGGGTTGACCACCATAGCTTAATTAGTAAACCCCCTGCAGTCCTTTTACACATAGACACAACATTTCTTCCCCTTCTATCCAGTGTTCTCTCCCCAAACACTTGTTCCCAATAAAGGCATCCATTTTTTTTTTATGTCAGTTGTAGCAATGGGGAATATTACATCTCTGGATAACATAAGTTATTAGAGCCCCAGAGGACTCTTGAGGCTTCCAAAAAACCAATCACCAGCCTTCCAGGTTTTAAGGTGAGAATTTTCAAGTCACAAGGTCTGATTATAACATTCTTTAGAATAGAGATGACTTCCTGAAACCCTTTACAAATAATATTCTGTCTGATTCTACACAGAGCCTAATGACACTGTTGTGATAATTGACTTTTTTTAAATTTTATTTCACTTTATTTTTTATTTTTATTACATTTGTGAAATATGTAAAATACATACAGTAGATAAGTGTATAATAAAAACAGTATTTTTAAATGCAACACATGTACTGCATATATATATGAATGAAATATTTCAAAAATGCAAAGCAGTATGTCATTATCTCTGACACTAAGTTACTCTCTCTCTGTGTAAACAAACTATGTAATATACTTTTTAACTACAGTAACGAAGTACTACAATGTATCTTTGTGTGGTCACTGTTTTATACTGAAAAACTGAAAAATCATAATTCTCAGCAAAACTCACAAATGTCTTTCTCAGGTCAAGGATAATGGTACTGGGTAAGCTCATTGGGGTAGCAGGTCTTCCCAAACGGGTACCCAAACCACTGGCCCACCTGGTGCCAAGCCCTGGCGTACCAGTGAATGCCCTCGCCCTCCTGCTTTGCCTGGGGAGGGAAGAGGCGGGAGAAGAGTGGGACATAAGAGCGTAGAGAGTTCAGCAGCCTGTAGGGGGCGAAGGGGAGGTGGGCCATGTACTGACGGCACTGCAGGGCGTAGCAGGACACCAGATGCCCGTCCACCACCAGATTGCCCTCCACGGTCATGGGGGCGAAGGCGCCTAGCTCCACCGTCTCCTGCACATTTGTCACGCGGCTGGCCTTCAGGGATCCGCTGGCCGGGTGATGGCGGTAAAGCAGGTGGCCACGCTGCAGGTCCTTCGCGAACACAGGGACCATGGTGCCAGCTGTAGCGGCGGTGGTATTTGATGGGGCGATGAAGGTGACGTGGTCGGCAGACAGGGCGAGGGGATCAGAGGACCCCTCAGTGCTTAGCAGGACGTAGCGCTCTCTTGCTGTTGGTCGGCGGTCCAACCACAGGATGACCTCGCTGAAGGTGAGGTGGCCATCTGCGCCCAGTGCAAGAACCCTGTCCCCTAACCTCAGTTCTGACATGGACTTCCTGTTCCCCTCGTGGGTGAGCACCATGGACCGGCCAGGGAAGCACTCATCATCGGTCTGACAGTTAGGATTGTAACTGAAAGGGCCAGGGTCAACAAGATTTTCCATATATCTTCTCACCTCACTAACAGTGTCATCCTCAAAACGATTCCAGAAATTTCTATTCTCGGGCTTGGTTGGAGAGAGATCAGCTTTAACATTACAGCCGGCTTCAGTCCACAACTTGGTCAAGCAGCCCGTGGAATGGGGTCCAGTTTCATAGTAGTAGCCACACTCGCCGGTCTCTGCAAAATAACAGGGTTCCATGAAAACATTTCCAGCATGATTCTTTGTAATGATAGAATCAATCTTGTTGGTCAAAATTAAATCGTGTACATGTTTTTAATTAACATTATCTACATTACAGGGGCACAGTAATGTATGCTTGCTAGAGACTTACATTTATTTTCTGTAATTTACACAGCCGATATCCATTCCAATAATTCTTTAATAAGGAAACTCACAAACACGTACTGCATCAGATATCTGTAGCAGATAGATATTGTTGCCGCTAGGTGGAGCTCTAAGCGTTCCTATTTTGATGATATGTATTGGAAATATTCTCAGAATTGTTCTGTCACATATTGGCACAGATTAGTTGTGCAAATCCCTTTTACAAGACAAACAATAAGCCAGCCAGCTCATGTGCAAAATGGCTAAACAATTGAAAACGTAAGCTAATAATAATAATAATAATAATAATAATAATCTCTCATCTCTCCTGTAATTAGTCATCCATGTTCTGCTCAATGCAGAATGCTGATATTTGCATGACAATATAGCCTTGCTGACAGCTTCAAAGTTAGCACTGATAAAATATTTTGTGTCACAAATATCTGCCATTAGTTTACTTGTGCATTAGTGTAAAATCATAGCCTACTTTTACTATTGATTCACAGTTTGGGCATGATGTGTTGTATTCTTCATGGTAATTGCAAAAACATGTTTCATCAGTACAGAACATTCTGCTTCTCCTCTGTTTTTCCACCATTAGGTCCTTCATAGCCGTGTAGATGTAGGCAGCTGTGCTTACCGATGCAATAAGGATCACTTGACCATCCGTTGCTCCTGCACTGAATCGAGGAGTCGCCTTGGAGTCGATAGAGGCGGTTACAGGACACTGAGCACAACTCTTCTTCCAAAGTGGAGGAACAGCTGACTTGGCCATTGGAAATTGGGTAGGGATCGCATGTGGCTCTGCACCGTATCTGTTTGCTGCACCATTTTGAATCCGTATGAAATCTGCAGCCCCAATTACAACGGTATGTGTATGAGGTGTAAAACAAAGAGCCGTCCAATACAGACACAGTCCATTCTGTGGAGACAGGATACACCACAGAAATCTCTCACAGTTTCCTGTAGAAGTGTTGCACAGAGTACCATAGACACTGCTGGATTCAGGAACAGAACTGTATTTTTTTCTGTGTGGTTAGAATAGTTCAAACTAAAGAAAGAGTGATTAAAATGAACAACATAAGGTGAAATCTCGAACAGTGAGATATGACAGCAATTTAATTGTTTGGGTGCAATTAACTTACATGTATGCAATAATAAAAAAAACACAACAACAACATTTATTTTAATTAGAAGCAATTTTAAAAGTGTTTTGTATTTTACTCACCCTGATCTGGGAACAGTTTTCGGCAGAAAGACGTTGCAGCAGAATAATCTTCAATGCAGATTCTACCCCAGCCTTCCCTATTAGGGTTTCCTTCAGCTATTCCTACATATTCATTTTCAGAGCTTTCCAGGTTTAACATAGTGCACTGCACCTTCATATCATAGTATGATACTTCCACATACTGTAGATCGTAGAGTTGGCAGCAAAATTTAGAGAGGCGCTCAGCATCACCAACTGTGACACTACTGGTCCATGAGCCTGACATCCACTGCTGGACATTTCCATAGAATTTGTGGCCTATGGTATAGGTGTTGATGAGTCTGGCACTCGGTACGCAAGGAGAAATTGTGTCCCAGTTGCCATTTCGGCAAGTTATTCTGTCCTCAGATGATGGATGGTAAAGGTCATTGCAATACAAAAGCAAAACATCTCCTTCCTTGTACTGTCCATAATGACTCCTAAGGAGTCGACCATGTTGAACCTGGGGTGGATCAGGGCAGGGGATGGGGGTGCAGGATGGCAAATGAAAAGGTCTTCTCCACTCTCCTGTCTCCAGGTCACAGTGAAAGCGAGACTGACCTGCGAGGTCATATCCAGACTCACAGTAAAATCTAGCAGTGATGCCTCTGTAATAATGAGAATCCGGGTAATATCTAAAAAATCCATTATCTATCTGTGATATTGGGAGGCAACAGGTTGGCACAGGAGGTGTAAATTCTCCAAAATGACATATGCTCTGGAAAGATAACGTGAAACATTCCTTGTAAAAAATTGACCTGTGAGCAAAAACCTCACCCTGATGAACACATGCCTTTGGGATACATGGGCTAAAGGTAATTTCTCCTAAGCAGGGAATTTCAGGGCTGGATTTGCGCTCGTAACCCTCCTGACACTCTATCACCACCACTGGACCATGACTTGTCATTTTTTCATCAAGAACTCTGGACCCCTCAGGTGCAATGAAGTCTGGACAGAGGTTAAGTGTGAGCATGACTGCGACACTTGGCCTCAGACTTTTTACACCTTCTAATACTGATGACACCTGCAGCAGGTAACGAGTGGCAGGTTGCAGCTGAGTAATCTCTATATTTGTGTGATTGGTTGTTACAGTCATTCTGTGACGGAGACTGACAACTTCTAACATATAAGTGTATCGCTTGCTGTTTGGGTCTGAATCTATAGGTGGCGCTGTCCAGCTGATCACTGCATTGCTATGGGAGACATGGTTCAAGGTCACAGATGTCGGAGGGTTGGGATTTTTCATCCATGTTGTTTCTGCGACCACTTGAACAGGAACCTCACAGATGGTCACAGAGAGCTGAAAGGAATACAGGACTCCAGAAAGAAGGCCAGAGTAGGTGATGACAGATTGATTTGTCCACTGGAGACTGTCACTGAAGAACAACTGATCAGACACTTTTATTTGATACTGGAGTTTGGAGCCCCATGTGGTCTCTGTGCTCTCTGCCACACGTGGTACTTTAACTTCAATATCTACTGATGTCTCATTAGCCTGCATTAAATGGAGGGCAGGGCTGCTGGAGTTTATCTCCAGGAGGGTTGGGCTGATATCTATTGCTGAGCTAAAGAAGGTGTCACTGACCAGGGCATTCTCAGCAAACACAAAATCCATATGCTGGTAGAAGGAACCATTGTAGCTCCAGTTTTCCAGCAAGACAGTGAGTGAGTCCTCTTGGATAAGCTTCAGGAGACGATTGTGGTGAGAGAAAGAGATAACGAGAGTTCCTTCTTGAAGGAAGAAGCAGGCGTCCTTGGGGTGGAAGTCACGGAGGAGCAAATAATCTAGGGCCATGTCAGAAGCGAAATTATTGATGTATTTTACACCACTGCAGTCATCCAAGATGTACACATCGTTCCCCGGCCCACCGAACAGGAAGTCTGAGCCATGTCCAGGCATTAGGGTGTCATTACCGAATTTCCCCGCCAGCTCGTTGTCCTCATCATCACCAATTAGCAGGTCGTTAAAGTTTGTCCCGCTCACCGATTCCACGTCCTCGTATGTGTCATTCTGCGCATCAGCCCACTCCCCCCTGCCAGAGCTCAGGTCCACTTTGACCCCGGTTGATGTCCTCACGTCTCCGCTGAAGAACACTGTGTCGATCCCGGGACCCCCATCAATCCTGTCTGCCCCCCATCCACCGTAGATGATGTCATTTCCTTCACCACCAGTGATGTCATCATCCCCTTTTCCACCTAACAGGACATCGTCCCCACCACGCCCATTCATGATGTCATTTCCTCCATGACCTTCGATCCTCTCGTTGCCCTCATTACCTTGGATATAGTCAGCCATGTTGCCCCCGTTGATGACAGAACTACTCCTGCTTCCTGTGATGTAGTTGCTGAAGCCCGTGGCTCCATAGATACTGGACACTTTAAGATACTCCTCCCCTTCTGCACAGCTGATATTGCAACTCTTTGTGGAGGTTGAGGTGTCAATGGATATGACTGACTTGTATGGGTAAGAGTTGGGGTTTACCCAAAATGAAACCCCATCTGAGGTACGTATCAGGAGATGCTGATGCTCTGGACCCTCCAAATATTTAAGCAAGCGCACACGAACAGAATCATTCCTTGACCTGGAGAACAAGATGACATGAGGATGCTCCAGAAGGACTTCAATATCCTTGTAGAGGACTTGGAAAAACAAATTGTCAGTCTTCAAGTCCTTGGCTTCATTATCAATTTCATTGTCATAGCCATATTCATGACCAAGTACATAGGTGTCTGATCCATTACCCCCCTTCAGATATTGGTAATTTAAAGCATTGCCAATTCCTGGGTCCATGTAGTTATTCATATTGTTCCCAATTACGTTGTATGAACACTTGCTGGATTTAGCTTTGAATCTTTCCACTTTCCTAAATGGATCTTTACTGAAATCAAACTGTCTTTTGCTATCAGTGCAGTTCTCTTGGCTGACATTAATCTCAAAGGGAGTTAAAACTTCTGGCTCAGAAGCATTTGAGGGTAGCATGGAAATGACTCCGTCAATCGTCTGTAATACCAGGTGCTGGAACAGTTTACCCTTGAGCCACTTCACCAGTCGCACTTCTATATCTAAGTCTTCGACAGTCAAAATGAGGTCAGAGTATCGATACTTAACTCTGAGGTTCTCAAATGGATGTTCCAGGAAGAGGACATCACTGGCTTGGTCCTCTGCGTAGTTGGAGATGACTGCGCCTTTGCATCCAGACTTGATCACATATTTATCACTTCCACCCGCTCCTTTTAAGAAGTCCCTGCCCCCGCTGCAGCTCAGAAAGTTCCCAAGAGCATTTCCAGAGATGTTATCATTGTAGGGAGAGTCAAAGACAGATAGGACACTGAGTTGTTGATGGGGCCCAGATAGGTTGATGGTGCTGCCATGAGACTCTTTGCTGAGGTCCACCATGATGGCCGTAATTTCCAGCCTGCTGTTGTTAAGGGTGATATGAAAGGTCACATGGTCAGAGGACAGAAAGGCTACATGCTGAAACAGACTGTTTGTGTTCCACTCTGTTAAATGCACGCATGTCAAACTGGGATCCTTCTTATCGAAAACCAGAAGATCATCGCCATGCAAGTCTGCTTGAATCCGTCTAAAAGGCACCTGAAACACCACCAGGTCCAATTTCTGGTCTTGGGCAAAGTTGTTGATTTTGTCACACCCTTCACCCTGGAAGATTTCATATGTATCTGCTCCCTCTCCCCCTTTCAGCAGATCTATTCCAGGGCCCCCATTGAAAACATTGTTCTTCTCATTACCCACAATTCTATCTGAGAATTTACTACCCACGACTGTCGTAACACCGTTAAATTCTCCCACTAATCGGATGGAGACTGCACTTGCTGATTTTGTTTTGTCCAATGTTTCTGGGATGCAGTTAGCATGGAACCTGTGGCCTACAAGCCCTCTGTCTTCAACTTTGAACCTCACACCATCTGCTGATTGAAATGACATGTGCTGGTAATGGTCAATGTTGCTGTGGGCAAACCAGTTTCTGACAGTAACCGTGTACCTCTGAGGTCCATAAACAAGGAGGAGGTCGGCATCCTTCCGAATGCAATCAATGTTGCCGAAAGGGGCTTTTATTAACATCTGATCCTCAAACTCATCATTAGCAAAATTATCAATCTCAGCATAGCTTCCAGCAGTAGGGAAAATGTAAAAGTCCTTCCCCTCTCCTCCAGACAACTTAGATGATTGTGGTCCCATGAAGAAGATGTCGTCCCCACCATGGCCATAAATTGTGTAGTGGTAGTTCCTTATGACAAAGTCCAGGTCCTGTCTCCCATAAGCACAGGGGTCTTTGGAAGGCAAGGGTTGCTTGTTTTCTGGCAGTTGTGGGGCAATAAACTGGTTGGCCTTGTCATTCCCGTAATAGTTGCCGAACAAGGAAGAATGGAGTTTGATCTCTCCACAGATAACTTTTGCATGATGGACTGGAATGACCCACCAAAGATGGGCTGCCTTTTCAGTGTAAAGGAATTTTGATGACTCCCCGACTCCTAGGACAATGTTCTGAATACTGGGGTTGTAGAGTGATTTATGTATGGTTTTGACCCCACCCTCACCGTCAGGAACACCCCCAATTTGAATCTTCACATGTCCATCATCCAACATACGAACCGTCACAAAACCGCCATACTGGGACATAGGGCCGTCCAGTAGGTTCAGAGTGCTGACATTGCCATCGCTGGCCATAACTGTGAAGTAGAATTCGGGAGTTGTCAGGTTGTGCAACAGCTCTCGGTTCTGCCTCTGTTCTTCCTCAAGTGCATTCATTTCTCTAAGAAGCCCCCCTGTCACAAAATCCACAGCACCTTCTTCCAGTCCGACTATAACAGCAATCATTTTATCAAAATCGCTGGCCCCTTTTGGCAGGTGGTCCAGTTCACTCACAACGTCACAGTAAAAATCACCTATTGCCATCCTGGCTATAGTCAACCCAATGATTATCGGTTCCAGTATAATGGCTGCCGGAGGGAAGGCCACCTCGGCTATCGTAAGTACGGTTGTTGACACATCCAAGACTAAGTTTGAAACCTTTAACCCAAGGTACTTATTCTGCTCTGGGTCTGACCTGTTACTTTTCTGAATTGCGATAGAGTCCTCTGCGATAAAATAGCCCTGAAAAGCCAGGCCAACAAAAGGAATGTCCTTCAGAAACTGCCCTGCAGTGCTCTCGCCAAACCTCTCCACTGAGCTGGTAACCTTCGCAAGCGTCTTTTCCATGCCGAGCTCCCCTGCTGCTTTAGTTAGGCCTTTGTGGAGAATATCCTGGGACAGCCTTGTGAGCTGTTGGTTCAGTCCTGTCATCTCCCCGACCCCGTGCAGGGACTGCGACAAAGTGAATGCACCTCGGGCGGTGTCGTTCTCCGCAAAAAACTTCCCTGCCCCTATGAAGCCGGCCACAATTCCGTAAACAGACATGACTTTGTTTATGTTCTCCAGGGCTTGTACTCCACCTCCTTTCACGCGAGATGCCTGTAATTTTGCCGTCTCTTTGATCTGCTTCATGCTGAAGGAGTCCTCCAGGGGGATGGAGACCAGGTGAGTGTCCTCTGGGTTCTGTCGGTTGACTATCTCCACCTGCACATTCCCGTCCTCGATGTTTAGTGACTTTTCCTTAATTATGTACTCCTCTTTGACCTCCTCTCCTTCTGTTAGACCACACACTGATGGGCTTCTTCTTCTTCTTCTTCTTCCTATGCCCCTTCTCCTATCGCAGAAGGGTTTTATAATATCATCGATCTGCTGATTGTAATTTTCTTCCTCGTTTTGAACATTTATATCTGAGTCCATATGTTGTTGAGCATTGTTATTGTTAGCTGTCTTTCTTAATTTGGTACGATACACTTCTCCATCCTGTAACTTGAAAAGCATCCTTATTTTGTTTTTACTTTCACTGTCAAATTTATCTGTTAGAAGTCCTGCATCCTCTAAGTCATTTAATAATTCTTCGTCTATTTCAATCCCTTTCTTTTCAAACTGCCAAGTTAACTCTTCTATGTGATTTGTTACTGTTGAAAATGTTCCCCCAATCGTTTCACTGCCTTGAACTGCAAATGTGCGGTATGCTACAACTTCTGGTATGTTGATTCCCCTGTTGTTTAAATCCTTAACGAGTTCTGTCATGTAATTGCTTGCAGCCTGTGTTCCTGCACCACAAACTATGAATCTAGCTCTCTCGTGTGGTGTGAAACCTGTTTCCTTAATAAAAGTCTCTATGGTATCCACCATGTCTTTGGGTGACATATCATTAATTGTATACTTCGACGAATACTTATCATCCTGACCATATACAGGTTCTGTCCATCCATGTGTCACAACAGTGAGCTTCAACTTTTGATTACTTAAGTCTTTAGTTTCAGAAAATGTGTGGAGCATTCCATCTGAATCTTGTATAAAAATATGACTTTTGTCTAGTTTCTTTGATTTCATATAATCAATATAATCGGTCAAAATGTCATCATCTGGATCTAGAAGTACTAGATGAACACCATTTCTGTCTGATTTTGAGTTGATTTGAGGTGTTTGTTCATGGTACCACTTTTTTTCAGAATCAGGCCTCCAGTCATTTTGCCCTCTGATGTCAGAAGCCCAGACGATCACCATGAAAACCAGAAGTACTGTCATCCTGGCAACTTTTCAGCATCACAAATAAGTCATGAGGAGAGAAAACCAGCGAGGGAAAATGATCAAAACTGTAACAAAAGAAGAGATATTGCTACAAATTACAATGAGGAATCTAGAGGTTGTGGTCAAAATAAAAGAAACACTGAATGAATTACAATATATGAACAATATATGATGATCAACTTATGAAAAAAAAAGATTAGGGCCATCCTTCATCTTCAGAACAGCTTCAATCCTTCTGACCAGAAATGTTCCCTCCTGCCCCTTTCCATATTTCCTGGTTTTTTGTGTACAGTTACTGTTACTAACTTGACAAAACTAAGCAAAACAATTAGGTCAGAGCATTAATATCATTTGTGTTAATGTCTGTCTGAACCTATGTGGAGTTGCCTTTAATATTGACTATTTTTCCAGGCCATGAAATAAATAGCCATTTTTAAACCCTGATTACTGCATTGCTGATAAAGCCATGAAATGTTCAACACTAAAGCAATACTTCATAGTTGCAACCATCTTTGTAATATGTGAAGTTAAATGCATGAGTTTTAATTGTGCATATATTTGTTGCTTATCAAAATCATATAAGGTTTCATAATTATGATGACAGAATTAAGGTGTATTAAATCTCTGGAACCTAAATTAGCATACATACACAATGTTAACAGTGGTGTGCAGTTTTGTGGGCAGTTCTCTTCCAGTCTGAAATGAGGTAAAATGCTATTTTGTTTTGACTTTGGGAGTCCATACTGGCATGAAGAGTACATTGAGCCTCTCTATGCAGAATAAACCATGACTAGATCTTAGGAAATAGAAAAAAAACCTTCTTTCATTTACGATACTTAATGTAAGCAAACCATCCATCACATTTGCAATAATGCCATTTTCCTACAATATTTTATTGCTGTCTCAATGCAGAATGAATTGTGACATGAAACAAAAAACACTTTTGCAAACCATTTTTGTATATTAACCACCAACATGGGCAATATCCAGTTATGCCATTATAATGTTATATAAGCCAGTATCCAGCTATGCCATTATAATGTTATATAAGCCAGTATCCAGTTATGCCATTATAATGTTATATAAGCCAGTATCCAGTTATGCCATTATAATGTTATATAAGCCAGTATCCAGTTATGCCATTATAATGTTTTATAAGCCAGTATCCAGTTATGCCATTATAATGTTATATAAGCCAGTATCCAGCTATGCCATTATAATGTTATATAAGCCAGTATCCAGCTATGCCATTATAATGTTATATAAGCCAGTATCCAGTTATGCCATTATAATGTTATATAAGCCAGTATCCAGCTATGCCATTATAATGTTATATAAGCCAGTATCCAGTTATGCCATTATAATGTTATATAAGCCAGTATCCAGTTATGCCATTATAATGTTATATAAGCCAGTATCCAGTTATGCCATTATAATGTTATATAAGCCAGTATCCAGCTATGCCATTATAATGTTATATAAGCCAGCATCCAGTTATGCGTTAGATAATGCTTTTGCTTTAAAGCCAGAACTTGAGGTTGTCTGAAATGTCCTCATGTTAGACTTACAAACAACAGGTAAATGAAGAATTTACAAACAACACAAACACAAAAGTTTTGTAAGAGTCCATAGTCATCCTCTGATCCTGTGTTACCTGTTTGGGGTGAGCTCTGCTTCCAAAGCTGTTGATTTTTCTGCTCAGTGTTGGTGCAGTTTCTCTCTCTCTCTCATGCAGTACTCTGTTTTATCTCCCCGGTCTCTGTGCTTTATATCCTTGCTTGGAAGTTCATTGCCTGTACAAAGGACATTTGGCTCCATGGTACAACTGTTCGCTATTCATTCACTAATAATTTGTATTTAATGTTCATGTATTAACAAGTGATCAAATACACAGCAATGATGTAATGTTTATATTATTAAGTTTGAAAACTGAATTTCAGGACTGTAGAACATTAACCAGATGGCCATGTAGCATGCTAGAAAAGCAGCAAATATAAAAGTGATGTTGCAGCTCATTTAACCCTTTAGTGGAAAGAGCTGGTAAAAACTGATAAGCTGAAATAATGTGAAAAGCAGAAAAAATCATTTGATTCAAAGGCAGCTTGAAAGTAAAGATGATTAAGCACATACATTATTAGAGAAAGAGACTGATATTTTTTCCTTGGCTAAAGTGTGAATGATTAATTCATTGTGGTGTTTATGTCATTAGTGCAAAATCGGACATTTAATACATTGCATTCCTTTTCTTACTGTTTTCCAATAAAGAAACAGTCCCACCTACCCTCCCTCTAGAAGTCTCTTGAGCGAAATGATATTTTTCACCGATAAAAATTGGGCTGTACTCCTTCCCCAGCTTGGGCCACAATGTGGTTAGCATCTGTGACTCATCTGCCTTGTTATATATCTTGCTTTGGTTTACTGTCTTTGTTGACCTGGCTCTGACTTGTTATATATCTTGCTTTGGTTTACTGTCTTTGTTGACCTGGCTCTGACTTGTTATATATCTTGCTTTGGTTTACTGTCTTTGTTGACCTGGCTCTGACTTGTTATGTATCTTGCCTTGATTTCCTATCTTTGTTGACCTGGTGCTCTTCTTCTTCTACCTCCTAAGGTCAGTGCACCTGTTGGGCCCTTAACCCCTCTTTGCTCGAGGGGGGATTGAGCCCTGCGAGCTCTGATCAAATGCAATCTCTCCAAATAAAAGCATCAGCTTTAACTGCAATGCAATGATCCACACAGTCCAATATTGCTTAAATCGGTACATTAATTTTAATGAATAACTTGATTTTTTGTATCACCTGTTTGGTGAAACTGTGTGAAGACATTTGTAGGCAAACCCCTCTACAGTGAGTGCAGTAAGCAAAGATGGCACTAGCATTAGAGTTTTACAAAACAGGGCAAGCAATGTTCTGTAAACATATAAAGAGTAAATGGATTTACACCATTAGAAAAGTATATCCCTACCTTTAGGCATTCACAGGATATCTGTGATAGTTGCTCACTTGAGACTGACTTAAAACGTACAATTAACTTTATTTTAAAAGTAGCACAAAAAAAATAAAACTTGTTTTCCTAAAAAGGGGTCATTTACGGGAACAGTGATCAATACTTATGGGCTCTCATCCAATGTAGTGTGCTGTTTGCTAAACTATTTAAACAGTCGGGGGATTCGTGTAAATAGGTCAGAGCAAGCAAAAAGTAACTGTGCTTCAATACTGGGTTTCAATACAGAACTGCAGAAAACAGTTCATTAAAAAGGAACTCTATTCACATATCTGCAGCTTCCTCTTCTATGGATTCATAAGTATAAAATGTGATGTTTGTCTTATTTCATTACTGTTATTTTAGTAATATTGCTGATAAGAGAGGGTACTATATCACTGGAACAATAGAATTTGTCATGTTTATGACCATGTTTGTGTGCATATGTGTGTTAACATTTGTAGTGTATGTGTGTTTTATAAGAGTGTTTACCTGTTTTAGTATACTGTGTGCTTCTGTGTGTATGTGTATGTGGGTGTGTGAATGAAAGTAACTGGACACAGATAAACATTTGAAATGAACAGTTATTTATTATTATTCTTTTGACACAAACATTTGAGACAAAATCACAATGTGACGGAAAACTGATTTATGTTTTATTCTCCACCCCAAATGTCGGCGTCTGCCTCGCTATGAGGAAGCGGGAGAACGGCCGGAATTTAAACCATAGTTGTGTATATTGGGAAAAAAACGCACCAAACTTTTTGTACTCATGTTCATGTATTTGTTGGTAAAATTGTTGCCACTGAGCTCATATCTCTCACAATTATCTCATGATGCATTCTGCTGAAGGCCGCACAACCAAAAAGCATTAAGTGTTTTATTGCTTTTGTGTGTATCGTCAGAAACCCAATGTAAAGTACTCCATATTTGTAACACTCAGGGTCAGACCTCATGATAGTGCTTAACTATTACTTTATAGCTCTTGATAAATGTATCAGATTTTTTCATATGAAGTAGAGAAGTGTCCGCTCAACACATCTCCCTTATGCAAACAAGCCCAGTCAAACCCAGTACCGTTGCATTATTATTATTATTGTTGTTGTTACTCTTTATTTGCACAATAACAACAAGCATTTAGCATGACAAATATAAATAAAATTGTGCAGGTGAGATCAAAAACACCCTTGAGGCTTTTAAAGACATCTCACTGAAACACTCAAACTTGTTTATTTCAGCACCACACATCCCACATCCAAAATTACATCCATACTTGCGATATCAATACAAAGAAATGACAAGCCAAGATCATTCACCATTGTGCCAGTGTACCATTTCAGCAGTACTTCATTCAAAGCGGTGACCCACTTTCATCTTTTTAATTTTTTTCTTAAACGCATCAACATCTATTTATCGCACTCTTTTTCCCCCTAAATAATATGTGAGTGCCCTCTACTGTCCAAATGCTGAACACTACGCCTCCACTGCGCTACCCTGTAATGTCGCTCGTGAAAAGACGGTAGGTTTCTCCAGCGCCTACCCCCAGATTGTTGTGAGCTCGTGGCCCGCCCGTTACCTAGGTAACATTGTAAAATCTTATCACAATTTTCCGTCGTGAATACACACAGAAGAGTTCTCCGTATCATTCTCCTTTGTCACTGCGTGAATTACTGACAGACAAGTAAGAGAAATAAATGTGTTATAGTTTATTGAGCCTCATCACCGTTTTCTTGTGAGCGCTGTCATGTTTAACGGTCATATTTGAATCGCTTCTGTACTATCCTAAGTGCAAGTTGTGCTGTTATCCATTAGCATGCTATTAAGTCTAGCTAGCGTTTTAGTGTTTAAACAGTTATAAACAGTGTTTAACAGTTAACAGTTATAGTGTTTAAAAAAATATTTGCCTCGTATCCCTGTAAGAAAGGCGATTATAATTTAAGTATCCATTGTACATTGTTATTCATACCGTGCAGCAAATTTCCTTACTCATGTGACAACACCACCTACGTCGAAAACATAACTCTATGCTCGATATTGAGACAGGACAGTAAATGCCACGCCTAAACCCGCTTTGTGTGTACTGCCAGTTAGGTTATGTTGGAAAGTTAAAACGCATAATAATATATTTTAGAAATAGTGTAAATAATGTAGTCATTATATATTATTCTGTTTTGTAACTTAATGTACACATAACACATAAAGCAGTTTTGGCTTACATCCATACTTATCACTGCCTAAAGTGACAAGTCAAGATCATTCACTATTGTACACAAAATGTACACAAAAACAGGCAAAAAAGGATACCTGTGTCTGAGTGCTGAACCAGCACCACAGAGGGTTGACGACCATAGCTTAATTAGTAAACCCCCTGCAGTCCTTTTACACATAGACACAACATTTCTTCCCCTTCTATCCAGTGTTCTCTCCCCAAACACTTGTTCCCAATAAAGGCATCCATTATTTTTTCATGTCAGTTGTAGCAATGGGGAATATTACATCTCTGGATAACATAAGTTATTAGAGCCCCAGAGGACTCTTGAGGCTTCCAAAAAACCAATCACCAGCCTTCCAGGTTTTAAGGTGAGAATTTTCAAGTCACAAGGTCTGATTATAACATTCTTTAGAATAGAGATGACTTCCTGAAACCCTTTACAAATAATATTCTGTCTGATTCTACACAGAGCCTGATGACACTGTTGTGATAATTGACTTTTTTTATTTTATTTCACTTTATTTTTTATTTTTATTACATTTGTGAAATATGTAAAATACATACAGTAGATAAGTGTATAATAAAAACAGTATTTGTAAATGCAACACATGTACTGCATATATATATGAATGAAATATTTCAAAAATGCAAAGCAGTACGTCATTATCTCTGACACTAAGTTACTCTCTCTCTGTGTAAACAAACTATGTAATATACTTTTTAACTACAGTAACAAAGTACTACAATGTATCTTTGTGTGGTCACTTTTTTATACTGAAAAACTGAAAAATCATAATTCTCAGCAAAACTCACAAACGTCTTTCTCAGGTCAAGGATAATGGTACTGGGTAAGCTCATTGGGGTAGCAGGTCTTCCCAAACGGGTACCCAAACCACTGGCCCACCTGGTGCCAAGCCCTGGCGTACCAGTGAATGCCCTCGCCCTCCTGCTTTGCCTGGGGAGGGAAGAGGCGGGAGAAGAGTGGGACATAAGAGCGTAGAGAGTTCAGCAGCCTGTAGGGGGCGAAGGGGAGGTGGGCCATGTACTGACGGCACTGCAGGGCGTAGCAGGACACCAGATGCCCGTCCACCACCAGATTGCCCTCCACTGTCATGGGGGCGAAGGCGCCTAGCTCCACCGTCTCCTGCACATTTGTCACGCGGCTGGCCTTCAGGGACCCGCTGGCCGGGTGATGGCGGTAAAGCAGGTGGCCACGCTGCAGGTCCTTCGCGAACACAGGGACCATGGTGCCAGCTGTAGCGGCGGTGGTATTTGATGGGGCGATGAAGGTGACGTGGTCGGCAGACAGGGCGAGGGGATCGGAGGACCCCTCAGTGCTTAGCAGGACGTAGCGCTCTCTTGCTGTTGGCCGGCGGTCCAACCACAGGATAACCTCGCTGAAGGTGAGGTGGCCATCTGCGCCCAGTGCAAGAACCCTGTCCCCTAACCTCAGTTCCGACATGGACTTCCTGTTCCCCTCGTGGGTGAGCACCATGGACCGGCCAGGGAAGCACTCATCATCGGTCTGACATTTAGGATTGTAACTGAGAGGGCCAGGGTCAACAAGACTTCCCATATATCTTCTCACCTCACTAACAGTGTCACCGTCAAAACGATTCCAGAAATTCCTATTCTCGGGCTTGGTTGGAGAGAGATCAGCTTTAATGTTACAGCCAGCTTCAGTCCACAACTTGGTCAAGCAGCCCGTGGAATGGGGTCCAGTTTCATAGTAGTAGCCACAATCGCCGGTCTCTGCAAAATGACAGGATTCCACGAAAACATTTCCAGCATGGTTCTTTGTAATGATAGAATCAATCTTGTTGGTCAAAACTAAATAGTGTACATGTTTTTAATTAACATTTTCTACATTACAGGGGCACAGTAATGTATGCTTGCTAGAGACTTACATTTATTTTCTGTAATTTACACAGCCGATATCCATTCCAATAATTCTTTAATAAGGAAACTCACAAACACGTACTGCATCAGATATCTGTAGCAGATAGATATTGTTGCCGCTAGGTGGAGCTCTAAGTGTTCCTATTTTGATGATATGTATTGGAAATATTATCAGAATTGTTCTGTCACATATTGGCACAGATTAGTTGTGCAAATCCCTTTTACAAGACAAAAAATGAGCAAGCCAGCTCATGTGCAAAATGGCTAAACAATTGAAAACGTAAGCTAATAATAATAATAATAATCTCTCACCTCTCCTGTCATTATTCATCCATGTTCTGCTCAATGCAGAATGCTGATATTTGCATGACAATATAGCCTTGTTGACAGCTTCACAGTTAGCACTGATAAAATATTTTGTGTCACAAATATCTGCCATTTGTTTACTTGTGCATTAGTGTAAAATCACAGCCTACTTTTACTATTGATTCACAGTTTGGGCATGATGTGTCGTATTCTTCATGCTAATTGCAAAAACATGTTTCATCAGTACAGAACATTCTGCTTCTTCTCTGTTTTACCACCATTAGGTCCTTCATAGCCGTGTAGATGTAGGCAGCTGTGCTTACCGATGCAGTAAGGGTCATTTGACCACACGCTGCTCCAGCACTGAATCCAGGGGTCGCCTTGGAGTCGATAGAGGCGGTTACAGGACACTGAGCACAACTCTCCTTCCAAAGTGGAAGAACAGCTGACTTGGCCATTGGAAATTGGGTAGGGATCGCATGTGGCTCTGCACCGTATCTGTTTGTTGCACAATTTTGAATCCGTATGAAATCTGCAGCCCCCATTACAGCGGTAGGTGTACAAGGTCGAAAACCAAGAGCCGTCCAATACAGACACAGTCCATTCTGTGGAGACAGGATACACCACAGAAATGTCTCACAGTTTCCTGTAGAAGTGTTGCACAGAGTACCATAGACACTGCTGGATTCAGGAATAGAATTGTATTTTTTTCTGTGTGGTTAGAAAAGTTCAAACTAAAGAAAGACAGTGATTCAAATGAACAACATAAGGTGAAATCTCGAACTGTGCAATTTAACTTACATGTATGCAATAATTTAAAAAAACACAACAACAACATTTATTTTAATAGAAGCAATTTTAAAAGTGTTTTGTATTTTACTCACCCTGATCTGGGAACAGTTTTCGGCAGTAAGACGTTGCAGCAGAATAATCTTCAATGCAGATTCTACCCCAGCCTTCCCTATTAGGGTTTCCTTCAGCTATTCCTACATATTCATTTTCAGAGCTTTCCAGGTTTAACATAGTGCACTGCACCCTCATATCATGGTATGATACTTCCACATACTGTAGATCGTAGAGTTGGCAGCAAAATTTAGAGAGGCGCTCAGCATCACCAAATGTGACACTACTGGTCCATGAGCCTGACATCCACTGCTGGACATTTCCATAGAATTTGTGGCCTGTGGCGTAGGTGTTGATGAGTCTGGCACTCGGTACGCAAGGAGAAATTGTGTCCCAGTTGCCATTTCGGCAAGTTATTCTGTCCTCAGATGATGGATGGTAAAGGTCATTGCAATACAAAAGCAAAACATCTCCTTCCTTGTACTGTCCATAATGACTCCCAAGGAGTCGACCATGTTGAACCTGGGGTGGATCAGGGCAGGGGATGGGGGTGCAGGATGGCAGATGAATAAAAGGACTTCTCCACTGACCTGTTTCCAGGTCACAGTGAAAGCGAGACTGACCTGCAAGGTCATATCCAGACTCACAGTAAAAGCTAGCAGTGATGCCTCTGTAATAATGAGAATCCGGGTAATATCTAAAAAATCCATTATCAATCTGTGATATTGGAAGGCAACAGATTGGCACAGGAGGTATAAATTCTCCAAAATGACATATGCTTTGGTAAGATAGCATGAAACATTCCCGGTGAAAAATTGACCTGTGAGCAAAAACCTCACCCTGATGAACACATGCCTTTGGGATACATGGGCTAAAGGTAATTTCTCCTAAGCAGGGAATTTCAGGGCTGGATTTGCGCTCGTAATGCTCCTTACACTCTATCACCACCACTGGACCATGACTTGTCATTTTTTCATCAAGAACTCTGGACCCCTCAGGTGCAATGAAGTCTGGACAGAGGTTAAGTGTGAGCATGACTGCGACACTTGGCCTCAGACTTTTTACACCTTCTAATACTGATGACACCTGCAGCAGGTAACGAGTGGCAGGTTTCAGCTGAGTAATCTCTACATTTGTGTGATTGGTTGTTACAGTCATTCTGTGACGGAGACTGACAACTTGTAACATATAAGTGTACTGCTTGCTGTTTGGGTCTGAATCTATAGGTGGCGCTGTCCAGCTGATCACCGCATTGCTATGGGAGACATGGTTCAAGGTCACAGATGTCGGAGGGTTGGGATTTTTCATCCATGTTGTTTCTGCGACCACTTGAACAGGAACCTCACAGACGGTCACAGAGAGCTGAAAGGAATACAGGACTCCAGAAAGAAGGCCAGAGTAGGTGATGACAGATTGATTTGTCCACTGGAGACTGTCACTGAAGAACAGCTGATCAGACACTTTTATTTGATACTGGAGTTTGGAGCCCCATGTGGTCTCTGTGCTCTCTGCCACACGTGGTGCTTTAACTTCAATGTCTACTGATGTCTCATTAGCCTGCATTAAATGGAGGGCAGGGCTGCTGGAGTTTATCTCCAAGAGGGTTGGGCTGATATCTATTGCTGAGCTAAAGAAGGTGTCACTGACCAGGGCATTCTCAGCAAACACAAAATCCATATGCTGGTAGAAGGAACCATTGTAGCTCCAGTTTTCCAGCAAGACAGTGAGTGAGTCCTCTTGTATAAGCTTCAGGAGACGATTGTGGTGGGAGAAAGAGATAACGAGAGTTCCTTCTTGAAGGAAGAAGCAGGTGTCCTTGGGGTGGAAGTCACGGAGGAGCAAATAATCTAGGGCCATGTCAGAAGCGAAATTATTGATGTATTTTACACCACTGCAGTCATCCAAGATGTACACATCATTCCCCGGCCCACCGAACAGGAAGTCTGAGCCATGTCCAGGCATTAGGGTGTCGTTACCGAATTTCCCCGCCAGCTCGTTGTCCTCATCATCACCAATTAGCAGGTCGTTAAAGTTTGTCCCGCTCACCGATTCCACGTCCTCGTACATGTCATTCTGTGCATCAGCCCACTCCCCTATGCCAGAGCTCAGGTCCACTTTGACCCCGGTTGATGTCCTCACGTCTCCACTGAAGAACACTGTGTCGATCCCAGGACCCCCATCAATCCTGTCTGCCCCCCATCCACCGTAGATGATGTCATTTCCTTCACCACCAGTGATGTCATCATCGCCTTTCCCACCTAACAGGACATCGTCCCCACCACGCCCATTCATGATGTCATTTCCTCCATGACCTTCGATCCTCTCGTTGCCCTCATTACCTTGGATATAGTCAGCCATGTTGCCCCCGTTGATGACAGAACTACTCCTGCTTCCTGTGATGTAGTTGCTGAAGCCCGTGGCTCCATAGATACTGGACACTTTAAGATACTCCTCCCCTTCTGCACAGCTGATATTGCAACTTTTTGTGGAGGTTGAGGTGTCAATGGATATGACTGACTTGTATGGGTAGGAGTTGGGGTTTACCCAAAATGAAACCCCATCTGAGGTACGTATCAGGAGATGCTGATGCTCTGGACCCTCCAAATATTTAAGCAAGCGCACACGAACAGAATCATTCCTGGACCTGGAGAACAAGATGACATGAGGATGCTCCAGAAGGACTTCAATATCCTTGTAGAGGACTTGGAAAAACAAATTGTCAGTCTTCAAGTCCTTGGCTTCATTATCAATTTCATTGTCATAGCCATATTCATGACCAAGTACATAGGTGTCTGATCCATTACCCCCCTTCAGATATTGGTAATGTAAAGCATTGCCAATTCCTGGGTCCATGTAGTTATTCATATTGTTCCCTATTATGTTGTATGAGCACTTTCTGGATTTAGCTTTGAATCTTTCCACTTTCCTAAATGGATCTTTACTGAAATCAAACTGTCTTTTGCTATCAGTGCAGTTCTCTTGGCTGACATTAATCTCAAAGGGAGTTAAAACTTCTGGCTCAGAAGCATTTGAGGGTAGCATGGAAATGACTCCGTCAATCGTCTGTAATACCAGGTGCTGGAACAGTTTACCCTTGAGCCACTTCACCAGTCGCACTTCTATATCTAAGTCTTCGACAGTCAAAATGAGGTCAGAGTATCGATACTTAACTCTGAGGTTCTCAAATGGATGTTCCAGGAAGAGGACATCACTGGCTTGGTCCTCTGCGTAGTTGGAGATGACTGCGCCTTTGCATCCAGACTTGATCACATATTTATCACTTCCACCCGCTCCTTTTAAGAAGTCCCTGCCCCCGCTGCAGCTCAGAAAGTTCCCAAGAGCATTTCCAGAGATGTTATCATTGTAGGGAGAGTCAAAGACAGATATGACACTGAGTTGTTGATGGGGCCCAGATAGGTTGATGGTGCTGCCATGAGACTCTTTGCTGAGGTCCACCATGATGGCCGTAATTTCCAGCCTGCTGTTGTTAAGGGCGATATGAAAGGTCACATGGTCAGAGGACAGAAAAGCTACATGCTGAAACAGACGGTTTGTGTTCCACTCTGTTAAATGCACGCATGTCAAACTGGGATCCTTCTTATCGAAAACCAGAAGATCATCGCCATGCAAGTCTGCTTGAATCCGTCTATAAGGCACCTGAAACACCACCAGGTCCAATTTCTGGTCTTGGGCAAAGTTGTTGATTTTGTCACACCCTTCACCCTGGAAGATTTCATATGTATCTGCTCCCTCTCCCCCTTTCAGCAGATCTATTCCAGGGCCCCCATTGAAAACATTGTTCTTCTCATTACCCACAATTCTATCTGAGAATTTACTACCCACGACTGTCGTCACTCTGTTAAATTCTCCCACTAATCGGATGGAGACTGCACTCGCTGATTTTGTTTTGTCCAATGTTTCTGGGATGCAGTTAGCATGGAACCTGTGGCCTACAAGCCCTCTGTCTTCAACTTTGAACCTCACACCATCTGCTGATTGAAATGACATGTGCTGGTAATGGTCAATGTTGCTGTGGACAAACCAGTCTCTGACGGTTACTGTGTACCTCTGGGGTCCATAAACAAGGAGGAGGTCGGCATCCTTCCGAATGCAATCAATGTTGCCGAAAGGGGCTTTTATTAACATCTGATCCTCAAACTCATCATTAGCAAAATTATCAATCTCAGCATAGCTTCCAGCAGTAGGGAAAATGTAAAAGTCCTTCCCCTCTCCTCCAGACAATTTAGATGATTGTGGTCCCATGAAGAAGATGTCATCCCCACCATGGCCATAAATTGTGTAGTGGTAGTTCCTTATGACAAAGTCCAGGTCCTGTCTCCCATAAGCACAGGGGTCTTTGGAAGGCAAGGGTTGCTTGTTTTCTGGCAGTTGTGGGGCAATAAACTGGTTGGCCTTGTCATTCCCGTAATAGTTGCCGAACAAGGAAGAATGGAGTTTGATCTCTCCACAGATGACTTTTGCATGATGGACTGGAATGACCCACCAAAGATGGGCTGCCTTTTCAGTGTAAAGGAATTTTGATGACTCCCCGACTCCTAGGACAATGTTCTGAATACTGGGGTTGTAGAGTGATTTATGTATGGTTTTGACCCCACCCTCACCGTCAGGAACACCCCCAATTTGAATCTTCACATGTCCATCATCCAACATACGAACCGTCACAAAACCGCCATACTGGGACATAGGGCCGTCCAGTAGGTTCAGAGTGCTGACATTGCCATCGCTGGCCATAACTGTGAAGTAGAATTCGGGAGTTGTCAGGTTGTGCAACAGCTCTCGGTTCTGCTTCTGTTCTTCCTCAAGTGCATTCATTTCTCTAAGAAGCCCCCCTGTCACAAAATCCACAGCACCTTCTTCCAGTCCGACTATAACAGCAATCATTTTATCAAAATCACTGGCCCCTTTTGGCAGGTGGTCCAGTTCACTCACAACGTCACAGTAATAATCACCTATTGCCATCCTGGCTATAGTCAACCCAATGATTATCGGTTCCAGTATAATGGCTGCCGGAGGGAAGGCCACCTCGGCTATCGTAAGTACGGTTGTTGACACATCCAAGACTAAGTTTGAAACCTTTAACCCAAGGTACTTATTCTGCTCTGGGTCTGACCTGTTACTTTTCTGAATTGCGATCGAGTCCTCTGCGATAAAATAGCCTTGAAAAGCCAGGCCAACAAAAGGAATGTCCTTCAGAAACTGCCCTGCAGTGCTCTCGCCAAACCTCTCCACTGAGCCGGTAACCTTCGCAAGCGTCTTTTCCATGCCGAGCTTCCCTGCTGCTTTAGTTAGGCCTTTGTGGAGGATATCCCGGGACAGCCTTGTGAGCTGTTGGTTCAGTCCTGTCATCTCCCCGACCCCGTGCAGGGACTGCGACAAAGTGAATGCACCTCGGGCGGTGTCGTTCTCCGCAAAAAACTTCCCTGCCCCTATGAAGCCGGCCACAATTCCGTAAACAGACATGACTTTGTTTATGTTCTCCAGGGCTTGTACTCCACCTCCTTTCATGCGAGATGCCTGTAATTTTGCCGTCTCTTTGATCTGCTTCATGCTGAAGGAGTCCTCCAGGGGGATGGAGACCAGGTGAGTGTCCTCTGGGTTCTGTCGGTTGACTATCTCCACCTGCACATTCCCGTCCTCGATGTTTAGTGACTTTTCCTTAATTATGTACTCCTCTTTGACCTCCTCTCCTTCTGTTAGACCACACACTGATGGGCTTCTTCTTCTTCTTCTTCTTCTTCTTCCTATGCCCCTTCTCCTATCGCAGAAGGGTTTTATAATATCATCGATCTGCTGATTGTAATTTTCTTCTTCATTTTGAACATTTATATCTGAGTCCATATGTTGTTGAACATTGTTATCTGTCTTTATTAATTTGGTACGAGACACTTCTCCATCCTGTAACTTGTATAGTATCCTTATTTCATTTTTAGTTGTATGGTCAGAAATTTTTGAAAATCCAGCATCCTCTGATTCTTCCATCAAATCACCTCTTACTTGAATCCCTTGCTTTTCAAACTGCCAGAATAACTCTTCAGGGTAATCGGTTAATGTTGGAATGTCTCCTTCAACCTTTGCATCCCATATAGTCATGAATGTGCGGTATGTAACAATTTCTGGGATGTTGACACCCCTGTTGTTTAGATCCTTAATAAATTCTGTCATGTAATTGCTTGCAGCCTGAGTCCCTGCATTACAACAAAAGAATCTGGCTCTCTGGTGGGGTACTAAGCCTGTATCCTCAATGAAAGTCTTAACAATGTCTGCCAGGTTATGGGGGGACATTCCATTAATTGCATACCTTACAGCATACTGATGATTGGTGATGGGCACAAGGCTCCTCAGACCATGTGAAAAGACAGAAATCTTCAGCTGTTTATTCTTTAGGTCTGCATTGGTGTGGGATTGGTCGATTGTTTTGCCATTGCTATCTTTTACAAAATAATATGCTTTATTATCTTTCTTTGAATTGAAATAGTTTTTATAGTCGTTACTAAAGGCTAGATCATTTACATTAGCAAACACGAGATGAACTCCATTTCTCTGTTGTTTTGGGGCAGTTGCAGGTATATTACTATGATGCCAGTCTCTGTTTGAATGAGGTGTCCAGTCATTTACTCCATAGACAGGAGCCCAGAGGATCACAATATAAACCAGATGCAGTGTTGTCATCCTTTCAGGTTTTCTGCATCATATAGGAATCCCTGGAAGAAAAACCAGCAGAAGAAAAATGGTCAAAATTCATATCAAATAGATGAGTGGCCCACTGGGTAGAGTGTTCACCTGAGCTTGGTGAAGAAAAGCCAGGGCGAGGTATGACAAGAGCTGGACTTGTGGTGGAGGAAGCCATGACATCACAGTCAGAAGAATCACCGCCCCCTCCTCCTCCTGAGTCAGAGGAGTCACCACGGCCTCCTCCTGAGTCAGGGGAGTCACCACCGCCTCCTCCTGAGTCAGAGGAGTCACCACGGCCACCTCCTGAGTCAGAGGAGTCACCACCGCCTCCTCCTCCTGAGTCAGAGGAGTCGCCACCGCCTCCTCCTGAGTCAGAGGAGTCACCACCCTCCTCCTCCTGAGTCAGAGGAGTCACCACCGCCTCCTCCTCCTGAGTCAGAGGAATCGCCACTGCCTCCTCCTGAGTCAGAGGAGTCACCAACACCCCCTCCTCCTGAGTCAGAGGAGTCACCACCGCCCCCTCCAGAATCAGAGGAGTCACCACCGCCTCCTCCTCCTGAGTCAGAGAAGTCACCACCGCCCCCTCCTCCTGAGTCAGAGGAGTCGCCACCGCCCCCTCCTCCTGAGTCAGAGGAGTCACCACTGCTACAGCAGGAGCAGGCTGTAAGCTGGTTTTAAATTTGTTTGTGAATGTATTTATGTGTTATCAGTGTGGGATTTTGTATGTGAGATTTCGTAGCAGGTGAAAACATTCATATTCTATGCGTAAATTAAAAAAAGCCTGTTTGTTGCGCACAGAACTTGAATGTAATACAGCCAGATTTTAGTCTTCTTCGGTCCATCTCCTGGCTAACTCTGCACTGCCACATAACTATAACTCACACTGTCTGCACAAGCGCGCCCTCAGAGCCCTGTCTGTCTCCCACTGATGTTTTAATAACCACTCTTCACAACCCAGCAATTTGAAAAGGGTGTTGCCTAATAATCCACGTCCAAACATTGACATGTTTGAAGAAGCATGCACATTCAGAGTGGATGATTTTCTGACTTCCGAACACACACACGCACACACAAATGCACGCACACACATGCACGCACACACACATGTGCGCACACACACACGCTCACACACACGCACGCACGCATGCACACCCACAAACACACATACACATAAACACGCAAATTATACATCCGTCATGGACACACTTACCAGCTTGCTCATACCCCATTACAGCACACACACACACACACACTCACACACACAGATACACACTCTCTCACACACTCTCTCTCACACACACACTCTCACAAACACACACTGTCACACACTCACACACACACTCACACACACACACACACACACACACACACACACACACACACACACTCACACACACACACACACACACACACACACACACACACACACACACACACACACTCACTCTCTCTCTCACACACACACACACACACACACACACACACACACACACACACACACACGTTTTCAATACGTGAAGCCAAAGTCATGAGTTTGCAGGACTAAGCTGGCTGTTGCTGCACATGCCGTTTTCCTACAATATTTTAGGACACAATATTTTAGGACATGCAGAATGAATTGTGACATGAAACAAAAAACACTTTTGCAAACCATTTTTGTATATTAACCACCAAAATGAGCAATATCCAGCTATGCCATTATAATGTTATATAAGTCAATATCCAGCTATGCCATTATAATGTTATATAAGCCAGTATCCAGTTATGCCATTATAATGTTTTATAAGCCAGTATCCAGTTATGCATTAGATAATGCTTTTGCTTTAAAGCCAGAACTTGAGGTTGTCTGAAATGTCCTCATGTTAGACTTACAATCAACAGGTAAATGAAGAATTTACAAACAACCATAGTCATCCTCTGATCTTGTGTTACCTGTTTGGGGTGAGCTCTGCTTCCAAAGCTGTTGATTTTTCTGCTCAGTGTTGGTGCAGTTTCTCTCTCTCTCTCATGCAGTACTCTGTTTTATCTCCCCGGTCTCTGTGCTTTATATCCTTGCTTGGAAGTTCATTGCCTGTACAAAGGACATTTGGCTCCATGGTACAACTGTTCACTATTCATTCACTAATAATTTGTATTTAATGTTCATGTATTAACAAGTGATCAAATACACAGCAATGATGTAATGTTTATATTATTACGTTTGAAAACTGAATTTCAGGACTGTAGAACATTAACCAGATGGCCATGTAGCATGCTAGAAAAGCAGCAAATATAAAAGTGATGTTGCAGCTCATTTAACCCTTTAGTGGAAAGAGCTGGTAAAAACTGATAAGCTGAAATAATGTGAAAAGCAGAAAAAATCATTTGATTCAAAGGCAGCTTGAAAGTAAAGATGATTAAGCACATACATTATTAGAGAAACAGACTGATATTTTTTCCTTGGCTAAAGTGTGAATGATTAATTCATTCTGGTGTTTATGTAATTAGTGCAAAATTGGACATGCAATACATTGCATTCCTTTTCTTACTGTTTTCCAATAAAGAAACAGTCCCACCAACCCTCCCTCTAGAAGTCTCTTGAGCGAAATGATATTTTTCACCGATAAAAATTGGGCTGTACTCCTTCCCCAGCTTGGGCCACAATGTGGTTAGCATCTGTGACTCATCTGCCTTGTTATATATCTTGCTTTGGTTTACTGTCTTTGTTGACCTGGCTCTGACTTGTTATATATCTTGCTTTGGTTTACTGTCTTTGTTGACCTGGCTCTGACTTGTTATATATCTTGCTTTGGTTTACTGTCTTTGTTGACCTGGCTCTGACTTGTTATATATCTTGCTTTGGTTTACTGTCTTTGTTGACCTGGCTCTGACTTGTTATATATCTTGCTTTGGTTTACTGTCTTTGTTGACCTGGCGCTCTTCTTCTTCTACCTCCTAAGGCCAGTGCACCTGTTGGGCCCTTAACCCCTCTTTGCTCGAGGGGGGATTGAGCCCTGCTAGCTCTGATCAAATGCAATCTCTCCAAATAAAAGCATCAGCTTTAACTGCAATGCATCCACACAGTCCAATATTGCTTAAATCGGTACATTAATTTTAATGAATAACTTGATTTTTTGTATCACCTGTTTGGTGAAACTGTGTGAAGACATTTGTAGGCAAACCCCTCTACAGTGAGTGCAGTAAGCAAAGATGGCACTTGCATTAGAGTTTTACAAAACAGGACAAGCAATGTTCTGTAAACATATAAAGAGTAAATGGATTTAAACCATTAGAAAAGTATATCCCTACCTTTAGGCATGCACAGGGTATCTGTGATAGTTGCTCACTTGAGACTGACTTAAAACGTACAATTAACTTTATTTTAAAAGTAGCACAAAAAAAATAAAACTTGTTTTCCGAAAAAGGGGTCTTTTACGGGAACAGTGATGAATACTTATGGGCTCTCATCCAATGTAGTGTGCTGTTTGCTAAACTATTTAAACAGTCGGGGGATTCGTGTAAATAGGTCAGAGCAAGCAAAAAGTAACTGTGCTTCAATACTGGGTTTCAATACAGAACTGCAGAAAACAGTTCATTAAAAAGGAACTCTATTCACATATCTGCAGCTTCCTCTTCTATGGATTCATAAGTATAAAATGTGATGTTTGTCTTATTTCATTACTGTTATTTTAGTAATATTGCTGATAAGAGAGGCTACTATATCACTGGAACAATAAAATTCGTCATTTTTATGAGCATGTTTGTGTGCATATGTGTGTTAACATTTGTAATGCGTTTGTGTGTGTTTTATAAGAGTGTTTACCTGTTTTAGTATACTGTGTGCTTCTTTGTGTATGTGTATGTGGGTGTGTGAATGAAAGTAACTGGACACAGACAAACATTTGAAATCGACAGTTATTTATTATTATTCTTTTGACACTAATTTTGACATTTGAGACAAAATCACCATGTGATGGAGAACTGATTTTTGTTTTATTCTCCACCCCAAATATCGGCGTCTGCCTCGCTATGAGGAAGCGGGTGAACGGCCGGAATTTAAACCATAGTTGTGTATATTGGGGAAAAAAACGCACCAAACTTTTTGTATTCATGTTCATGTATTTGTCCGTAAAAAATATTTTTTTTTGTTCGTTTAGGGTAATTGGAGTTTGTGAGTCTCGGGAGTTTGTTTAAAAAATACTTTTCATATTCCACCGTTCAAATAGCGAGCTGTACATTACATTTAACGGGTGCGCGAGTTATTTGTCTTGTTAGTAAGCTGTGTTCACATTTCACTCACATCATTATTCAAACTTTCAGTACTACGGAAATCCTGGTTTACTCACTTGTGTGTCAGTGTCTGTTTGGCGGGGATGTCAAAGGCTGCTTTCCAATACTTTTTCTCGTCTCCTCCTTTCCTCTCCTCCTTTCCTCTCCTTCTTTCCTACCCCGGCAGTATGCCGGAAATATGTGGAGGAAAGGAGGGGAGGAAACGAGTGGAGGAAAGGAGGAAAGGAGGAGACGAATTTGAGTATTGGAACGCAGCCAAAGGAGCATGGGGCAAAACATGGTGGTTATAAGGATTGTGGGTAGTGTAGTTCATTTTTGGTTTGGAATGCAGGGGGAATTGTTTCAATGTTTTGTGTAATGTTATTGTATTGGTGATGGGATAAATGTATTTGTTGAATGTATCATTTGTGTATTATGATGTTGTCTATATTAGGAAGATGATTAAGTGTTTATTATTTATCTTTGAATTAATTTATTATCTTTTTGGGATGGTATGGTCGAGAGGAGAAATCTTATTTAACGCTCTCCTGTGCTCTCAGTAATGGAAAGGCTTTTGGGTGAGTTAGCACCCCACAACAGCATGTCTGAGGAAGTATAAAAAGGTTTGATCTGTTACTTTTAAGATCATTATTTTCACACTCACAAGCTGCTTCAGTATTTAAATAACATTAATATAATAAATAAAATGCTACTGAATTTAAATATTGAATCAGCTTGCAAGTGTTAAAAAGATGAGCTTGAGAGTGAATTAGCTTGTCTATTCATTTATGTGGGGCAGTATGAACTAATCATTTAGTAAAATACAGTAAATTCACGAAGGACTACAATTTACCACTCGAGCATGCCAGTCTATGCTTTCTTAGCTATAGCATGGTTACCTTGGAGACTCTTTGATTGTACACTGCTGCTCTTGCTAGCAAACATTACACAATTCTAATCTAATTGAAAGTTCTGTGGTGTGAAACCACAGTTCCACACATATCCCCAACAACCTGAAATGAGAACAATTCTTGTTGCAGATTGGAATAAGAAAAGTAATTCAATGACATGAATGTATTCTCATAAACCTGCATTAGTCTGTGTCCGCAGATACACCATCTACTGGTTTATTAATCTCTCAGTTGTTACACTTTTACTCCAGCAAGGGGCAGTGTCCATGCATTAATGGAAAAATTACCATTGCTATCCAGCAGAAGGACAGACTACACAAGAGGTTATGTGTGTACTTTGCAAGTCTTTTCACAAATTAAATTCAACCACATAAAAGTTTGATGTGAATCAGTTGATCTTTCCTGATTATTACATGAGATGCAGGAAGGTGTGTGTGTGAGTGAGAGTGTGTGTGTGTGTGTGTGTGTGTGTTCGCATGTATATTTGCATCTCAACTCATGGTTCACAAGTGCGTGTAAGAGAGGATACATGTGTGCATGTGTGTTTTTATCCTTGCATGTGGACATATTTGTGTGTCTTGGCTTGCATCTGTGTGTGTGTATTTGTGTGTGTGTGAGTGTGTGTGTGTTTGATTGTGTGTGCATGTGTTTCTGTGTGTTTGATTGTGGCTGTAACAGTTGCAGTATCAGCCATTGGAGTGTATAGTAATAGAAGACTAAGAGACCATGGCAGTGTTATTCCTTCCTTAGGCCCTGAGGTGAGCCCTGGTTAGCTTGTCTGAGATTTCATTCTCTTCTTTTACCACGCTGCTGAGACTGAGGGAGACTGTGTATGTCCACTAGGACAGGGACTAACTGCTCAGATGGGATGGGAGAGGGAGTAGGGGGAGGGGCCTGGTTCCCACCTCCATCTGCAGTCCCGCTTTGTTCCTGTATCACCGTGCCAACCTATCGATCGCCGGCGTGTATACGGTGTCGGAAGCAGAGTCAGTGATGCCTTTCCCCCCTTCGTTAATATTTCACATTCCCTGAGTCATCAGTAACCCGCCTCACTCAGCTACCACTCAGCATCTTACCCTTATTCCCATAACAACCGTCTCTCCTTATCCCCATAACAACCACCTCCTCGTGACAGCCATCTCTCCTGATGTCCATAACGACCTCCTCCTCAAGAGAACCTCTCGTTTGTCCCCATAACAACATCCATGACAAGCACCTGCCCATAACATCCTCCTGCATCTCCATAACAGTAACCTCCTGTTATCCCCATGACAACCTCCTCTTCTCATCTCCAGGACAAGCACCTCCCCAGAACAGTAACCTCCTCTTATCCCCCTGACAACCTCCTGTCCTTCATACCAACCCCTCCATCTCCTCTATGCAAATTTCTTCTATTTAATCCCTATTCCTCCCTGCAACCACCCCCCCAAAGATTCTCATATAGCTTCTCTCATCCTATATCTTTCTCATCACCCTAATTTCTTATTTATTCCCTCATCCTCCTCTGGCTCGTTTTTTTCACTGTGAGCTCATATTTTTATCTGCACTTTGGATATCTTTACTCCATTGACTGTCATAAAATAAATAGATAAATAAATAAAACAAATGTAAAATATAGCTACTAAACAGTAAGACTGTAATAATAAAGGTAGCAATGTCTGCTGTGTTAAGATAAAACAAGTAAAGTTGTTTGATAATTTATCCAAAAGCACTTATAGAAATGGGAGACTCAAATTATGGATTTCCATACAAACATTTTTGTGAGCAGATGGCTTCTCAGATTTCACTATGTTAATACTTTCGTGGAAAACTAGCGGGAAGAATCCCAACTCCTTAGGACATTAAAGATATTAAATTGATGACTGAGAGCATACTTTAATTCCTCTCAGGTTTAAAAGGAAGGTTCCAAGGATCATTGCGTTATGTCTGAATTCACGTTAAAGCGGGGTACTTAAAATCACGGTTTAACTGTACTTGAAATCCAAAATGTAATAAGTAAGCCATATATTGTAATATTCTTGCACATGAATACACACATTGTAGGTGATATCGTTTATGTGTTTGAAAGTGAGGTATCCAAGGTGAGCTGTTTCTGTATTATGTGGTGCGGAAACAGTACTATGACTGACTCCTGTCCATCAGTCTGTCTGTCCTTCCCTCCTTCCTTCCTGATCTACAGAGCAGGGGCCATTGAAAGCGTTACAACTGAACTAAACTAAGTCGGTAGTCACTTCAGATCAGTGAAATGAAAAGAAAAAGGGAAGGGGATGAAGGAGGTGGAGAAACAGAGAAGGAGGAGGAGGGTTTTGGGGCCATCGCCTGAAGGTCACATTTCTGGGAAGAGCCCCATGTCTCTCTCACCCCATACCCCCCCCTCCCCCAACATCAGGAACTCCACTATCGATTGACTGGCGGAATGAGAAGTGCCAACACCCCATCGAACTGCACAGGTAAGCATATGAGAGCTCCAGAACTGAACCCAGATCAGCTTGTCCCGGTCCTGAGGGAGAACGGGCCGCACTTCAATTACATCACAGAGTGAGGTCATATCCTATTTGAGAATAAGCCCATGGGACAAGCTTTGAGTGGCCAGCGGTAATTATTTTTGTTTGGGTTTGGGGGGGGGTGCTGCCAGACTTCACAGACTTGTGGAAGGACATGCACCCCTGGTAAAAAAAAAATTTCCCCACTCCCCAACGAATGCAAAACAAAGCACCCTGGGAAAGAAGTATAGATGTCTGGTGAGGCCCCCTGAGACTAAAGCAAAGTTGAGACACAAAAATGCATTACCAGCATCGAAATGCCGTGTTCCGACATACACATTTTAGCGATTGAGCATAAGCTTTTGATTCAAAGTGACTTGAAGGAAATGCATAAGTTCAAAAGTTATTGCAAAAGCTTAAAATTCATGAATAATAACACATTTAGTGCTGAAACAAACAGATCGTTGAAGCTGTTGTGGGTGAGTGAATTAAAAAAAAAATTGATACAGGAAAGAAAGGATGAGAAAGGTTTTTTGGACGAGAGCCAGGGGCAGGTGTGGTCGTCGCAAAAACACCTGGTTCCCATAGCAATGGGACCACAAGGTATCTAGAGCTGGCAGGGTGGAGTGGTCCTGCTAGGGTGGAGCTTTCCCCCGTATTTTCAGGTGCTCTGGCAGGTAGACCCTCACCTCTGCATGTGCCCTCTGCTGAGGAAACCTCTGTCGCCCGGGATACGGGCCATAACCCCCACGGTGAGGTTGTGACGTCCAGTGACACCCCCTAGTGGTGACACTTGTGAGGCTATTTATATAACACCGTTCATTCAATGACGTTTAATGCCCAGCTTTTCTCATATTACTTGGGGAGAGGCCAGTCACGGATGACACTTGAATGCAGTCCATCATTCACAAAAGAGAGCTATGAGACAAAGAGCTTCACCCACGGGTCAAAGATACCCTGCAGGTGCATGTGTGGGTGGTGGGTGTGTGTGTGTGTGTGGGGGGGGGCTCAACTGTTCCTAAAATTTACGTGCAAAAGTTCTGGTCTTACTTTTAGGAGGGCCTAACGAAGGACTTGATGCCGTCCTCCCTCAGGGCTTGATGAGCTGGAAGATCAGGGTCACTTTCACATCTCTCAGTTTAAGAAAAAACGTTTCTGAAAAGGGGCAACGGGTCAGCATGCATGTGGGGGGCCACAAACCAGTGGCATCGGGGTCCATTTCGGCAATGTGCCCTTCTCAGTCTGTGAGACAGGTTATCCTATCGCCCCTGAGAGAGTCTGCGCATAAGCTTCTCAGTCTGTGAGACAGGTTATCCTTTCGCCCCTGAGAGAGTCTGCGCATAAGCTTCTCAGTCTGTGAGACAGGTTGTCCTATCGCCCCTGAGAGAGTCTGCGCATAAGCTTCTCAGTCTGTGAGACAGGTTATCCTTTCGCCCCTGAGAGAGTCTGCGCATAAGCTTCTCAGTCTGTGAGACAGGTTGTCCTATCGCCCCTGAGAGAGTCTGCGCATAAGCTTCTCAGTCTGTGAGACAGGTTATCCTTTCGCCCCTGAGAGAGTCTGCGCATAAGCTTCTCAGTCTGTGAGACAGGTTATCCTTTCGCCCCTGAGAGAGTCTGCGCATAAGCTTCTCAGTCTGTGAGACAGGTTATCCTTTCGCCCCTGAGAGAGTCTGCGCATAAGCTTCTCAGTCTGTGAGACAGGTTATCCTTTCGCCCCTGAGAGAGTCTGCGCATAAGCTTCTCAGTCTGTGAGACAGGTTATCCTTTCGCCCCTGAGAGAGTCTGCGCATAAGCTTCTCAGTCTGTGAGACAGGTTATCCTATCGCCCCTGAGAGAGTCTGCGCATAAGCTTCTCAGTCTGTGAGACAGGTTATCCTATCGCCCCTGAGAGAGTCTTCGCATAAGCTTCTCAGTCTGTGAGACAGGTTATCCTTTCGCCCCTGAGAGAGTCTGCGCATAAGCTTCTCAGTCTGTGAGACAGGTTATCCTTTCGCCCCTGAGAGAGTCTGCGCATAAGCTTCTCAGTCTGTGAGACAGGTTGTCCTATCGCCCCTGAGAGAGTCTGCGCATAAGCTTCTCAGTCTGTGAGACAGGTTATCCTTTCGCCCCTGAGAGAGTCTGCGCATAAGCTTCTCAGTCTGTGAGACAGGTTATCCTTTCGCCCCTGAGAGAGTCTGCGCATAAGCTTCTCAGTCTGTGAGACAGGTTATCCTTTCGCCCCGGAGTCTGCACATAAGTCCCTCAGCAGAGACCTCACAGGTGCACTGCCAGTAGGCCATCTCCTAGTGAATGATTTTTTATTAATAATGAATATTAATATTTCTTAACATCATGATGGTGAATCTGCAGCATCTTGTGCAAATGTTCTGACATTGCAAACAAAAAGCTTAAATTTAGGTGGCACACCTGATTCATCAAAAAAAATATTTAAGTATACTTTTGAAAAAAAAAAAAAAAAACATTTTGTGTAGGTATCTAAACATTTTTCTTAAAGTAATCAACATACATGTTTAAAATGTTCTGGCAGTGTCAGTTTATTTTGTTTACATTTCTTTACATTCATTTATTAAATGCCCTTATCCAGAGAAACTTACAGGGCAACACATATGCATTCACCTGAGTAAGATTCGGAGTAGTGACAGACCTGGACGAACACATTCCCAAACCAGAGTTACATCACTAAAGGACTAATGCAAGTCCAATGCGCTACCCAGAACTATTACAGATTCGGAAACCGATGCAAATTCTGAGAACAAACAATGCATAAATAATAAAATTAAACAAAAAAGAATTGGCCAGAATGTGCCAATGACAAAAACTATAAAATATATTCTGTTTGATGGTCCTCACCCAGAGCGAGCTTTCTTATAGACAAAGGAATAACCGTTCGTTGGAAGTGCGCGCACGTGATTGGTCAGATACGTAAATGCGCGGTTCTCGCCCGTGTCCCCTCCTGGGTCGCCGCGGAAACACCCTTCCCGTGTCATTGCGTTATGAAAAACGCACTACGTCCACAAGGGAGGGTTTATATTTGGAGACAAACGCCGCGGGGGTGTCGACATATCATTATGCTGCAGTTAGAACAAGCCCTTCGTTTCCTGGCCCTTTGATTTTAGGCTGTGACGGCTAGCACGCTTAATTATTCATGTAAATATCATAATTAATCGTTAAATAATCACTCATTTCTGACAGCTGTGTGGCAGTTGGATATATCTACACACAGGAAGGAAGACAAGAAAAGTCAAGAAACACCAACCAATACGTAAATATTAACTAACGAGTCGGGAATCCCTTTCCTTTCTGACTATTGTAATACTGTTAGACACGTTTTTAACCATTTTTGGTGGAGTAAGTGTAAATCTGGTTATTAAGTAGGCCATCGGAAGATGTTTGACATTATCTTGGTGTTCATAAAACCACTGCTGAATCCGTTTGGTGGTGTGTAGGGTAACTGTTTGGGCCGAGTTATGCCAAGGATGGGTTTGTGCCTGTGTCCTAAACGCTAGACTGTAAAGCCATGGAACACGTGAGACGTTTATGATAAAAGCACTAGTGTTGAAAAGCTAAACGTCCTGACCACTATAAATGCCTTAATGTGTTACACCTCAAATAAACATGTTCTTATGCTTTCAAACTAAATATTGTAATGTGTTTTAACTGAAATCCTAAAAGATAAACACTGTGAGAAGTCTGAAAAGTGTTACAGCACGTGTCCAGAACATTAAACATTTGGGTTTACAATGCACACTTGCCATTTAGCACCTCAATTCCTGCATTCATGGCAGAAAAGTGACCATATTTGAGAGCGTTCAGAACCAAAGTCATCATACATGTGGAGGAGCTGGTGGTCTAAGTAGGCACTTCAGTGACCCCTTCAGGTGAGCCAGCAAAATTACAGGTTTAAAGCCAAATTTTTCCCAAGAGCCTTTTCAACCGCGCATAGTGGCTGTACACTGGTTATAAAAAGACAGTCTCTCATTGGTTGTGACTCTGAGAAAGAGTGTTTGTTTCAAGGGCCTTGGATCAGGTTTCAGTGCCCTGGTTAGTAAGTGCTTCTTTCTGACTGACCCTCCACTTCACATCTCACAGTGAGTGTCAGTCCCCATTAACATTAGAAAAAGACAGTTTCCCCTTATGATTATTCATAGAATATACCTCATTATTTGTGTTTATTTAGTACCAGCTTTTTTTAATCTTCATCACTTCACATAGTAAATCAGTGCTGAATGCTGTCAGAAAATAGTATTTGACAGCCGTAATACTCATATTTTCACTGACGTGCCAAGTTTTGCAACTGAATCATTGCAACTCCATTGTCAAAACACAAGTTTTTATACAGTATAACAGCTGAAAATATCAAAGGGATTTCAATATATCTTCAATCAGATTTATACATTTTTAAAATTTAAACAACTAAAGTATTCCATTACATTACACAGTCATTTAGCTGACGCTTTTATCCAAAGCGACTTACAGTTGATTAGACTAACCAAGGGCCAGTCCTCCCTGGGAGCAATGTGGGGTTAAGGGCCTTGCTCAGGGGTGCAACAGCAATGGTGGCTGGACTAGGGCTTGGGCTGCCAGCCTCAAGGCTCCCAGTCATGTACCTTAGCCACTAGACTACAGGTTACCCCGAAACCAGAAACATGTTTCACCCATGTCTGATTCTACCAGAGGAAACAGAAATCAAAATGGCGGCACAGGACCTCGCCAAACTAGCTGCAGACATGACGTCATTTCCTCTGTGACTTTACAAACAGGGCATCACATTTTTAATACAAAATATTTTTTAAAAATCCTGAATATTCTTGAAAAAGAACATTTGGAATTCCCGCATGTATGCTAGAATATTGTAGTCAATATGAGCTACATGGGTTTTAGCAGTTCTTAGTCGTACATATAAGTGGGGTTTCAACTTATGAACACGTATAAACGGTAAAATTACGTCATTTTATATAAGTGTCCTGAGCATCCATGGATTTGCACAGCCGCGGGTGGTCTTGGAACTCGCAGATTACGCAGGCCAATTGTACATACAAGAACATGTGCCACGGCATTTTGGAGACCTGTTTTTTTAAGAGGAAGTCAGAAAATCATCCACTCTGATGCTCTGAGTGTGCATGCTTCTTCAAACATGTCAATGTTTGGACTTGGATTATTAGGCAGCACTCTTTTCAAACTGCTGGGCTGTGAAGAGTGGTTATTAAAACATCAGTGGGAGACAGACGGGGCTCTGAGAGTGTGCATGTGCAAACAGTGTGAGTTATAGTTATGTGGCTGTGCAGAGTTAGCCAGGAGACAGAGCTGCAGCACAAACTCCAGTCCAGAAACTCTGGTCCAGAGTTTCTCTCAGCAAGGGAGGAACACCAAGTGAAGCAAAATCTGGCATCTTTGTCACTTTAACTCCATACCAGCTAATAGAAGTGCAGCTCAATAAAGGGTATGGGTCTAGTGTGTGTGTGTGTGTGTGTATGTGTGTGTGAATGGAATGTGTGCAAGCTGGTAAGTGTGTCCATGGCAGATGTATAATGTGGGTGTGTGTGTGTGTATGTGTTTTTGTGTGTGTGTGTGTATGTGTGTGGCTGGCCATGAAACAGACTGTCATTAATATACACATGCATGTACATGTATTCACATGTATGCATTTAAACAACAGACACAAAGACACAAGCACATCCAACACCTACATGCCGCGATGTACGGAGAGTGGGAAGGGAAGTGTGTGGGAGAAAGAGAGGGATGGAGAGACTGAGAGAGAGAGAGAGAGAGGGAGGGAGGGAGGAGGGGCAGGAGGTCCAGGGGGTCAGTATAGAGCTGATGGCTGACAGAAGCATGCGGTTTTCCCTGTGTCAGCAGGATCGGGGGGGGGGGGGTGGGGGTGGGGTGGGGTGGTGGGGGATGGGGGGGGGTAGAGGGACAGATTTGCTGAGCTTGCCTGGGTGCTCTCTAATGCGAGCACAAAATCAGCATCTCCACATTTCCATCCTGTAACATGTAAACACATACACGCGCACACGTGCAAAAATGCACAAATACAACCGCACACACATAAATATAAGTTGTCACACACAAACATATGCGTATACACAAGCATGCACTCATGTACACATACACACTCACTCTCACACACACACATATACACTCACTCACACACACAGACACACACACACACACACAGTAATGGTAGGGCCCAGAGAGCTCACCTGCAGTGGAGAACAGGATGCTGACTCAGCACTGGCTCAGAGAGGTAGGGATAAAATCCAGTGGCACAAACAAAGAGACGGCTAATTTACTGCAACTTAGAAACCACACACTGTATCACGGTCAACCTGCCTGAGGCAAATGTACACAGATCTCGCCAGCCATAGCCAGGAAACCAAACCTTTCACCCATGTTTACACCCAATTGCAACAATGAACACACAGGGCCGGACGTGTGGACATGGATTAAGCCTAGTCCTAGAGGAAGATTAAACTTCAATGAAGATCTACACTGAAAAATGGTGCAGCTCAGCTACCTACCAAAATACACATATTCTCACACACACAACACAGAAACACAGAGTCACGCACATAAATATGCTCACATGTAACGATGTAGAATGGAATAATATTTTGCAAGCAACTGCACCTACAAAACTATTATTTCCGACACGTGTAGCACATAACGCCTGGAGTCCTCACAACAGATACCGGGTCGTTCACACTAACAGTTTCACTCATCGTCTCGCGCCCATTTTGCAACCCCTTTCCCCCCCTTTGCGATTCGACTCGTCAGTCAGGCTCTCAAAATTGCTCCGAATGCAGGGACCGCGAGGGTGAGCGCGCGCCTGTGCGGAATCCTGTAAACTCTCTGTTAGCGAGGGAACGCAATGCGAGAGTCCAAACAAACCGGCCCCCGCTGCGTTGAAATGCGGAGACGTGTTGCTGGAGACAGCACGGAGCAAATGGCACGGTGGCATCAGTTCAGCGAGATATTCTTGGGCTGTGCATCTGTGCATTCCAAGCCAGTTGTTAAAACATCCATTTTGCTCTTATTTTGCGAGGTACTTACATCGGTTTCCATGTATTCTGAAATGCATTTTCACATTTACAACTGTATTACTATTGCATTTCCTGTACAACAACAACTACTAATACTACTACTACTACTAATAATAATAATAATGGTTACATATTTATTTGGTGCAGTGCATTCACATATATTTTTGTCAATGTTTACTTTTGTATGTAGCGCTTTAAACGTTTCTTATTATAATTTCTTGAAAGGGATTGAGTGAGTACCATATAGGCTTGATATTCTCTCACATTTTGATTGCTTTTTCATCGTCTCCATTGCAATGGTGGGGAGGGGGCATTCTGCTTTTCATTGGAATTTTCAAAGAAATGTTTCCAATTTTTCTAATTTGTCCAATATGGTTGCAATGCAGTGAACATTTTACAATCTTGAAAAAACTCACCACTGATCGGGAAGGATTTCTTTATTATTAAACAATACTGTGAAAACACCAGAACATGATTTTATTGGAAACATACATTTTAACCTATGAAGGGTTTGGATATATATTTCCCCCAAAGTAAAATTATTAAATACCATAAGTGAAATGATAATATAATATGATGTGTTTGTGCTTTTTGTCTTTACTCCATCAATTAAATAAATACAACCATACCTAAGACGGAACAACCGAAATATATATAAAAAAAGAAAAAGTAATAATGACCGCTAATTTTTCGATTCTGACTCTTTCAAAGTGACCGCCCAGAATCACACGCGAAATGATCCTATTTTTCTGAAATATTTTTCTTTCCAGTTTACAGCCATAAAATTCACATAAAAATGAGAGAAGTTGGAGGGAGGTGAGTCGGGCAGGTTGGGGGCCGAGTAGGAGATGGGTAGGTGGGAATAAAATAATGGGGGGGGGGGGGGGGGGGGTGGGGGGGGGGGGGGGGGGGGGGGGGGGGGGCATTCCATTGGTACAGCAGTTAAATACCCCCCTTCCCGCCTTGGCAAACCATTGCAATGCTGCTCTGAGTTCCTGAGTGCCGTCAACGTCCTGGAGATTTAAAACTGTTCATAAGTAACAGACAAAAACATATTGCCATTGTAATTAACACTCAACTACTCTGAGTGAAACTGCATATTCATTTACAGCAGACATATTCATAATTTGTCAATTTTCATGAGAGCTGGCTATGGTATCTTATCTGCTCTCGCTTGATTCAGTTAGGAAACAAAACATAATGTTCTACTTTGGACTACTCTGGGTACTGTTTAAAGACTGATTTTATGAATGGATTAAAACAAACAACAAGCAGAATGGAGTATACTGCATATAAAACCTTTCTTCACAAACTATTCCAGATCGGGCATTTTATATTTAAAAGTTGAAAAATATATTTATTGAACTGGCAAAGTTTTTGCATAGATACAGTTACAATCTTCCGGTCAGTATATCTAGACTACTTGTGTCAATGCAATTCCGATTAGTTTAAGGAAAAAACACTCTTCCAAATAAAACTGAAATATACTGCCTCACATGTGTATGTTCCGTGTAACTATCTCGTGCAATTGCTTCAACTTGAATGTTGGCGTATTAATTTTAATTTAAAATTTTCATGTCTATTTAATATCCTACAAACGTACTATCAGCACATTTTTTACTTGTCAGTCAAGAAAAAGCTTAAGAGTTTGACGAAAACTATATTCATATATGTACATATATATGTACATGAATTTACGGCTTATTGAAAATTATTTATTGCAATTCAGTTAAGTTGTTTTTTTCTTCTCCCAAACACGATGGAGAATTAAAACGAAACGTGATATTCCCTTTAATTGGATAATCTAATTACGTAACATGATTGATAGGAAGGCATATTATAATATTATTAATATAATATTATTAACTATATAATGCATAACCTGTTGTGGTTTCAATATTTGCCACATATAGACCACATGAAGGAATTCACTAAAATCTGCGAACACCAGCTGGCACATGTGTCCCGTTTTCTCACAGCATTTAGTGTAACAAAACATTGTCATTTAATTCTGGAATAGTCCAAATTAACATCATGTCAGTGATTATTAGAAAACGTATTGCTTTGAATGTTATCCCTAATTCTCAGGAAAGCCACAAACGTGGATCTCATTGTAAAACTAGGTGAGATTAAGACATTTTTTGTTTGTTTTTAAAGTGAGTAGCAAAACCTTAACATCATTGTGTCGCCTCTTTCTTTCGCATGAGGCATAAGTTTAGGGTTAGCTGATGTTGCCGTGTGGTTAGTTAGGCATTATCTGACCTTACAGTAATTAATATCCTTCGCCATATGGACGTGCTCCTTGGGGGTATCAAAGTCTTTCCGATTTGGATTAGTCGCCGTCGCTTTAGTCAAAACGAACAAAAAAAATCGCATTCAAATTCCAGCCGTGCAACATTTCACTGTATTTACTTTTCATGTAATAATGATATATTTTTTTTTACTTTGAGGACAAACTGAAATTAATAACATGTTCCAATAACTTAATAAAAAAAGTACAGTAGACTACTGGCTTTAATTCCTTGTTCTAAGATTCGGGCAAATGCCCACACCATTTTAGGACTAACAGTACAATGTAAAAAAAAAAACTTTTTTTTCTGCTGTACTTGCGTGTAAAATAAATAATTGAAATAATTTAAATTACATAGTCCACTAATATTACACTCACTGTATTTATACATGTAACATAAATAAACGGAAAAACAATAAACAAAAGCAAGAAGATGAGCAGAATAATAAATAACTTAATAGTGTGACCAATGTCAATCATATACATCTTTCCACATTTCACATAAACAATTCCACAGACATAGTGGCTTTCCCGTGGTTGCTGTTGGAGGTGGGATCTCTGTCGTCGCCGCTGCCATGGTTACGGCTCGCGAGCTTCTCGTACTTCTCCTTGTAGAGGTCCCTCTCCTTGGCCAGGCGCGCGGCCTCCTGCCTGAGCTGCTCTACCTGACCCTGGAGCGTGCACTTCTCGCTCTCCAGCATGTGCCTCTGCTGCACGCGCTTGAACCTGCAGGACTGCGCGTAGCCCCGGTTCTTCAGGGTCCGGCGTTTCTGCTTGAGGCGGACGACCTCCTCCTTGCTGTAGCCGCGCAGCTGCCGGTTGAGCTCCCGCACTGACATGCTGACCAGCTGCTCGTCCGAGAAGCGATCGTCCAGCCGAGCATGGTGGTGGTGGACCGGATGCTGGTGTCCGTTGGCGAGGACTGACAGGTCTTCCCCGGGGTATGGCTGTCCACGAAGGCCCTCGTACGACGGGTTGTGATGGTGGTGGGGGTTGCTGATCAGGGCCTCGACAGCATCCTCCGGTGTCAAGTGGAGCGCCTCCGGGTTCAGATGGTGCTGGTAGCTGGGGATCCAGTATAAATCCTCCAGCTGCGGTTTTCCAGCAGAGCCGTAACTGCCTTTTCCGGAGCCACTGACGCTGGTCCCGTGGGTCTGGCTTGTTGTGGCCCCGGGGCTCGGAGAACACAGGCTGGGAGAAGACGGCACGGAGGAGCAAGGGGTGCTGAGTGGGGTGGAAGACAGGGAGCCGTTGGGTAGACGGTGGCAGTACCGCTCTGCCTCCGTGGGCTCCTTCTTCACCTCGAACTTCATCAGGTCGAAGTCGTTCACGTAGTCGATGGCCAGAGGACTACTCGGTAGGTCGGCGCTCATGGCGAGGTCTGTGGCCATATCAGCCCATTCGAGAACGCCGGTCCACAAAGCCAGTAAGCGAAAAGTGAATACTACTACTACTGCTAATAATAATAATAAAGTTATCGTTAACTGGCAGCCTTTGACGAAACTATAAAAGAGGTCCGTACACACGGGGAAACGAGTTCTGAATAAGCGAAATGCTTACACAACTTCTATTAATAGATGGTCCGACGCACACCCGTAGCCCAAATGAACTTGTTATCCAAATCGGCCCCTCTCTATTTCCTTGTTGACAACTTTATTCTGGGTCAAATGCATGCTTTGATTTCACGCGCGTAGAGGCGGAAACCCGAGCCCCCCGCGCGCCGGAGAGACACCAACCTGGCTCGTCCTCGACTGACCTCGGTTTTTTGGACCCCTGTGATTTCACTGTACCCGCTTTTAATGCAACTTAGTGGTTTCCTCGCTAGTTGACTTCTTGTTGCCCATCCAAAGTATTATGATTGTGCTCCGTTGATTACATTACACACACAATGTCCACTCTTGTCACATGGCATCCACTTTGATTTACACAGGCCACAGTACACCAAAGCCGGGGCTCGAAAAGGACAAGACAAGGCAGATCTTCGTAAAACATCCTGCATTTAGACCAGTTGTGCTAAACTGAATAGACAAATGGAAGTTCATGGTTGCAAGTTGCAGAATCGTCGATGAACAGCCGCAAAACAAATTAAAGTTTATTCACTTTCATCTCGAGGTAACGTTGTCGCTTGTGAAGGAATCTACAGAAGTCGCTCTGACATATTCAAGCATAAAAAAATCACTTTATGGATCAAGCTGTTGTTCCTGTGTCAACAAGCAGCGTGCTTTTAGCCTCTGACTTTTGCTAAAGTGTAATAATTTTTTCGCTTCATGGCAGCGGTCGGAAACTCAAAGTCTCTATTGCAGGGGTGCTGTCACTGAGCGTGTATGTAGCCACTCTGCAGGCTTATAGACGTTTCCGTCCTGTCCCTCCTACCAGCAGCTGTGACTGCACCTCTAAGCCAATCGGAGACAGAGAGAGAGAGAGAGAGAGAGAGAGACAGAGAGAGAGAGAGACAGAGACGACAGCGCAACATTTGCGTTCTTCTGCCCTAGTCCCTTGTTGGGACCCGCAGAAGAGAGAGAGAGAGAGAGAGAAAGAGAGAGACCCGAGAGGAAGGAGGCAGCTGTTCCACGCGACAGCCGCAGAGTGCAGAAGCTTCCTAATACCCTCTCGCGGCCGATATTCGCATTGCAGGGGCCTGCTAGGAGGGTCGAGTCAAGGTGTACCCCTGTGTCGTCATAACTGGATGAACTCAGAGCAATACACTTTTTATGTAAAGGACGTTTCAGATGTTACGATCTAAGCCTCCAAATAAAATAATATGGTAACAATAGGTCAACATAAACAATAACAGACGTAAAGCATACTGTTCACATGTGAGAAGTCAGTTAAATTACTTCTCACAGTGTTACAGCAGTTATGATAATGACACACAGTCATATGCAAAATTAAACATAGTCATGGTTAAACAGTAAAATTTGCACCCTACAAAGGATTTAAAAGCGGATTGTATCTGTGAATTTCTTATGTTTATGATGGCTTGACCATCTTTTTTTAAAAAAGTTGTTTTATTAGGCTAGGTCTGTGTCTAAACAACAGTGCTGTACAAGATGGACTCCACAAGGGTGTTTTTTGGTTAACACAATTTACTAAATTAAATATATCACGCAGGGTGTACAAGGTTAGAAAATCATATCCACCATCCTACATTAGCACTCAACACAAAAAAGTTTAATGATATTTTGAGGAAAAACTATTAAAAACTTCCATTCACAATTTCAGAAATAATGCAAACTGTGGTCTCTTGTTTATGTATTTGGTTAAAAACTTACTTCTGTTTATTTTGTTGCTGTAAAGAGTAAAACAGCAGTGCTGAGTGACTGTGTTGTTTAATGTAATGGCCTGCATCTGTTGTCCTGGTCCCTGTCCAAAACCACGCCTCTTGCAGCATACATTGCTCTCCCTTTCACAAGCACACACGTGTCCGGTTATGGGAAACTTACTCCTGCTTCTCTTCTGCTGCCAGAGTCTGGGTGGAAATTGGTGGTCTGTAGAGCTGTCAGTGTAATCTGCTCAGGTTGTGTCCATACATGCACTTACCATGAACCACAAAATTACTGACTGCAAATGGTGACGATGATACTTGGAAGGGTAATTTTAAACATGAATGACGACAGACATGCAGCCCAACTAAGAAAACACATACAAGCAAAACCCGTAATGTATTTTCTATTTCACTTACAAACATGTTCAGACAGGTGGAGGTTTGGGGGTGGGCAGGGGAGCATTACCTCAGTATGCATGGAAAGGTTTCTTGCTCACTGTACGGATCTGTCTTCATAACTTCTCCTCTATCGGATTCCTGTGAGCTCACACTGGACCCAAACACAGCAAATAAAAACATCCGTCTGTCTGAGGGGAACAGAGAGGTGACCCGGGGGACTGAAGCTCAGTCGTACCCAGATCACCCAGAGAGATTTGAGGTCTGGCCCCAGGTTCTGTGCAGAGAGCCTCTGACTGGACGCTGTTACTGGGAGGCTGAGTGGGGCGGGGCTGGAATTGATGTGTCAGTTTCATATAAAGGGATCAGTAAGAGATGTGGAGGTCATGACTCTGTCTTTGGACTCAATGGAAAGTCATGGAGTTTGTACTGCTCCTCAAATCATTCATCTTTATACCACAATAAAAAGCGCACTGTAATCCCTGTGCCCTCCTCCTCCAGAATAGGAGTGTACCTGGATCACAGGGCAGGAACTCTGTCCTTCTACAGCGTCTCTGACACAATGACCCTCCTCCACACAGTCCGGACCACATTCACTGAACCCCTCTACCCTGGGTTTGGGGTTGCAATGGGATCCATGAAACTGTGTGCTGTTGAATAAGAAAGAGAGTTTCCTGATTTGGAATGAAGTTTAAAACCTTTTTTATTGGGACGTTCTTGACATAATAAGCTGGAGAAGCATGGCTAAACACATAATCTGTGTTTGTTGTGATATAAATAATTATCTAAATCTAAATCTAAAAAAAAATCTAGATGTTATTTATTTATTTATACAGATTAACTAATAATTGGTAATCATGGTTGCAATATTTTGTCTATTTTTTATTTAATTTATTTTATGTATGCTGACTGCCTCACCTAAAATTCTATTCTATTCCTCAGAACTGTAAGGACAATAGGGGCATGTGTTTAAGGCAAATACATGCATTGTTGACAAAATCCTCTGTGCTGCTAAGCAATGAGAGCAGGCAGGTAAGAGCAGCTAGTTTGATGGCAAACAGAGGCCATGAAAGGCAGCAGTTTTATGTAATTTCAGAAAGCTTTGTAATGGTTGCAGGTTCAATTCCCTGGTGGGCACACAGTAGCTTCTTCCTGGGCTGTAAGACCTTCTGGTCTGTGCTGAAGAGTGGAGGGCTAACTCCACTATTTAGCTTCACTGTTCCTGAGTTACTCCTTACAATGCCTGCTTCATTGATTTTGTAATGTTTCCTCATTATGAATGGCGTATTGTTTGTTCTCAGGATTTGTACCTGTAGTTCTGAGTTGCACCCTTAACATGCGTTTGTGCCTTAGTGATGTAAACAGAAACTCATTGTTTTAGTTTTGTTACAGTAGTCAATAATACACTCAGATCCTTAGTACTTACATTCTTGTTCAGAGATGCATGGTCCCCCAGTAAGATTAGCCTGATGAATTTTTACAAATAAGTCCATGATTAATGATTATTTATTGATTTATGATTCTCATTCTAACATGCCTGTACCACATAGAAAACGGCCTTTAACAGAGAAGCATATTGGTAGGAGCGTCTACGTGAAGAGGGTTAAAAGGGTTGTACGGGCATGAATTACAAATGAATTGTTTTGCTTAAGTTGACCCTGTGCTAACTTATGTGTGTATCTGGTGGAAAAGCACTGGGGCGCCAGGGAGAGATAGTGCAGAGAACAATATGTTTTGCAAACTGTACCAAGGTTGTCTTGTGCAGGAGAGCAGCTATTGATGTCAGCACAGTTAGGCAATGCTGATAGGGGAAGGTGGAAAGAGTAAACTATGGCTAACACTGAACTTAATGTACAAAACAGGCCTAGATTGTAAGGGGTTAAGTGATAGACAAGGGTGGCACCCAGCAAGGCAGTGGATAAGTAGAACAGAACCCCCTTAAGAATGAAATTCTGTGATTGGTCTAGAGATACTGGTGCAGGGAGGGCAGGTCAAGATGATTGGTCAAGTACCCAGGAAAAGGAGGAGCCAGTAATGTACAGAAGCTGATGTGCCTATTGTTTGGAGAGATTCTCTCCTGCCATACAGCGGGTGTATGAATCTCTTTCTCAAGGTTGTGTGGAATAAAATAAGTTGGACTTTGAAGACCTGTGTTATGAGTCATTCATTGTTCTCCTGATCAGAAGCTTCAACTCACAACCGCCTGAACGGAATCGAAGGGGGAGCCGCTGAGCTACATCCATATACGGTCACTATTTGGGGGGTGCGAATGCGATCGAACAACGAGGAAATGCAGGAAACGTCCATTTCAAGGTTTGATAATTTGCGAATACTTTATTATATCCTTTTTATTCCCACCAGTGAAAAAAAACTTCTCAAGAATTATAAAAACGTAATGTTTTACTCCATGCAACTTTAGCAGTATTATTCATTTTGGAAAACTAATAGACTACTCGTTACTCAAATTGCTTGAGTGATGCGTTACACCTTAGCTCAGTACTGTATGTGCTGTATACTCACTGGTGTGGAAATGGTAAGCCAAGTGTAGCTATATTGCTCATATTAATCAGGTGGATACACTTATGTTCTGTAAAGTCACCCTGCATAGGTAGCCCACTGACTTAGTCTAGTGCTAAGGTACATGACTGGGACCCTTGAGGTCGGTGGTTCAAGCCCCAGTCCAGCCACAGCATGAACACCATTGCTGTTGGGCCCTTGAGCAAGGCCCCTAACCTCACATTGCTCCTAGGGGGGATTGGCCCTTAGTTAGCCTAATCAACTGTAAGTCGCTTTGGATAAAAGTGTCAGCTAAAATAACTATAATGTAATA
>JAFBMS010000250.1:262500-280000 GCA_019788955.1 Albula glossodonta
TGTCTGGGGGGAACAGAGAGGTGTCCAGGGGAACTGTACCTCAATCATACCCAGATCACCCAGACAGATTTGACTACTGGTCCCAGGTTCTGTGCAGACAGGCTCTGACTGGACGCTGTTACTGGGAGGCTGAGTGGATCGGGAGTAATGGGGTTTATATAGCAGTGTCATACAAAGGGATCAGGAGGAAAGGAAAGGTTGATGACTGTCGTTTTGGGCACAATGAAAAGTCCTGGAGATTACGTTGCTCTGCTTCCAGGTACATTCTCTGTCACGATAAAGAGGAAACTGTAATCCCTGTGCCCTCCTCCTCCAGAATAGGAGTGTACCTGGATCACAGGGCAGGAACTCTGTCCTTCTACAGCGTCTCTGACACAATGACCCTCCTGCACAGAGTCCAGACCACATTCACTGAACCCCTCTATCCTGGGTATTGGGTAGCCTCTGAATCCACTGTAAAACTGTGTCCTCTGGAATGACAGAGATCATGTGAATTCAGACTGATAGAGGAATCATTGTGTAGCTGACAGATTAAATCCTCTGTGAACACACATCTCTCTGAAGTGCTTTTATTTTTAATTCTATGTGATCATGTTTATGTGGGAGTTCTACTATCATACTTTTTCTGAATGTGTAATGCTAAGTGGTGTGAAATTAAGCACTGTAGATTTGAATCGCTCAGTTACTGCATTGCCTTGTATTAGAACATTTTTAATATGTGTGTATTTGTGTGAGAGTGTGTCTGTGCTGGGTGTGTTTGTACATATATTTGTGCATGTCCCTGTGTGTGTGTGTGTGAGAGAGAGTGTGTGTCTGTGTGTCTGTGTGTGAGAATGTGTGTGTGTGTGTGTGTGTGTGTGTGTGTGTGTGTGTGTGTGTGTGTGAGAGAGAGTGTGTGTGTGTCTGTGTGTGAGAAAGTGTGTGTGTCTGTGTGTGAGTGTGTGTGTGTGTGAGAGAGAGAGAGCTTTTCCATAAATGTTTTTGTGTACAGTACATTATAGTGGCTCGTAGCAGGTGAAGTCATTAGTACAATTTCTTGTAAACACAAACCCTAATGTAGTTAGATGCACAGTTTATTTGTATGTTCCACCAACACTTGTTGAGGTTCTGGCACATGTTATTTACAAGTCTTAGCTTGTCCTTGTATGCGCTCCTGTACTGCTTTACAAAATGTGGAATTAAAGAATTTAAATGAAAAAAGAGTTTGTGTGGTTTTGCATTCCTGTGTGTTATTGTGAGATTGAAAATTATTTTCATATTTAGTGATAAACTTGCCTCTCCTGCTGCTCTCTCTCCACCTCCTATACTCCCTCATTCTCTCTTTTCTTCACTCTACCCCTCCTTCTCCTCCTCCTTCATGCTCTGAATTACTCTCTCTTTCTCTGTCTTTCTCTCCCCCTCCCCCGATGCTTTTAAGACACTTAAAACCAAAGCATACTTAAAAAAACACAAGCTACACCCTCATCATGTACTGCTTGTGTAATAGCTATTCGCAGAGCTGAATGTTTCCTGGTTCATCCACCTGCATATGTACTGGCTGTCTGCACAGGTAAATGTTTCCTCGTTCACTCTGGTGTTTAGCAATAGTGCTGGAGGTGTCTGTGTTGGTTCACTCTGGTGTTTAGCGATAGCGCTGGAGGTGTCTGTGTTGGTTCACTCTGGTGTTTAGCAATAGCGCTGGAGGTGTCTGTGTTGGTTCCTCCAGTCTCGCCCCCACAGCACAGCCACCTCCTCTAAATTCACGGTCAGTAAATATAAGCCAATCACGGTCCGCCACATCAGAACCTTATGGGGCAGCCAATCTCATCCACAGCTGTGACCGCAACTCTGTCACTGCGTCCACAGCAGTCATCGTGTGTGGGAAACTGAGCCAGCCTTCAGGTTGTATGTTTATACAGAATCTGTAATTGGACACACCAATGCAGGGAATGTTGCCTAACAGGACAGAGCTATTTACCGAGGTCTGCTTTATACAGGAACACTAAAGACGGCACAGAGATTACCCATACATAAACTGCAGCATGGGTTTCCTTTTCTCTTTGGGTACATTAAAAGTGTTCAGTAGAGAGAGAGGCTACAGCAAAGTCCGAGCATAGTGGTGTCTATCTCTCTGCCAGTAACACAGGAGGTTTATCTGCTCCTGAGGGTTGTGGGTTCAGGTATTTAATTATTTATTTATTTATTATTTTTTTTAAAAAAAAAAAAGCAATGTGGGGTCAGGGGCCTTACTCAAGGGCCCAACAGTGGTGGTTCTCTTTTGGTGGCTACAATAGGGCTTGGGCCGCCAGCCTCGGGGGTCCCAGTCATGTATCTTAGCCATTGGACTACAGGCTACCCCCTGTATGTTCTCCTCTGTGCTATGCAAATTTCAGCTTTTCCAGTAGATAGTTGGCCTACTCTCTGTATTCGGGCTGCAGATTCTGTCAGTGAAATAGCAGTGGATGGTCCTGGAGTGTGTATAAAAAAGGAAGACACAAGATCCAGAGGGTATCGAATGCAGCGAGAGGCGCTGTGTTCAGATGACAGAGTTTTTCATTCCGTGCAGGGCATTAGCAGCTACTGGGAGATGGGCTGTGTTTTGATTATTTCAGAAGAGAAAAGATGACGGGTTTCTGTGTTTGTGCTTCAGACTCTTCGATTCCCTGTTGGTAAACAGCTGGCTGGCGGAGTTTATGTTGGTCCTCTGTGGTTGTTTTCCAGCCTCAATCCTTTCATAGGTTTTTGTGTGTACAGTATATATAACTCTGTGTTACAGTATCACTCACTCAAGGGAAATGAGAGCAAATAAAACTGTCTGTTCAGTGTGCTGCCCAGCCTGACCTCAGTCCAGCACCACACCTCCAGCAGGTACAGGTAAAACCATAAAGTCACTCCCTCTCTCTCTCCCTTCCTCTCTCTCTCTCTCTCTCTCACAACAGTATCCAGAGAAATAGAACATATCTTTGTCTTTCTGCTTTCTGTGTCAGTCAGAGTGTGAGCAGTAAAATGGCTACAGCTGGAGATCTACTGGATCAGGATCAGTTCACCTGTTCAGTCTGTCTGGATCTACTGAAGGATCCGGTGACTATTCCCTGTGGACACAGTTACTGCATGGGCTGTATTAAGGGCTACTGGAATCAGTATGATCATACTGGTGTCTACAGCTGTCCCCAGTGCAGACAGACTTTCACCCCAAGGCCGGTTCTGGGCAAAAACACCATACTGGCTGATATGGTGGAGAAACTGAAGAAGACAGGACTCCAAGCTGCTTCTCCTGCTCACTGTTACGCTGGACCTGGAGACGTGGCGTGTGATGTCTGCACTGGGAGAAAACGCAAAGCCGTCAAGTCCTGTCTGGTGTGTCTGGACTCTTACTGTGAAAGTGATCTGATTCTTCATGATAAACTCAATCGAGGGAAGTCTCACAATCTGATTGAAGCTACTGGAAACCTGCAGGAGAAGATCTGCTCTCAACATGAGAAACTGCTGGAGTTCTACTGTCACACTGATCAGCAGTGTATCTGTATGCAGTGTGTGATTGATACACACTGTGGTCACGCTACAGTCTCAGCTGCAGCAGAAAGGGCTGAGAAACAGGTAAGAGCTGAAACTCTGCTGGTACAGTAACGAGACTGGCTGTGTGCAGAGCAATACAATTGAAAACGTACAGTTCTATGAAATCATACACAAGACATATTTCTTTTTTAAAGATAAAAAAGTAGTTATCTCATTTTTTTGTAATAAAATTGAGTGATTAATAATATTTGATATCTATGATTCTGTCCTTAAGACTGAATGTTCCTTTGTGAGAATGTGTGAGAGAGTGAATATGAATGAATTTATTTATAATTTATTAATGTATGAAGTGTTTTAAGTGTTCTGTATTTAAATATAAAACTGTTATTAACATTTACATTTAGCTGTGTTTGAATAGGAATAAATATTGTTTTCCAACAGAAGCAGTTGGGGGCGACACAGAGGAAATCCCAGCAGAGAATCCAGGAGAGAGAGAAGGAACTGCAGGATCTGAGACAGGCTGTGCAGTCACTCACGGTGGGTACTGACCAGAGGAGAAGACAACAGCTGGCTGCTGGAAGAGCCATTTCAGGGCTCAGTCAGGGCTCTCCTCCAGTCAGCCAGTAAGGAGCCCAGTGTTGGGCCACTTTCCAGCCCTGTGGGGCTCAATCCCACTGAGCCACACTGTGGCGAACGGGCTGTCTGGGGTCCCAGTAAGAGCTGAGTGAAAGGCCTAGTTCAAATGTACAGCCCTCCTCTCTCTGTGTCTCCTAACAGCACTCTGCACAGGCAGCAGTGGAGGACAGTGAGAGGATCTTTACTGAGCTGATCCGCTCCATTGAGAGAAGGTGCTCCGAGGTGAAAGAGCTGATCAGAGATCAGGAGAAGACTGCAGTGAGTGAGGCTGAAGGACTCCTGGAGCGACTGGAGCAGGAGATTGCTGAGCTGAGGAGGAGAGACGCTGAGCTGGAGCAGCTTTCACACACAGAGGATCACATCCATTTCCTCCAGGTAACATTACTGTCTCTCTGACAATCTGCAGTACAGAAGGGGGTGTGTCTCACACAGAGCTCTCCAGTGGAGCTGCTCCTGACTTCTCCCAGGAGTGTGTGTAGCTCACTGTGTCTGACTGATATCTGTCTGTCTGTCTGTCTGTCTCTCTGTAGAGCTGTCAGTCTCTCTGTGACCCTCCTGAATGTGGAGACGTACCCAGCATCACTGCTGATCCACACGTCTCTTTTGGGTTTGTGACAAAATCTGTCTCTGAACTGAAAGATCAATTGGAAGACATCTGCAAGAGGAAATTAGACAAGATCACTCAAAAAAGTATGTGTCAGAACATGAAAAATATATTTTATAGCATAATAATTATGAAACATGTGACAGTGACAAAAAGCAATACATTTTTGATAATTTAATTTAAATAAAATTTATAATAACATTCATAGTAGTATAATGGGTTTAGAAACAAGTATACTATATTTTCTCTTTGTATATTGAGGGGATATTTTGTATATCTTAGAAACTACAGACCAGATGAGTCTTTATTTCAGAGACTCTCATTGTAGAAGCTTCTGGAACTTCAGTTCAGAACATCCACAAATGTATTTTTCCCTTCATTTGTGTGCAGATATCTTCACTTTCACTTTAGGTATCTAAAATGATCAAATATGGTCTTTTTGTTAAGTGTCTCAGATTGGCTTCTCCAGTATGTCATAAACAACGTTGGAAACGGAGTATTACTGGCAATAATTGAGTAGAGATGAGTCTATTGGAAGCAATTATTGTGCTTTCCTTTATTCCGTCTGTCAAAACAAAATAGGCGACTCAGGGAAAGGAAGCTCTGATTGTGACTTGCTGTATTTCCTGGTTTGTGCTCCCCCTAGTGTCCTCATCCAGTACTGACAGGCGAGGACCGCAGAAACACACATATGGAGGAGAGGAGAGAGAGAGACAGATCTCTGAGCACCAGAAACAGAAACCCCAGCTTCCTGTCAGAACCAAAAACAAACACCTCATCCAGCCATCCAGTGAGTTAATACTCTATCACACATTATGAGTGTGTATGAAACTGTGACAAATAAAATATTCACTAATTCGATTTGAACATGTACATGTTAAACACATAAATATTCAGCCTCTTTCTCACTACTCTGTACTTATTTTGTAATATACCGTCAACATGTTTCAGTGTCATGTTTAACTCTCTCTTCCTCTCACTCTTGCTCTTTCTAATTAAACATGCAAATAAGCCTTTTTAACTGGGCCCGTATGGCACTCCCAGCAAAACAAGAGGATGCAACTCTCTGTCTGCCTGTCTCTCTGCCAGTCTGTCTGTCTCTTTCTCTCCCTGCCTGTCTGTCTGTCTGTCTGTCTGTCTCTCTCTCTCTCTCTCCCTGCCTGTCTCCCTGCCTGTCTGTCTGTCTGTCTCTCTCTCTCCCTGCCTGTCTGTCTGCCAGTCTGTCTGTCTGTCTCTCTCCCTGCCTGTCTGTCTGCCCTGCTATCTCTCTAATTATCCTGTTTATGTACAGGTTTGGAGAGTGAATGGATAGAAAATCCCAGGACCAGAACAGAGTTCTTACAATGTGAGTCTGTTTAACACCAAAGGCCTCTTCAGTTAGATCTTCTATATTTATGAAAAATTAGACTTCCTAATATTGTTCTAATATGGAAATGAATTAAGACACAATCCAGCACATGATTTAAATGTGAAACGGAGTAAAAATGTCTAACTATTCATATTTTGTCCTCCATCAGATTCCTGTGAGCTCACACTGGATCCAAACACAGTGAATAACGACATCCTCTTGTCTGAGGGGAACAGAGAGGCGACACGGGGGACTGTAGCTCAGTCGTACCCAGATCACCCAGAGAGATTTGAAGGCTGGTCCCAGGTTCTGTGCAGAGAGGCTCTGACTGGACGCTGTTACTGGGAGGCTGAGTGGACTGGGGGCGTGGATGTAGCTGTGTCATATAAAGGGATTGGCAGGAGAGGAAAGGGTTCTGACTGTCTCTTTGGACTCAGTGAAAAGTCCTGGAGATTATGCTGCTCTCCTGCCAGTTACTCTTTCTGGCACAATAAAGAGCAAACTGAAATCCCTGTGCCCTCCTCCTCCAGAATAGGGGTGTACCTGGATCACAGGGCAGGAACTCTGTCCTTCTACAGCGTCTCTAACAAAATAAACCTCCTCCACAGAATCCAAACCACATTCACTGAACCCCTCTATCCTGGGTTTGGGTTTGGGTTAGGATCTACAATAAAACTGTGTGCTCTGGAACAAGAGAGATCAGATTAATTTAACCTGAAAGAGGAACCCTCATGTTACCGACAGGTTGAATCCTCTATGAACACACACCTCTCTAAGATGGATCGACAGTGAAAGCCTTTTAACTATGACACTAATTGTGGACATCATAGTGTCTCACTTGATGCTGAATGCTTTCTGGGTGGGACTGAATCTGCTGTGACTCTTTATAAAACAACCAGCTGGATTTGAACTGAAATTGAGAAATGAAAAATGAGGAATGAAAAAAAGGCATAAAATAACACAGCCATGTGCGGTGTGATGCGATTTTGACAGACTCTCTCCTGCAGTCGTGGAAATGTTTCCCTCTGGCAGAGTTACAGATGATGGTAAACTCTACTCTGTGACTTTAAGCATTTACCACCAGGAACTGTGTTCTCCCTTCTGCATCATGTTTCTTGTTTGAGACATTTTTGCAAGTAATGTGTCTCATCTCACATCCTTATATTTAGCTCATTTTTTCAGTTCCTGTATATTTTTGTTACATTTTTATACTTTGTCTTTGTTCCTTTGAGCCAGCTGGTTCCAGCCTCCTCCCCCATCCCTTCTCCTTCTTTATTCTGCTTTTCTCTTTTATCCCTTCATCCTTCATATCCATCTGTAGGGTCATCGGCCCTCATGGCCTGGTGAGATCTCTGCCTCCTCAGACGGCATTATGGCACAATCTGGGTTTATGGTATTCTGTGATGTTATTCTGGTAATTATGGTTATGATTATCTTATGGCTTATGATCAATGCAAAGTTTGGTCCTAAGATTTGATTTTTTAGCTCTGGTTCACATACTTTCATTACCACTGTTAGTGATGTCACATTTATACCCAGTGGTGTGGGAATGCTGTTAGCCAGGTGTGCTCTATTGCTCTCATTAATCAGGTGGATTCACTCATGTTCTCCCACACTGTAAGAGCTCTGGATAACAGCATCTGCTAACTGACTGTAATCTGCTAACTGACTGTAATGTGCTAACTAACTGTAATCTGCTAACTGACTGTAATGTGCTAAGTAACTGTAATCTGCTAACTGACTGGAGTGTGATTCTAATTCTGGGTTCCAGGCCCAGGATCAAATAAATGAACAGTTTACAGTTCATCTTTAAATAAACCCACTTTCAAATGCATGTCTGCTGTTTGGGAATTTTACTCGAATGACCTGGGTGCTGGACCTGGCCTGGTGCTCTCCACAGCCAGTGAATCTAAAGGGTCTGTCTGCTTAATGTCATGGATGACTCTGGAATCAGGAATGAGATTATATTGACGGGGTGAATTACTGTGATCGGGTCGTCCACAATCTGGGGCTTTGGTCATTAATATCCACAGCCCCAGCTGGTGAGCTGGGTCACCTGCTGGCTGGGTCACCCTTTCTCACCTGGGTTAGGTACTGAGGCTTGGGTCACCCACAAAATTTGATTTTGATTTGAGCAGCCATGTTCACTCTGTGTAACCATCCACGTACTCAAGTCTCTCAGCTGGGGTGTGCAAAATCCAGGATGTCTCTCAGCTGGGGTGTGCAAAATGCAGGATGTCTCTCAGCTGGGGTGTGCAAAATCCAGGATGTCTCTCAGCTGGGATGTGCAAAATCCAGGATGTCTCTCAGCTGGGGTGTGCAAAATCCAGGTTATCTGCCTCCTTTGAGTGTAGTGTCTGGTGTGATGAGGTGGAGTGCTCAGTGCTGGCGTGGGTGTCTCTGTTTAAAGAGTGTTACAGTGAGAATGCACTGATAACACAGTAACATGGGCAGCCATTTCCTGAGAAAAACGCTCATGGGGCAGTATCATGTGATCTGAACCCTGGGTCATACTTGGCCCCTCTGTTCTCAGTGAACCTCTCTACTCTCAGCCCTGAGTAGAATGTGTTGTCTGATCTGTTATTGCTCATCCTGTTTTTCCGTGTGCTCCGGATTAACACGTAATCCCGGAGTACACTCTTTCAGCCACTGATGCCATTTTGCTGATGATGTCACGCCCTCGGAATCCCATGCTGACATCGTCTCAGGAACGAAAACTGTCACAGTACAATAAAATCTCTTTTCATAAAGTGTTTTTTTTTTGCAGTTAGGGTGAAGTGTGAGATAATTTTGCCAATTTTCAGAAGAGTAAATGAGCTCCATATTGCAAAGGCCAGGGGCCATGGCTTTACGAGTTAAACTTTTACTTTAAAGAGCTGAAATGACTGGTTAAAAACAGCCTGTGATCTTGCTCTATCCAGGCTGGCCTCAGTCCAGCAACACACATCCTGCAGGTACAGGTAGAACCACAAAGTCACTCCCTCCCTCCCTCTCTCTCTGTCTCAAACACACCCATTTCTAGAGAAACGAAACATATCTCTGTTGCCATGCCTCTCTTGCCATGTTGTGTGACTCTGCTGTTTTAAGCTCACTGACACACCCTGATCTTTGGAGGCAACATTTACTCTCTGTTTCTCTGTGTCCGTCAGAGTGTAAGCAGTAAAATGGCAGCAGCTGGAGATCTACTGGATCAGGATCAGTTCACCTGTTCAGTCTGTCTGGATCTACTGAAGGATCCGGTGACTATTCCCTGTGGACACAGTTACTGTATGGGCTGTATTAAGGACTGCTGGGATAAGGATGATCATACTGGTGTCTACAGCTGTCCCCAGTGCAGAGAGACCTTCACCCCAAGGCCTGTTTTAAAAAGAAACACTATGCTGGTTGAAGTGATGGAGAAACTGAAGACAGGACTCCAAGCTGCTCCTCCTGCTCACTGTTACACTGGACCTGGAGACGTGGCGTGTGATGTATGCATTGGGAAAAAGCGCAAAGCCGTCAAGTCCTGTCTGGTGTGTCTGGCCTCTTACTGTCAAACTCACCTCCAGCCTCACTATGAATCTCCTCCTCTTAAGAGACATAAACTAGACAGAGTAACAGAACACCTGGAGCAGAAGATCTGCTCTGAGCATAACAAACTGCTGGAGGTTTACTGTCGCACTGATCAGCAGTGTGTCTGTTATGAGTGTATGATGAATGAACACAGAGGCCATGATGTAGTCTCAGCTGTGGAGGAAAGGACGAAGAAACAGGTAAGAGCATTTGATTAGCAGCATTTGTTTACTGCTGAATTTCACACGGTAAAACAAACTCATAATTGCCTATTTGACTCATGATTTTATAATTGGCAATTTATATTATCATTACCTCTAATTAATGGAATTAATATTGTAGTGATATTAACATAAAAATTAGTTCTTTATAGATACAACACAGAGGAAATTCCAGCAGAGAATCCAGGAGAGAGAGAAGGAGCTGCAGGATCTGAGACAGGCTGTGCAGTCACTCACGGTGGGTACTGACCAGAGGAGCAGACAACAGCTGGCTGCTGGAAGAGCCATTTCAGGGCTCAGTCAGGGCTCTCCTCCAGTCAGCCAGTGAGGAGCCCAGTATTGGGCCACTTTCCAGCCCTGTGGGGCTCAATCCCACTGAGCCACACAGTGGGGAACGGGCTGTCTGGGGTCCCAGTAAGAGCTGAGTGAAAGGCCTAGTTCAAATGTACAGCCCTCCTCTGTCTGTGTCTCCTAACAGCGCTCTGCACAGGCAGCAGTGGAGGACAGTGAGAGGATCTTTACTGAGCTGATCCGCTCCATTGAGAGACGGCACTCAGTGTTTAAAGAGCTGATCAGAGATCAGGAGAAGGCTGCAGTGGGTGAGGCTGAAGGACTCCTGGAGCAACTGGAGCAGGAGATTGCTGAGCTGAGGAGGAGAGACGCTGAGCTGGAGCAGCTTTCACACACAGAGGATCACATCCATTTCCTCCAGGTAACATCACTGTCTCTCTGACAATCTGCAGAACAGAAGGGGGTGTGTCTCACACAGAGCTCTCCAGTGGAGCTGCTCCTGACTTCTCCCAGGGGTGTGTGTCTGAAACCTGTCTCCATGTCTCTCTGTAGAGCTGTGAGTCTTTTTGTGCCCCTCCTGGATCTGGAGACTCACCTAGCATCACTGCCAATCCACACATCTCTGTTTCTTTTGTGAAGAAATCTGTCTCAAAACTGAAAAAGCGACTAGACAATATCTGCAAGGGGCAATTGGACAAGATCTCTCAAAAAGGTTGGTGGAAAGAATATAGACAGTTTTATTACAGCTGGGCCCTTCAACCTTCTTCTTTGATGAACTACTTTAAAAACTCACAGGCACAATAAAATACTTGTGTTAGTCACATTTTCTCCACAGTGTTCTATATAAACATTTTTTCTTGATGGGGGGGGGGGGGGGGGGGGGGGGGGGGGGGGGGGGGGGGGGGGGGGGGGGGGGGGGGGGTTTTGGGGGGGGGGGGTGTGCTGGGTGGGGTGGGATTATATTTCCTCAGTAAATAATGGGAAAAAAAACTATTGTTGTGGTTGTGGATGGTTTGAATTGGGATTAAATGTAAAATGTAGGTGCTCTGGCTTTGGTAGTAATTTAGAATAGTACTAACAAGACAGTAAGTCCTGTTTATTGGGTAGTAATTAAGAGTAGTAATAACATGACAGTAAGTCCTGTTTATTGGGTAGTAATTAAGAATAGTAATAACATGACAGGAAGTGGTGTTTATTGGGTAGTAATTAAGAGTAGTAATAACATGACAGTAAGTCCTGTTTATTGGGTAGTAATTAAGAGTAGTAATAACATGACAGTAAGTCCTGTTTATTGGGTAGTAATTAAGAGTAGTAATAACATGACAGTAAGTCCTGTTTATTGGGTAGTAATTAAGAATAGTAATAACATGACAGTAAGTCCTGTTTATTTGGTAGTAATTAAGAATAGTAATAACATGACAGTAAGTCCTGTTTTTTGGGTAGTACTTAAGAATATTAATAATATGACAGGAAGTGGTCTTTATTAGATGGCAGGATAAAGGGGGCTTGCTGTCCTCAAAGTCAATTGCATGTTAAATCTACACTTGTCTTACAGGAACTCAATAGAACACTGTGATTAATATTAAGATTGTGTCTGTACAGTGACAGGAGTCTACAATAAACTACTTCCTGAGCCCGGGACCAGAGCAGAGTTCTTACAGTGTGAGTCTTACAGTAATCTAACAGCAAACACACACAAACACATACACACACACACACACGTGCATGCACACACACACACACACACACGCGCACGCATATGCACTCTCATGCGCATGCTCACGCGCACATGCACTCCACACGCACACACACACACACACAGACACACACACACACACGCACACACACACGCACACACACACACACACACACGTACACACACACACACACACACATGCACAGACACACACACACACGCACACACACACACACGCACACACACTCACACACACACCCTCACTCTCACACACACACACACACACACACACACACACACACAATAATCACTATAATTTCATATCTTCTCCTCCATCAGATTCCTGTGAGCTCACACTGGACCCAAACACAGCATATGGACTCCTCTGTCTTTCTGAGGGGAACAGAGAGGTAACAGAAGGAACAATCCCTCAGCCATATCCAGATCACCCAGAGAGATTTGAGGCTTGGGCCCAGGTGCTGTGCAGAGAGCCTCTCACTGGACGCTGTTACTGGGAGGCTGAGTGGAGTGGGGATGCTGTGGTTTCTATGGTAATGTCATACAAAGGGATTGGCAGGAAAGGATTCGGTGATGACTGTCACTTTGGACACAGTGAAAAATCTTGGAAATTGCGCTGCACCCCTACACAATATACTTACTGGCACAACAAAGAGGGAACTAAAATCCCTGTGCCCTCCTCCTCCAGAATAGGGGTGTACCTGGATCACAGGGCAGGAACTCTGTCCTTCTACAGTGTCTCTGACACAATGACTCTCCTCCACAGAGTCCAGACCACATTCACTGAACCCCTCTACCCTGGGTTTTCTTTTGGGTCTGGATCGTCTGTAAAACTGTGTCCTCTGGGGTGAGATAGAGAGGGGAGGTGTGTGTGTGTGTGTGTGTGTGTGTGTTTGAGAGAGAGACAGAGAAAGTGAAAGATATTAAAACCTCACTAAGAGAGGGAGAGAGAGAGAGAGAGATTACCCGCCTGCCCCCTGAATTTTAGGCATTTATCAGATTATCATTATTATTATTATTATTATTATTATTATTATTATTAGTAGTAGTAGTATTATTTGCCTCTTTTGCTGTGTATTGTTTGTACCTAGGATTTTATTTCTGTTAGCATAGTTAAGTTTCATTCCCACTTTTAGTGATGTCACATTTATACCCAGTGGTGTGGGAATGCTGTTAGCCAGGTATGCTCTATTGCTCTCATTAATCAGGTGGATTCACTCATGTTCTCCCACACTGTAAGAGCTCTGGATAACAGCATCTGCTAACTGACTGTAATCTGCTAACTGACTGTAATGTGCTAACTAACTGTAATCTGCTAACTGACTGTATTCTGCTAACTGACTGTATTCTGCTAACTGACAGTAATCTGCTAACTGACTGGAGTGTGATCCTGATTCTGGGTTCCAAGCCCTGGATCAAATAAATGAAATGTTACCGGGCAGTTTACAGTTCATCTTTAAATAAACCCACTTTCAAATGCATGTCTGCTGTTTGGGAATTTTACTCTAATGACCAGGGTGCTGGACCTGGCCTGGTGCCCTCCACAGTCAGTGAATCTAAAGGATCTGTCTGCCTAATGCCATGGATGACTCTGGAATCAGGAATGAGATTATATTGACGGGGTGAATTACTGTGATCGGGTCGTCCACAATCTGGGGCTTTGGTCATTAATATCCACAGCCCCAGCTGGTGAGCTGGGTCACCTGCTGGCTGGGTCACCCTTTCTCACCTGGGTTATGTACTGAGGCTTGGGTCACCCACAAAATTTGATTTTGATTTGAGCAGCCATGTTCACCCTGTAAAACCATCCACGTACTCAAGTATCTCAGCTGGGGTGTGCAAAATCCAGGATGTCTCTCAGCTGGGGTGTGCAAAATGCAGGATGTCTCTCAGCTGGGGTGTGCAAAATCCAGGATGTCTCTCAGCTGGGATGTGCAAAATCCAGGATGTCTCTCAGCTGGGGTGTGCAAAATCCAGGATGTCTGCCTCCTTTGAGTGTAGTGTCTGGTGTGATGAGGTGGAGTGCTCAGTGCTGGCGTGGGTGTCTCTGTTTAAAGAGCGTTTCAGTGAGAATGCACTGATAACACAGTGCTACGGCCATAGGACGATGGGATTGATGTTGAAGAAAAAGTGGTCGGGGAAGAAATAGCCAGGGTACATCGAATTGCTTGCAAGCGTGAATATATATTTACACAATAAGTTACAATACAGTGTTTACAAAAACCTATTTACAGGGGAGGGGAGGGGGAGAACAAAAAGGTTGTGAGGATGCTGCCAAATGAAAGAAATTGACAAAACCAAACCTATAACAAACATAAGAGTGGCTATCTATGTAACATTAAACAAAAACCCCTAACTCCACTACAGAAAACAGTAAAACAAAAATACAATGGGTGGCAGCCGTCTCTAATCTAGTTTGCTCAACAAAAACAACAACCCTAGGTGCGTGTGCTATGTATGAGGGCCCTCTTTTAACCTCGACCAATTTGCGACACCCCGAATAACCCAAAACTAAATAGGCAATTAAACAAAGTACTGGGGAACATGAAAAAAAGAAACAGATGAATGAACAGTTTCTCTGACAAACACATGGGTGCAAGTATGAGCGTAAGCTCCAGAGAGGGGTGCAGGCATGGTCTCCATAGACCAGGACGAGGTGGGGCAAGGATCGATTGGCCAAGGTGGAATGAGGTGATGTCACAAAGAGGCGGGAGGTGAAGATACGGGAGGATGGACTGATGGATGAGTGAGGGATGATGAGTGGAATGTGGGAAGTTGTCACCTGAAGAAGAAAACGAAACAAAAAAAGACACTGCACACACAAACACAAAACTCAGCCGACGAGACTGCATATACAATTCCCGTAACACACATTAACATGGGCAGCCATTTCCTGAGAAAAACGCTCATGGGGCAGTATCATGTGATCTGAACCCTGGGTCATACTTGGCCCCTCTGTTCTCAGTGAACCTCTCTGCTCTCAGCCCTGAGTAAAATGTGTTGTCTGATCTGCTATTGCTCGTCCTGTTTTTCCGTGTGCTCTGGATTAACACGTAATCCCGGAGTACGCTCTTTCGGCCACTGATGCCATTTTGCTGATGATGTCACGCCCTCGGAATCCCATGCTGACATCGTCTCAGAAACGGAAACTGTCACAGTACAATAAAATCTCTTTTCATGAAGTGTTTTTTTTTTGCAGTTAGGGTGAAGTGTGAGATAATTTTGCCAATTTTCAGAAGAGTAAATGAGCTCCATATTGCAAAGGCCAGGGGCCATGGCTTTACGAGTTAAACTTTTACTTTAAAGAGCTGAAATGACTGGTTAAAAACAGCCTGTGATCTTGCTCTATCCAGGTTGGCCTCAGTCCAGCACCACACCTCCTGCAGGTACAGGTAGAACCACAAAGTCACTCCCTCCCTCCCTCTCTCTCTGTCTCAAACACACCCATTTCTAGAGAAACGAAACATATCTCTGTTGCCATGCCTCTCTTGCCATGTTGTGTGACTCTGCTGTTTTAAGCTCACTGACACACCCTGATCTTCGGAGGCAACACTTACTCTCTGTTTCTCTGTGTCCGTCAGAGTGTAAGCAGTAAAATGGCAGCAGCTGGAGATCTACTGGATCAGGATCAGTTCACCTGTTCAGTCTGTCTGGATCTACTGAAGGATCCGGTGACTATTCCCTGTGGACACAGCTATTGTATGGGCTGTATTAAGGACTGCTGGGATCAGGATGATGATTTTGGTTTCTACAGCTGCCCCCAGTGCACAGATATTTTCATCTCAAGGCCTGTTTTAAAAAGAAACACTATGCTGGTTGAAATAGTGGAGAAACTGAAGACAGGACTCCAAGCTGCTCCTCCTGCTCACTGTTACACTGGACCTGGAGACGTGGCGTGTGATGTCTGCACTGGGAAAAAGCGCAAAGCCGTCAAGTCCTGTCTGGTGTGTCTGGCCTCTTACTGTGAAGCTCACCTCCAGCCTCACTATGAATCTCCTCCTCTTAAGAGACATAAACTAGACAGAGTAACAGAACACCTGGAGCAGAAGATCTGCTCTGAGCATAACAAACTGCTGGAGGTTTACTGTCGCACTGATCAGCAGTGTGTCTGTTATGAGTGTATGATGAATGAACACAGAGGCCATGATGTAGTCTCAGCTGTGGAGGAAAGGACGAAGAAACAGGTAAGAGCATTTGATTAGCAGCATTTGTTTACTGCTGAATTTCACACGGTAAAACAAACTCATAATTGCCTATTTGACTCATGATTTTATAATTGGCAATTTATATTATCATTACCTCTAATTAATGGAATTAATATTGTAGTGATATTAACATAAAAATTAGTTCTTTATAGATACAACACAGAGGAAATTCCAGCAGAGAATCCAGGAGAGAGAGAAGGAGCTGCAGGATCTGAGACAGGCTGTGCAGTCACTCACGGTGGGTACTGACCAGAGGAGCAGACAACAGCTGGCTGCTGGAAGAGCCATTTCAGGGCTCAGTCAGGGGTCTCCTCTAGTCAGCCAGTGAGGAGCCCAGTGTTGGGCCACTTTCCAGCCCTGTGGGGCTCAATCCCACTGAGCCACACTGTGGGGAACAGGCTGTCTGGGGTCCCAGTAAGAGCTGAGTGAAAGGCCTAGTTCAAATGTACAGCCCTCCTCTCTCTGTGTCTCCTAACAGCGCTCTGCACAGGCAGCAGTGGAGGACAGTGAGAGGATCTTTACTGAGCTGATCCGCTCCATTGAGAGAAGGCGCTCTGAGTTTAAAGAGCTGATCAGAGATCAGGAGAAGGCTGCAGTGAGAGAGGCTGAAGGACTCCTGGAGCGACTGGAGCAGGAGATTGCTGAGCTGAGGAGGAGAGACGCTGAGCTGGAGCAGCTTTCACACACAGAGGATCACATCCATTTCCTCCAGGTAACATCACTGTCTCTCTGACAATCTGCAGTACAGAAGGGGGTGTGTCTCACACAGAGCTCTCCAGTGGAGTCGCTCCTGACTTCTCCCAGAAGTGTGTGTAGCTCACTGTGTCTGTGTTTCTGTCTGTCTCTCTGTAGAGCTGTGAGTCTTTTTGTGACCCTCCTGGATGTGGAGACTCACCTAGCATCACTGCCAATCCACACATCTCTGTTTCTTTTGTGAAGAAATCTGTCTCAAAACTGAAAAAGCGACTAGAGAATATCTGCAAGGGGCAATTGGACAAGATCTCTCAAAAAGGTTGGTGGAAAGAATATAGACAGTTTTATTACAGCTGGGCCCTTCAACCTTCTTCTTTGATGAACTACTTTAAAAATTCACAGGCACAATAAAATACTTGTGTTAGTGACATTTTCTCCACAATGTTCTCCATAAACATCTTTTCTTGATTTGACTTGATTTGACTATTCTATACTTTCTGATTTGTCATCAAAGGACACTGTGTTTGTACTTTACCATCACTAAAAGAGTGTGGTTTTTTTTGCATGTGTGTGTGTGTGAGTGTGTGAGTATGTGTGTGTGGGGGAGGGGGGGGGGGGGGGGGTGGGGGGGGGGGGGGGGGTGGGGGTGTGGGGGGTGGGGGTGGGTGTGCCGGGATTATATTTCCTCAGTAAAAAATGGGAAAAAAACTATTGTTGTGGTTGTGGATGGTTTGAATTGGG
>JAFBMS010000250.1:287500-297500 GCA_019788955.1 Albula glossodonta
TTGTTGCTGAATACCTTCTGGGTACGACTCAATCTGCTGTCACTCTACATAAAACAACCAGCTGGATTTGAACTGAAATTGAGAAAATGAGGACTAAAAAAAGGGAAAAAAATAAATAACAGCCATATTCAGTGTGATGCGATTTTGACAGACTCTCTCCTACTGTCGTGGAAGTGTTTCCCTCCGGCAGAGTTACAGATGGTGGTAGACTCTACTCCATGACTTTAAGCATTTACCACCAGGAACTGTGTTCTCCCTTCTGCATCATGTTTCTTGTTTGAGACATTTTTGCAAGTAATGTGTCTCATCTCACATCCTTATATTTAGCTCATTTATTCAGTTCCTGTATATTTTTGTTACATTTTCATACTTTGTCTTTGTTCCTTTGAGCCAGCTGACTCCAGCCTCCTCCCTCATTCCTACTCCTTCTTTATTCTGCTTTTCTCTTTTATCCCTTCATCCTTCATTTCCAGCTGTAGGGTCATGGCCTGGTGAGATAATGGCCTCCTCAGACTCCATCATGGCAATAATCTGAGTTTATGGTATTCTGTGATGTTATTCTGGTAATTATGGTTATGATTATTTCATGGCTTATAATCAATACAAAGTTTGGTCCTAAGATTTGATTTTTTAGCTCTGGTTCACATACTTTCATTACCACTGTTAGTGATGTCACATTTATACCCAGTGGTGTGGGAATGCTGTTAGCCAGGTGTGCTCTATTGCTCTCATTAATCAGGTGGATTCACTCATGTTCTCCCACACTGTAAGAGCTCTGGATAACAGCATCTGCTAACTGACTGTAATCTGCTAACTGACTGTAATGTGCTAACTAACTGTAATCTGCTAACTGACTGTAATGTGCTAACTGACTGTATTCTGCTAACTGACTGTAATCTGCTAACTGACTGGAGTGTGATTCTAATTCTGGGTTCCAAGCCCAGGATCAAATAAGTAATGTGTTACCGGGTAGTTTACAGTTCATCTTTAAATAAACCCACTTTCAAATGCATGTCTGCTGTTTGGGAATTTTACTCTAATGACCAGGGTGCTGGACCTGGCCTGGTGCTCTCCACAGCCAGTGAATCTAAAGGGTCTGTCTGCTTAATGTCATGGATGACTCTGGAATCAGGAATGAGATTATATTGACGGGGTGAATTACTGTGATCGGGTCGTCCACAATCTGGGGCTTTGGTCATTAATATCCACAGCCCCAGCTGGTGAGCTGGGTCACCTGCTGGCTGGGTCACCCTTTCTCACCTGGGTTATGTACTGAGGCTTGGGTCACCCACAAAATTTGATTTTGATTTGAGCAGCCATGTTCACCCTGTAAAACCATCCACGTACTCAAGTATCTCAGCTGGGGTGTGCAAAATCCAGGATGTCTCTCAGCTGGGGTGTGCAAAATCCAGGATGTCTCTCAGCTGGGGTGTGCAAAATCCAGGTTATCTGCCTCCTTTGAGTGTAGTGTCTGGTGTGATGAGGTGGAGTGCTCAGAGCTGGTGTTGGTGTCTCTGTTTAAAGAGCGTTTCAGTGAGAATGCACTGATAACACATTAACATGGGCAGCCATTTCCTGAGAAAAACGCTCATGGGGCAGTATCATGTGATCTGAACCCTGGGTCATACTTGGCCCCTCTGTTCTCAGTGAACCTCTCTGCTCTCAGCCCAGGGTAAAATGTGTTGTCTGATCTGCTATTGCTCATCCTGTTTTTCCGTGTGCTCCGGATTAACACGTAATCCCGGAGTACACTCTTTCGGCCACTGATGCCATTTTGCTGATGATGTCACGCCCTCGGAATTCCATGCTGACATCATCTCAGAAACGGAAACTGTTGCAGTGCAATAAAATCTCTTTTCATAAAGTGTTTTTTTTTTGCAGTTAGGGTGAAGTGTGAGATAATTTTGCCAATTTTCAGAAGAGTAAATGAGCTCCATATTGCAAAGGCCAGGGGCCATGGCTTTACGAGTTCAACTTTTACTTTAAAGAGCTGAAATGACTGGTTAAAAACAGCCTGTGATCTTGCTCTATCCAGGCTGGCCTCAGTCCAGCAACACACATCCTGCAGGTACAGGTAGAACCACAAAGTCACTCGCTCCCTCCCTTTCTCTTTCTCTCTCACACACACCCATTTATAGAGAAACGAAACTCATCTCTGTCACTCCGCCTCTCAGTGTCAGTCTGTGTGATTCTACTGTTTTAAGCTCAATGACACACCCTGATCTGTGGAGGCAACACTTACTCTCTGCCTCTCTGTCTCTGTCAGTTTAAGCAGTAAAATGGCAGCAGTGGGAGATCTACTGGATCAGGATCAGTTCACCTGTTCAGTCTGTCTGGATCTACTGAAGGATCCAGTGACTATTCCCTGTGGACACAGTTACTGTATGGGCTGTATTAAAGGCTACTGGGATCAGGATGATCATACTGGTGTCTACAGCTGCCCCCAGTGCAGACAGACCTTCACCCCAAGGCCTGTTTTAAAAAGAAACACTATGCTGGTTGAAGTGATGGAGAAACTGAAGACAGGACTCCAAGCTGCTCCTCCTGCTCACTGTTACGCTGGACCTGGAGACGTGGCGTGTGATGTCTGCACTGGGAGAAAACGCAAAGCCGCCAAGTCCTGTCTGGTGTGTCTGGCCTCTTACTGTGAAACTCACCTCCAGCCTCACTATGAATCTCCTCCTCTCAAGAGACATAAACTGGACAGAGTAACAGAACACCTGGAGCAGAAGATCTGCTCTGAGCATAACAAACTGCTGGAGGTTTACTGTCGCACTGATCAGCAGTGTATCTGTTATGAGTGTATGATGGATGAACACAAAGGCCATGATACAGTCTCAGCTGCAGCAGCAAGGACTGAGAAACAGGTAAGAGCTGGACCTCTACTGGCATTTGATTAGCAGCATTTGGTTAGGATTGAATGTCACAAGGTAAAACAAATTAATTATGGCCTATGAGACTCATAATTTTGTATTCGATCATTTGCATTTTCGTTATCTCTGCTTAATGGTATTAATATTAGAGTGATATTAACATAAAAATGAAAAAAAAATAGTTCTTTATAGATACAACACAGAGGAAATTCCAGGAGAGAATCCAGGAGAGAGAGAAGGAGCTGCAGGATCTGAGACAGGCTGTGCAGTCACTCACGGTGGGTACTGACCAGAGGAGAAGACAACAGCTGGCTGCTGGAAGAGCCATTTCAGGGCTCAGTCAGGGCTCTCCTCCAGTCAGCCAGTGAGGAGCCTGTCCCAGTATGAGCTGAGTGAAAGGCCTAGTTCAAATGTACAGCCCTCCTCTCTCTGTGTCTCTTAACAGCGCTCTGCACAGGCAGCAGTGGAGGACAGTGAGAGGATCTTTACTGAGCTGATCCGTTCCATTGAGAGAAGGCGCTCTGAGGTGAAAGAGCTGATCAGAGATCAGGAGAAGGCTGCAGTGAGTGAGGTTGAAGGACCTCTGGAGCGACTGGAGCAGGAGATTGCTGATCTGAGGAGGAGAGACGCTGAGCTGGAGCAGCTTTCACACACAGAGGATCACATCCATTTTCTCCAGGTAACATCACTGTCTCTCTGACAATCTGCAGTACAGAAGGGGGTGTGTCTCACACAGAGCTCTCCAGTGGAGCTGCTCCTGACTTCTCACAGGAGTGTGTCTGACTGGAGACTGTCTGTCTGTCTGTAGATCAGTGAGTCTCTCTGTGCCCCTCCTGAATGTGGAGACTCACCCAGCATCACTGTTGATCCACACATCTCTTTTGGGTTTGTGAGGGAATTTGTCTCTGAACTGAAAGAGCGACTGGAGGAGATTTGCAAGGGGGAATTAAACAAGATCACTCAATCAGGTTGGTGGAGAGAATACAGACTTGGGCAGGTGCCTCCAGCTTTCTCTTTGATGAACGACTGTTAAAAATTCAAAGTTTGGAGGAAATAATTCTATGATATTATTTTTATTTCTTTCTTACTACATTATGATTCTATTTTGAAATATTTTATTTTACTGACAATGTTTCTGCATACCATGTTCAATAAATGCTAAGTAGTGAATATAATTCAGATTGATACTGATGTTTCTTGCGTTCTCAGTCTCTCCCAACAGAGTCCTATCTGAAAATGTTTTTCTTTATTGTGTCTCTGCAGTAAAAGGAGTCAGTATCGTACATCCTCCAGAGCCCAGGACCAGAGCAGAGTTCTTACAGTGTGAGTCTGATTAACACTGAAGATCTGTACAGTTACTGTAATGTACTGTCACACACACACACACACACACACACACATATGCACGCACACACACACACACTCACACACACACACAAACACACACACACACACACACACACACACACATACACACACGCACACACACACTCACACACACACACACACACACACACACACACACACACACACACACACACACACACACACATTAATAGTGTAATATTATATAATAATGAATAATGCATGGGAGTTTATGTAAGTTAATAACACAGACAGAAACCTATTATAATTTCACTTCTAACATATCAATCACTCTTCATTTATTCTCCTCCATCAGATTCCTGTGAGCTCACACTGGATCCAAACACAGCACATAGACTCCTCTGTCTGTCTGGGAGGAACAGAGAAGTTTCCAGGGGAACTGTACCTCAATCATACCCAGATCATCCAAAGAGATTTGATGCTTGGATCCAGGTTCTGTGCAGACAGGCTCTGACTGGACGCTGTTACTGGGAGGCTGAGTGGAGTGGGGGTAATGGGGTTTGTATAGCCGTCTCATACAAAGGGATCGGCAGGAAAGGAAAGGGTTCTGACTGTGTCTTTGGGCACAATGAAAAGTCCTGGAGATTAGGCTGCTCTGCTTCCAGGTACATTCTCTGTCACAATAAAGAGCAAACTGAAATCCCTGTGCCCTCCTCCTCCAGAATAGGAGTTTACCTGGATCACAGTGCAGGAACTCTGTCCTTCTACAGTGTCTCTGACACAATGACCCTCCTGCACAGAGTCCAGACCACATTCACTCAGTCCCTCTATCCTGGGTTTTTGCTCTTGCCTGAATCTACTGTAAAACTGTGTTCTCTGGGATGAGGGTGATCAGTTTAATTCAGACTGATGGAGGAAACATTGTGTATTTGACAGAATAAATTTTCTATAAACACATTTCTCTCTGAATTTCCTTAAATTTGAATCCTATGTTAAGTATGCTACTGTTGATATTGTACAGTCATATGTTTTGTGAAGGAGCATTCTCAAGTGTTTTAAAAGCAGGTAAAAACCTAAACTCTCAGATTAATGACTTTATTTGAGTATTTGAGTATTTATTTGAGTAAATTACTGTGTCTGTATTTGTGTGTGTGTGTGCGTGTGTGTGTCTGTGGGAGACTGTCCTACAGAAAGGGGGTCTATCTGTGGGAGGAAGGCTGTCTGACACAATGACCCTCCTCCACAGAGTCCAGACCAGATTCACTGAACCCCTCTATCCTGGGGTTGGGGCTGAGTCTGACACCATGACCCTCCTCCATAGAGTCCAGACCAGATTCACTGAACCCCTCTATCCTGGGTTTGGGGCTGAGTCTGACACCATGACCCTCCTCCACAGAGTCCAGACCAGATTCACTGAACCCCTCTATCCTGGGTTTGGGGCTGAGTCTGACACCATGACCCTCCTCCACAGAGTCCAGACCAGATTCACTGAACCCCTCTATCCTGGGTTTGGGGCTGAGTCTGACACCATGACCCTCCTCCACAGAGTCCAGACCAGATTCACTGAACCCCTCTATCCTGGGTTTGGGGCTGAGTCTGACACCATGACCCTCCTCCACAGAGTCCAGACCAGATTCACTGAACCCCTCTATCCTGGGTTTGGGGCTGAGTCTGACACCATGACCCTCCTCCACAGAGTCCAGACCAGATTCACTGAACCCCTCTATCCTGGGTTTGGGGCTGAGTCTGACACCATGACCCTCCTCCACAGAGTCCAGACCAGATTCACTGAACCCCTCTATCCTGGGTTTGGGGCTGAGTCTGACACCATGACCCTCCTCCACAGAGTCCAGACCAGATTCACTGAACCCCTCTATCCTGGGTTTGGGGCTGAGTCTGACACCATGACCCTCCTCCACAGAGTCCAGACCAGATTCACTGAACCCCTCTATCCTGGGTTTGGGGCTGAGTCTGACACCATGACCCTCCTCCACAGAGTCCAGACCAGATTCACTGAACCCCTCTATCCTGGGGTTGGGGCTGAGTCTGACACCATGACCCTCCTCCACAGAGTCCAGACCAGATTCACTGAACCCCTCTATCCTGGGTTTGGGGCTGAGTCTGACACCATGACCCTCCTCCACAGAGTCCAGACCAGATTCACTGAACCCCTCTATCCTGGGTTTGGGGCTGAGTCTGACACCATGACCCTCCTCCACAGAGTCCAGACCAGATTCACTGAACCCCTCTATCCTGGGTTTGGGGCTGAGTCTGACACCATGACCCTCCTCCACAGAGTCCAGACCAGATTCACTGAACCCCTCTATCCTGGGTTTGGGGCTGAGTCTGACACCATGACCCTCCTCCACAGAGTCCAGACCAGATTCACTGAACCCCTCTATCCTGGGTTTGGGGCTGAGTCTGACACCATGACCCTCCTCCACAGAGTCCAGACCAGATTCACTGAACCCCTCTATCCTGGGGTTGGGGCTGAGTCTGACACCATGACCCTCCTCCACAGAGTCCAGACCAGATTCACTGAACCCCTCTATCCTGGGTTTGGGGCTGAGTCTGACACCATGACCCTCCTCCACAGAGTCCAGACCAGATTCACTGAACCCCTCTATCCTGGGTTTGGGGCTGAGTCTGACACCATGACCCTCCTCCACAGAGTCCAGACCAGATTCACTGAACCCCTCTATCCTGGGTTTGGGGCTGAGTCTGACACCATGACCCTCCTCCACAGAGTCCAGACCAGATTCACTGAACCCCTCTATCCTGGGGTTGGGGCTGAGTCTGACACCATGACCCTCCTCCACAGAGTCCAGACCAGATTCACTGAACCCCTCTATCCTGGGTTTGGGGCTGAGTCTGACACCATGACCCTCCTCCACAGAGTCCAGACCAGATTCACTGAACCCCTCTATCCTGGGTTTGGGGCTGAGTCTGACACCATGACCCTCCTCCACAGAGTCCAGACCAGATTCACTGAACCCCTCTATCCTGGGTTTGGGGCTGAGATTGCATCTGCAGTAAAATGTGTTCTATAGATTGAGCGAAATCAGTTCACATAGATGGAGGATAGAAGTCTGGAGAAGACTGAGGTCATTTTTCTATATGCCATGTTCTGTACTGTGCAGAATCTGATGTTCAGAAAACAATGGTGACATCATCCCAAGAAGCTCAACATTTGTGCTTTTATAGCGAAGAAAATTAACGTCAGGTACTTTTTAAAAATATGTAGCTATTTTGTACTTTAGCCGGCTAATAAGTCATTTGCCTCATTAAACTGATTTGTAAAAGTAATATTTAGGTGAACTAGTTTATGCTATCCAGCTTATTAACTATGAAAATAACCATAGTTTTAAAATATTTTTGTTTAGTAATCTTCCCAAAAAAAGTCATAATCTCCAATTATGCTTTTATTTTGTTTTTATTTTATTTAAAATCTGTGTAAAGTGGGTAATTTTTCAGGTTTACTCGTGCCATTTTGAATTATTTCTTGAAATGAATGTCAGTATCATGAAACAATTAAACAGTTTATTTTGTTTTATTTATGATATAATATGTAAGGTTATTGTAATCAAACCTCTCTATATCTACATTTCTGTAACTTTTGGGTCCCATTTGAAAAATCCTTCACTGATGAGGCTGCCATTTGTGGAGCACCACTGGAGAGAGGAAGTCCTCTGACCCCACTTCCTGTTTTATCGAGTGCGTTGTAGCCCTTCCAAATGGGAACTCTCTACAAAATAAAAGCTCTCTGCCCAGCCTGCTCTTCTCAGCCTGGCCTCAGTCCAGAGCCACACCTTACACAGGTACAGGTGGAACCACAAAGTCACGCCCTTCCTCCCTCACTCTCTCTCTCTCTATCTCTCACACACACACACCCATTTACAGATAAATGAAACCCATCTCTCACCTGTCAGTCTCAGTCCGTCCACGCCCATTTCTGGAAAAGCAAAACTCACCTCTGTCCCTCCACCTCTCAGTGTAAGTCTGTATGGCCATTTTTTTATTTTTTTACACACCCAGATCTGAGGAAGCAACACCTTTCTCTGTGTGTCTCAGTCTCTGTCAGTGTGAGCTGTAAAATGGCTGCAGCTGGTGTCTTTGTACAGCAGGATCAGTTCAAATGTTCAATCTGTCTGGATCTACTGAAGGATCCAGTGGCTATTCCCTGTGGACACAGTTACTGTATGGACTGTATTAGTCGTCATTGGGATCAAGATGGTAATACTGGTTTCTGCAGCTGCCCCCAGTGCAGACAGACCTTCACCCCAAGGCCTGTTCTGGGCAGAAACACCATACTAGCTGAAGTGGTGGAGAAACTGAAGAAGACAGGACTCCAAACTGCTCCTCCTGCTCACTGTTATGCCGGACCTGGAGACGTTGCGTGTGATGTCTGCACCGGGAGGAAACGCAGAGCCGTCAAGTCCTGTCTGGTGTGTGTGGCCTCTTACTGTGAAAGTGATCTGATTCTTCATGATAAACTCAATCGAGGAAAGTGTCACAAACTGATTGAAGCCACAGGAAACCTGCAGGAGAAGATCTGCTCTCAACATGAGAAATTGCTAGAGATTTACTGTCGTACTGATCAGCAGTGTATCTGTTATCTGTGTACGATGGATGAACACAGAGGCCATGATACAGTCTCAGCTGCAGCAGAAAGGGCTGCGAAACAGGTAAGAGCTGAAACTCAACTGGTACAGTAACTACATGAGCTGTAAGGACAATATTATGATGTATGTGTGTTTTTATTGCTATTGAAATTCATTCTATTGAGAATCATTCTAGGATCTACTTCTAAGTAGATGAATAAAAAAAAAAAACAATTAACATACATAAAATTGTCTTACTATTTTTCTCTGTGATTCTGTCATTGAGGGTGTTTTAATAGTGGCTGTATTAGTCAGGTATTTGTAAGTAAACAGGAGAGGGGTTTTCAGCTCTCTGGTCCACAGTGACAGAGCAGGAAATGACGTAAAGCTCTCTGTGTCAACAGATAATGACCTAAAGCTATCTGTGACAGCACACAAAATGACCTAAAGCTATCTGTGACAGCACACAAAATGACCTAAAGCTATCTGTGACAGCACACAAAATGACCTAAAGCTATCTGTGACAGCACACAAAATGACCTAAAGCTATCTGTGACAGCACACAAAATGACCTAAAGCTATCTGTGACAGCTCTGTTCACACCCCTCACCCCCTGCAGCTGAATGAATATTAATATGTGAATGAATCACCCTGTATTCAAATATTTTATTGAATTATTTCCTACAGAAGCAGCTTGGGGAGACACAGAGGAAATTCCAGCAGAGAATCCAGGAGAGAGAGAAGGAGCTGCAGGATCTGAGACAGGCTGTGGAATCGGTCATGGTAGGTATTGATCAACAGCTGGCTGCTGGAAGAGCAGTTTCAAGGCTCATCAAGGCTCTCCTCCAGTCAGCCAGTGAGGAGCCCAGTGTTGGGCCACTTTCTAGCCCTGTGGGGCTCAATCCCACTGAGCCACACTGTGGGGAACAGGCTGTCTGGGGTCCCAGTAAGAGCTGAGTGAAAGGCCTAGTTCAAATGTACAGCCCTCCTCTCTCTGTGTCTCCTAACAGCACTCTGCACAGGCAGCAGTGGAGGACAGTGAGAGGATCTTTGCTGAGCTGATCTGCTCCATTGAGAGAAAGCGCTCTGAGGTGAAAAAGCTGATCAGAGATCAGGTTAAGGCTGCAGTATGTGAGGTTGAAGGACCCCTGGAGCGACTGGAGCAGGAGATTGCTGAGCTGAGGAGGAGAGACATTGAGC
>JAFBMS010000250.1:300000-347702 GCA_019788955.1 Albula glossodonta
CACCTCCTCCAGAATAGGAGTGTACCTGGATCACAGGGCAGGAACTCTGTCCTTCTACAGCATCTCTGACACAATGACCCTCCTGCACAGAGTCCAGACCACATTCACTGAACCCCTCTATCCTGGGTTTTGGGTTGGGGTACAGTCTGCTGTAAAACTGGTTCCTCTGGTGTAAGAGAGAGATCAAACTGAGAGAGGAAACACTGTGCAACTGACAGATTACATCCTCTATAAATACACACTTATTTGAAAAGCTTTTAATTTTTAAAAAAAAAATTTAAATGAAAAATTTTAATTTTAATCCTGTGTGATCATATTTCATGGATATTCTACCAGCACACTTTTTCTGAATGTGTATTCTCACTTGGTGTGCAATTAAATCCTACAGCTCTTAAGTGCTCAGTGAACTGCATTTTTTGGATTAATCAACTTTCAAAGAGTGTGTGTATGTGCGTGCGTGCACATGCGTGTGTGCATGTATGTGTGGACTTGTGAGCATAGGAAGTTATTAAAACAGGTCAAGCCAACGCTCAGAGTGATGGGTATTTAGGGTAAAATGGGTACGCCACATTATTTTTGGGGTATGAGATGACAGCCCCTCACAGGGGCAGGGCACAGCTGGGGTGAGCTTAAATTAGGAAAAAGGGCAGGTATAAAGGGAAAATAATTGAGTTCAGTTTCTGAGGGCAGGTGGAGAAAGACAGGTGTCTGTGTACCAGGACTTTCACCTGGGAACGTTTGCTTTTCGGTTCTGTTTTTCTCTGAGTCATTCGTATGGCTTTCACAATGAGGCGACTGTCCACATAAATTTGAATTGCAAATGTTTACCTGCAAAAGGTTTGCATGCCTGTACGTCCTGACTCCTGGCTGTCCTTGGTGGGAGGAGTCTTCTGGTAAAAGGAAGCTTGAAACCTGTATGTGTGTGTGTATGTGTGCAAATGTTTGTGCATTTTCGTAGGAACTTTTCCATGAATTGTTTTTGTGTACAGCTCATAGCAGGAGAAGGCTTGAGCACACACACAGTTTGATCTAAACACAAACATCAACAGTTGGATGCGCAATATGTGCAAATACTATGTACATCAGTTACTGGCACATGAATGTGCTGTGATGTTTGTGTCAGTTTATGAAAAATAAAACATTTAGCTACAAAAAATAATTTGGACATTTCAAGTCATTATCTCCTACAGCAGAACAACAGGACAGGCACCTGCATGCACACAAACACACTCAAACACACTCAAACACACACACACACACACACACACACACACACACATACACACACACACACACACACCCAGTTTCCCGTATCCTACCCAATAAAAGTTTGCTGTAGAAAAACAGAGTGAAGAAATGACCTTCGCGTTCCCTAGAGAAATGTTAAACATTCATCAGAGGTGAATTAGAGTAGTGAAAAGACAGCATCAGAGAGGTGCTAACACAGATTAGCAGGCCTAGTTTTCTCTGCTCTCAAACTCGCTACTCCACAGCACACAGAGGGACAGCCAGAGCGGCCAGTCACGTCCGGCTGTTTCATTCATGGAAAGAGCTATACTACAGCACCCCCTATAGGTGTACACTGGAACTCCATGTACCTTCCTCCTCATTTTCCCTTCCTTCTCCTCCTCATTGTGGTTAAGTAATAACTTTACTTTTCCCAGGGTGAATCCACCGGCATACCATGAATCAAATTAATAATTTATAAAAGAGACTTTAAAAAATGAATGTTGGTACAGTAAATCCATAAACTAAATTGCTGTTAAAAAGTAAAAACTCTGTTGTGAAATCTGAATTTAACAGATTTTAACTGAATTTCTTAAAATCTGATTAAATTAACACATTCAGTTCAAGGTGTGCTGTGTCATAATGATGATAATGATGAAGATGATGATGGTGATTATTATTATATTGAGAAGAGGAAGAGGGGAAAGAATGTTTTCCTTGAAGCAAAGATGCAAACAACAAGAAAACAACAGCAGTTATGTAACAATAATAATTAATAATGGCAATAATTATAATAATGACAGCTGTGTGTTTGTTTATTGGACTGCTCTGGGCTGGTTTGTACATAAATACACACAGTGGTCACAGGCTTCCTTAAGTGGAGTGGAGGCATGCAGTCTGCGGTCACACCATAATACTCCCCTCCCACAGAGATACTGCTCCAGCTGATGGCCAGTACAGCTGTGTGTGTGCGTGTGTGTGTGTGTGTGGATTTTTGGCAGGAGAGGAGATTTTTTTTTGGGGGGGGCGGGGTGGTTTTGAGTATCAGTATCAATCCTTTTTCTGGGGGCTCGTCTAACACCTGCGGTGCCAAATACCCCCCCCCCCCCCCAACCCCCACAACCCCCACCCCTCAACAGACCATCCAGCCCAAGCATGCGGGGTGGGAGCAGGCAGGGGGTGAACTGGGCTCTTGGCCTTGTGGAGTGTTGGGGGTGGGGGGTGTCCAAAGAGATCAGATGGGCAGGAATGGTGTTGGTCACCTCAGGACGGTCAGATGGACAGATTGACAGATGGACAGATTTCTGGCCTCTCTGTCTGAACTACAGACAGCGCTGGCTAGCAACTGATTAGGTTAAATATGGATTACATTACCAGGCTGCGAAACAATAATCATTTCTGGTTAACTACCTGAATCACAGTCTACAACTATGAGGTGTGAACTGAAAGCTGGGTAACTGTTTGAATAAAGTCATGCTGGTTCTGGACGCTCTTGTTTGAGGCGAATGTTTGGGGTTGTGAGAGGAGCATTTGACCAGTAGATGGGTGATTTGATCCCCTTGCCCAGAGCGTTACTCTGCAGCTGAAGAAAGCCAGTGTCATAGATCAAATATAAATAATTTATAAAGAATATATGGATGAATAGATGCATGGATCGCAACTTGAAAAGCTTAAGGATGCTTTAGCTTATTCTACTGCGCAGAATTTCTTCTTCGCTCTCGCTAACACAAATGTACCTGAACAGCATCCCGTCCCCCTTAGCCTCATGTCCCACCGCTAGCTGAGCGCGACACGGCGATGAAAATAAGCTCCGCCAGCGACCCTCCTGAGAACAGACCCTGACGCAGGCGGCCGGCGTCCATGGCAACGGCATGCTAGGCGCGATGGGAGCAGCGGCGTTTGAGCTTCCCGATCAGTCCTGGGGCTAATTTAGTCTGCGGTGGGACGGCGGTAAAAAAACGACCGGGACTTCTTTGGCGAGGTAACTCGGATCAGAAACTACTGCAGTGGATTCTGCCCAGTTCATGAAAGATGGTACACTTCCGTCATTTTAACAACCGTTTCAAGACCGCTACATTTAAAATCTGACCGGTGCTGCTAAGCGATTAGCTTGTAGCATCATACACCGGCATTTCGGAGTGCGGTCAGACGAACACATGAACAACAAATAAAGACTATCGATAACATAGATGGTCGGTATAAAAAGCCCACACTGAACGTGAAAATTTATGAAGTTAAATCCGATGTTTACGTGTTGAACATGTAATCCGAGTGAGATTGTGGAGAGCGTTAGTGAGAGGAAGAGAGCCAAGACTTCCACGTATGAAATACTTCAGAGCCAAGCAAATCAATCTCATCCTTCAACAAGAGAAGCTGGCAGTGCCTAGAACTGGACTCTGAAAAACCACGAGGAGAGGGAGAGATGACAAAGAGGACAGAGAAAAAGAACAAATGACTTTATAAAATACATGTATTTGAGCACAGTCATGATGCCTGGTTTTTAGCTACACTTTCCGCCAGTTCTGTAGAGGATAAAAGCATGGCGTACAGTAAAGTTGTGACCTCATGGTAACATACTCTAACAGTAACACACAGAGATGCTGACTGCTTTTGGGGTCACAAGCGCCAGCCCTGCTTTGGCACACACTATTCTGTTTCTTTTGCTTCCATCTGTCTTGATAAATAAAAAAAAGTAATTACAGTCCTGTCTCGCTTTATTTAGGGGTACACCATACATGTACTAAGCAAACTCCCTGACCCCACACCCCCAATCATTTTACTAAACCCTAACTGGATATGGACAGAGACAGGAGTGACAGACTGACAGGGGGAGGGGAGAGAGAGGAGACTGGTGAAGGGTATCAATAGGTTGTTTATCAAGGTTCAATTTCCGATGTTATTACCCAATAAGTTAGAGGAGAGAGGGGTGTATTATTATTATGATTGTGATGATGGATGATTCTTTTTATTATTATTATTATTCTTCAGCTTTTATAGTTTCTTCACTGTCATTTTTTGTCGTCTCAGTGTTTCCAAGTGCTAAAAAAATGTAGTATCGAGAATGAAAACAGTACTTACACCTGTCAATCAAACTGAAGATTCCATGTCTGTTCCCTTGGTGGGGTTTGGGGGGGGGGGGGGTGGGGGGGTGACAGAAACAGGACATGGCACATGGGAAAGCACCTGTGCAGTGGATGGGAATAGCAGAAGGAGTGGGGGGGGAGGGGGAGTTTGGGGAGGGGACATTTTTGGGGTGTCAGGGCCCCTTGCACTGGCATTCCAACCATGCCTGGGGTCCTAAAGGTGGGGGGTGGGGGGGGGGGGGTGAGGGAAGGTGGGACCTTATCTACCCCCGACCGCTCTGGCGGGGGTCGCCTGGGTAACCGAGCAGCCTCAGAATAGAGTGGGGGACAGACTGTGGAATCCACAGGGGTGTGGGAGCAGCTTCACTGGCCGGTTTGAGAGAGACCGAGGTACTGGTGTTGGGTTTCCCCTCATCGCATTTCGGGGGGGGGGCGGTGTCCTGTCAGACAGGGCCCTGGGGGTGGGGGGTTTAGGTTCAGCTGACCCCCCCCCCACACACACACACAGCAGAGCCAGTGAGGAGGAGACAGACGCAGACTGTTAATTGGGAATCTGTGCTATGTTTTCCAGTAGGCACTGCCAGAAGGGCTGAGGAGGGTGACAGAAATACAAACAGGGAGACAACATAACCTCTCTTTACAGCACAGTCTATACTTCTTCTTCTTCATCTTCCACCTATTCTTCCTCTTCCTCATCTTTATTATTATTGCTATTAGCATTAGTGTTATTAGCATTCGCAGCGACATTTTCTGTTCATTGGGAACTTGATTTTTGCTCAAGGCAATAAAAAAAGTTAACATTTAAGATGAACTTTGTCTTAGATGCAGCCAGTCTCTCCCTCTCTGTCCCTCAAAGTCAACGTGCATAATTGGCATGACAAAATGATGATTAATGGTCGATCTACCTGTCTATCGGGGTAACTGAGGACGGCAGGTGAAGATACCAGCATCAGGTTCCCTTTCAGTTGGACACCTCAGTGGGTGGGGTTGTGTGACACCCTACCCTTGGGAATGTATCGCTTCGTCACTTACCCGATTAGCCCAAGATGCAATGCGCCCACATGCCTCACTCAAGGCAAATGTGTCAGAGCGCCACCTGAAAATGTATTTCGGTTATTTTTTTTTCCCACTTTTTCCCACCCTGAACACTGCCAAACTGTTTTGCCCGCCACAGCAACCTGCTCCTGCCAACTCATGTGACAACTGGGCCTTGCCTCTTTCCCCACACACCACCTATGTCGTTGGAGGATTATACAGTCAGCCTACACTCCTACCATCCTTACTGAGGCTGAGCCAAATTGTTGCCTTGGCGATGCAGGCCGCTAGCCATGGCTGGTCATGGCGAAGCTGGGATTCGTACATGCTACCTCTGGGCTCCCAGGCAAAAAATTTTACCCTGTGGGAGACTCAGAAGCCCTTTTGCCACTCTAACTACTACTATTATTTCTGTTGTTGTCATTAAGCTGTATTCATATAGGGATTATTATTTCAGAATCTCAAAATGTTTCACAGTGAATCCAGCCAGGATACACACAGCAGCCATTTTTGAGGCGGTACTTAACTTTTACATGGGCTGAGGTGAAGAGAGAAGCAGACTCTTAAGTTAGTGTAACCTTACCCTGGGCAAAACACGGCAGCCATTTTTTGTGGTGACATTCACCAGGCATCAACTGAGGTGATGGTCACTGCTTCTGGATGCATTTCCAGTTCTCTAAATGTCCTCATGTTTATTTTAACTTGGATTAATTTCTACAATGTATATTTTGGTGAAGATTAAACTGTACCCAATTATTATAGTGTAGATTACATTTTGCCATTTGTTTTACTGTAGATTAATTTCTGCCATGTTTATTTTAGTGTAGATTAATTTCTGACATGTTTATTTGGGGATAAATTCCGCTAAATTTTTTGCTGCACAGATTAAATTCCACCATGTTTATTTTAGAGTAGATTAAATTCTGCCATGTTTGCTTTAGCGGAGATTACATTCTGTCACATTAGAAGAGGTTAAATGCCACTGTTGCATATTTATGTCATTCAGATTATAAGGAACAGATATCAACCCTCCTCTGGAAAAGTGCAAGACAGGGGATGAGGAACTGTGAGGTGTCATGAGTTTAAAGGAAACAACATATGTCAATGAAGCCACTTACTCTGAGTCACACACAAGAAATGGCAAGTGGCTGTAGATTACTGTGTCAATATAAGCAGAGTATTTTTTAAAAAATGCACTGCCTCTATATGAAAAATATTACAAACATTTTTTTTGCAAGAAGGGCCCACTTAGGGTGGGGGAGGAAGGGGGGGTGGTGGGGTGGTATTCCAGGAGGAGGCCTAAGATTAACATGCTGTGCAGTCCTGGGCCTCCACACCCCTCCCCAGCCTTTCGGTCCCTGCGGGAAGCCGTACTGAGTATCCCAACCTTTCGCACACTGACACTGACTCCTCAGGCCACAAGAGGGCGCTGTTGTAGCTAGTGAGAGCACGTGACAGAAACACTTGGCAAAAATATGTGTTAGGACAGATACATTACGATATTGGTTAATTTCCTTTTCTCTGTGACCCACAAAACAGCAAACGAACACAGCTAAAACAAGACCTCTGTCCAACAAATGAACTTCCTGCAAGTTGCTCTGAATTAGAAGTGTCTGTTCAGTACTAAATGAATAACATGTAAATAGCAGCAAATGATAAACGCCCTGAATAAACTCTGTGACAGAAAGCAGTGATTGTACAAGCTCATGTACATACTCACAGGACTTGAGGACTTCAGCCTTTGGGGTCCGAGACGAGGACCACTGTCTCAGATCAGGTGTTTGCCGCCACCTAGCGGTCAGAGGGCATATTATCAGCACGAGGTCATAGCAGGTTCAGAAGCTCAGATGAGTTGATTGTAGGTCAGGGTCGGGTGCCCGTGTGAGTTGGGAAAACCTAGGCATGTATTTGACTGTCACTCACCTTTATTGTATGTTGAATGTTTTTTTATTGGATAACGAGAATAAATACTGTATGTTGACAAATTCATTTTTAGAAAGTACTTTCAACTTGATTTGGACTCAAATATTTGCAAAACGAATACGTCATTATGGGGCCGAGCAGTCCAGGGCAGTATCCTAAAACAGCGATTACAGCAAACAGCTCAGCCTGGAAGCACATCACTTGCGGAATATTCCCACGGTTCCCCCGCTGTCACAACACATTTATCGAATCTTGGAAACATTCCCGCGGTGCCCTGCACTCTCACGTTCGGCGCTCTGCCTTCGAAGTTGCTGAGATGCTGCTTCATGAGCTGGAGAGATAGCGATACCCGTGTTCCGTCATGTGGAAGGCAGATGTGAACAGCGACCATCGCCAGGACTGGACACACTGAGGGCTGCGCCTGGCATTGGAGCCAAGGAAGCGGAAAACATTCCCCTGACATCATTGTGTTTCAGGCATTTAGACAGACAGCATCGCGAGGCACGAAAGCGCCACGTGCAGCATGTAAAAACAGGGAATGGAAAGGGACAGATTTGGAAACTGTGAAATCATAGTTTAACTCTTAAAACTAATTGTAAAAAAAGCAATGAATGTGTATAAATACACTGCGTGTCTTTCATGCCTGTTGCTTCCTTCGCAGAGTGCGCGTCTCTCGATGTCTGTCAATAGATGCCCATCCTGCTACCTGCTGCCTGATTCCTGGGTTCCTTTTTCGCAGCTGCGCAGTAACGCCTGTGTTAACGATGCCATCTGTGTTCCGAGAGCCAGGACGCGCGCTTAGTGGCTCTGCTAGTGCGCGCTCATAATGCCAAGAGTAACGGAGGACCTTAACCCGGGGATATTGAAAGTGGGAACCAGCTAGTACATCCCTGCTTCGTTTTTGCAGACACCAGATGCAGATTTGTGTGTGCTGTCCTTAATGTGTAAAAGAGGCAAAACGGAAGCAAAGTCTTTGTTTTTTGTGCTATCAAAAAATTCCCCGCCAAACTTTACATGAGGTTCGTTAAAGCTTCCTCCGCATCAAGTTTGAGAAGAAACTTGTTATATTTATGGATACTCCTGGCGCACTGGAAACTGGTAAGCTGAATTTAAAATCCAAAGTATATATTTTATCTGTGGAGTATGGACTAATATATCGCACAAGGCGACGATTTAACACTGTCACGCTATTTGCTGTATGCTGCATGTATTGCAGTGCTCAGTGAAAGGTCTGCATTTCTGTCTGTTATGCTTGAAATGCGTTTGCATCAGGGTAACCAAACTAAATTAAGATGAATGTGAACAAGGGAGACATCGGTCCCCATGCTTAATTTAATTTATTTTACTGTGTTTTCACACGGGTTGCATTAGCAAGACGTTGCTGTTCCATGCTTCATCTTCAAACTCCATTTTCCTGAAAGTTAATCCCCAGATATCTTGAATGACTTTTGACCAAACACACTTGAGGCTCTTGAAACCGGGGTTCTTCTATAGGTTCTATAGTGCCAAATCGTTACTGCTGTCTTTCCTTTCGTAGAGTGTGTCACACGGACAGATCTACTTAACTGGTTTCATTTTACGCGTGAACATGCCTAAGTGGATGAGCAGTACGGAATTTTTATGTAAAATTGTACATGCATATTTTCATACAGTGAGTATCAACACATATTTGATGTTACTGTGTAAGACATTAATAGTCACGAAGATCTGTGTATTATGTATGCATTTATGCATGTATGTCTATATAGGTATGCATTTATGTATGCACCCATTGCTTCCCTGACATTTGTTGCCCTGATTATGTTTGTTTGGGAATGTCTGTTAACACAAACAATGTGCGCGTGCACACTCATGTGTCTGTGTGTACACAGGTTTAGATTTTTGTAATGATTTGGTTTATTGCGCATTATACTCTATAGGTATATCCTGCGCGTTAAACAGATGAAATTTACACGGAGGCCCAGCTTGTCCGCAGGGTGTAACGTTCGTGTCACGCTTTCCATAGTATCGTGCCATGTCAGCAGTCACATCGCATCGCACCAGAAAGGGGTATTCCCGTTCTAGGCGCCGCCGATTGGCGTGAGTGACGGATGCGTCATGTGACGTATGGGTCATGTCAGCATAGATTACTTAATGACCGTACTCAATGGACGTCAGTGTAGTAACTCGAGTTTAAGGGAACTAACCTTGTAACATGGATGCTTCCCAGCAAAGAACTTCCCTTCAGAATTGCTCCAGTAAATGAATATGGATGTGTTTGGATGAGACAATCTGCCAAAGGCGTATAAACGCCATGAGACTCCTGTCAAACAGCTGAAGCTAAGCAGGACTGGAGCTGGATAGCACTTTGAAGGGAGACCTCGCGAGGGCTACATGTTCTTACTGGGAGAGGCAAAGCTGTCCTGCACACAGGCTCCATGCATGCTGGAAAACGTGTTGGGAAAGTGCCTGGATTAAAACCTACAACATTACTGGCTTGCGTGAGGGTGTTATCATTGTGCCTAACTAACCTCAAGCCCTGCAATTATGTATGATGAGTTTGGTTCAGAACACCCCCAGTTAGGACAGCGTTTCTGCCATGAATGCGGAAATTGATGCGCTAAGGGCTAGTGAAGTGCGAAATGTTTCCTTGTCCCAGAGGAAAAGAGTAACATTAGCCTTTGGATGTTAAGGACAAACCACAGTTTCTGTATGAGGCAGTGTTGAGAGGCCTCCCTGGGTAAGCACTCGCTCTGCAGATGTGCAGAGAATGCGTAAATGAAGCTGCAGATGTGCAGTGAATGCGTAAATGAAGCTGCAGATGCGCAGTGAATGCGTAAATGAAGCTGCAGATGCGCAGTGAATGCGTAAATGAAGCTGCAGATGCGCAGTGAATGCGTAAATGAAGCTGCAGATGCGCAGTGAATGCGTAAATGAAGCTGCAGATGCGCAGTGAATGCGTAAATGAAGCTGCAGATGCGCAGTGGATGCGTAAATGAAGCTGCAGATGCGCAGAGAATGCGTAAATGCTGCAGATGCGCAGTGAATGCGTAAATGAAGCTGCAGATGCGCAGTGGATGCGTAAATGAAGCTGCAGATGCGCAGAGAATGCGTAAATGAAGCTGCAGATGCGCAGTGAATGCGTAAATGAAGCTGCAGATGCGCAGTGGATGCGTAAATGAAGCTGCAGATGCGCAGTGAATGCGTAAATGAAGCTGCAGATGCGCAGTGGATGCGTAAATGAAGCTGCAGATGCGCAGTGGATGCGTAAATGAAGCTGCAGATGCGCAGAGAATGCGTAAATGAAGTGACATGCTTTCATTTTTGTTGAAACATTGAACAGGCAGACATTGTAACAAATCGTAAATGCAGGAACAAAAGAGGATAATTTAAACATTGCTATAGCAATAAAATACATTAATTAAACTCTATAAGATAGTCATAATAAACATAGTATAGCCAAAAAGTATAGAACATAATAAAATACATAACCAAGTACAAACAATAATTAATACAATTATTATTTATAATTACAGTTATACAATACATACATACACATGTACAAAAGTTAATGCACACACGTGCATGCAGGTGCACACACACACACACACACACACACACACACACACTCACACACCTCTCAAACATATGCAACGCCACCTTGGAGCAGGTTTGTCATTAGTTCCAGGTATTTTTACAGCTATGAAGCTTAAGCTGTGCTACAGCAGGTGAGACCTCTTGCACGGTATCATTCATCACCACCAGCTCAGCTCCCTGATGCCGGAGCTTAACCTTGCTTATCCTTCATCGTGCACAGTTTACGTGATTTAGCCTAGCACTGCGTCGCTAAATAGGACAAGCTCTAAAAATCACTCGCAGAATTCAGGTCACCACTCCAGCGAGCTCCGCTTGTTTTTGGGTACCCTGTCAAAGAAAACAGTCCAGGGGGATTTTACCTCAAATGTGGAGTGTATCTGTCTGTGTTTTATATTTGGCCATGTGCTCACACTACATTAGTGAAAGTTAGGGAGCTTGCCTTGCAACTCTACAGTTGTAGGTGTGATTATTAAGTAGAGCGCTAATCTTCTTTCCTTGGGCAAGGCACATCGCATGGATGTCTTGAGTAAACAATCAAGCTGTCTAAATGCGTGCAAAACTATAGGTGTGTACATACTGGTTTCCATTCCTGCCAATTAACACTGCCTCCTTCTGCACAGAGTCCCCATCGGTGTCCTTTTGTGTGCTTTGAGAGTCTCTCTAGGCATGTAGGTAGAGATGTTTCTGAGCTCTAAAAGCCCATCACACATGCTTAGTCTCTGTTTGCCCAGAGTTTATCCTCGCATCTTCCCTTTTTAATATAAAAAGATGGCTTTTGATTTTGTTTATTAGTATTTGAAGGGGATGCTTCATCCAAAAATGACGATCTTATGATTTTCTACTTGCTTTGAATGCTGCAGATCCATACAGATTTTTTACAAACCTTCTAGTTATTCAGGTTCCAGCATGATTATTTAAAGTGATCCCAGTCATTAGGTGAAATGAAGACTATGGTGAAGCCCTGCCAGGTTTGGCCTACATTTTTGAAACTGCTTTATGTGCTTTTTGATTACCTGTACATAGTAATAGTTTATTGTCAAGGTATGCTCTGCTATGTTCTGTGTATTGTGATTTTCATGTATTGTATATTGATTTTTTTGCTGAAGCAATTTGTGCTATATTATTTGAAAGTTGGTTAATTAAAAAAAATCTTTTTACTCCCTACTCACCTCACTCTGTCCTTCCCTCTTCTTTCCTTGTTATTTCTCATCTCCCTCACAACTCTCCCTCTTTCCATCCGACCCCCTCCCCTCTATCCTAATATCTCCTCCTCCTCTCCACCTATCCCCTTTTCTATTTATTAATTTACACCTTTTTTATTTATAACTTCATTACCTTGCCTCTCAAGCACTTAGAGTCACAGTCATGTTAAATATTTGATTGTTAAAGTAACATGCCAGGGTTTTTAGCCTGTTCTATGGTCTACGGAGTGCCTCAGCTCACATGCAAGGTTCAACACTCAGTCAAAACAATGAGAGCGGCAGGTCACAACACCTACCTGCATCACCTTTGGTTTCAGTGTCTCTGTTTTGTTTCTGCACGTAGATTCAGTTCCTGAGCATAGTATGGTAATAGAGTTTATGTTTATGAGACCAGACAGTTGCACATGTAAGAATTGTTTCACTAAATATTATATGATTTATTTAATGCCTAAGTACCCCTTAGACTGAGCAATACACAGGTCTGCTGTTAGGATTAGATAGATAAATTGTATAGGAGGCCTAGTGTGCTAAATGGTCTGGGTATGGGTCTTCAAGAATAAAATAAAATATTCCCCTAAGTATAGAATAGTGAGAATAGTGAACCATCTGAATTTGGGTGACCTAAAAGCCAACCACTTCAAGCTGTGCAGAGTGTTCACACTGAAGACTGACGGCACTCGTCCTGTGGGACTGTGAGTAATTTTTGTCTCGTGATATTTTCTCATTTCTGTGTCTGAAGGCCTGGGCGATTCACCCGGACTGTGCAGTCATATCGCAGCACATGAGAGCCCGGGAGCAGTGCCTGCTGACCCGGCTCCAGGAGGCCCAAAACAGGACTGCAGGCAAAGGTACCCCTCACTCACTGAGTGGCAGTGCACTGGGATGGTCTTAATGAGTGGATGCTTTTAGAACGTTCAGTGATGGAATCCTGTTAGTGTTCTAGAACTGCAGGGATTGTTACATCATGGAATGTAACAGTGTAATGAAGATTCAAAACACATCAGTGGCATCTTATGGCTGAAAGGGAACTTGGCTTATAACTCAGCGGTTGCAGGTTCAATTCCAAGTAGGGCACTGCAGTTGTGACATTGAGCACACCTGTTCCTCATCTGATCTTCTTCAGTAAAGTATCCAGTGGTATAAAAACACGTATTGCAGTAAGAATGTATCTTTGGATAAGAATCTGTGCTAAATACCAACAAGTGTGGTGTCTCACATGCATAAGCAAATAATTAATATATTTAAATAAGTAGCATATACTGTATATATAATCAAGAGAAGAATAAATGTGGCAAGACTTTACATGACAAAGGCCACTGCATAAGACCTTTCAGAAGAGAGGAGGGATTCCATAGCTATGCTCACCATCATATCACAGCCATGTTAACAATGGTTGACCTTTAGTAAAGTGACCATCAGTGTCCATATGTTAAATTACATCTTAAATATCTTAAATAAATATACAGGGCTTCTCTAAAGACGGGTTGTGTTCTCAATAAACTCTCTTAGAAAAAAAAAAGTTTCCTGAAGAGTTCTTCATTTGTCTCCTTCGGTGAAGCCTTTTCGGGTTCTCCTTAGTTACGGCTATATCTTAAACCTTATTTAGAGCTATCAGCATCTATGAAGAACCTTTAAGGCTCCCTGCAGGCGAACAAAATCAGAACCTTTAAGAGACGGCGAAAGCCGTGAAATGAATGACCTTTTAGTCCAGTTCCAGTTTTCAGAAAACGAATGGAATTTGTATTCATCAGTGATTCACTTGGAACGAATTGAAATCCCCAAAAGTTATTCAGAAACAAAGCATGTGAAAATTAAGCATTTGCTATTTATTTATTAAATATTTTTAATTAAATCAGTTTAATTTATGTTTTCTAGGAAAATAGTTCAGACAGTGTCCTGGAAAAGGAAGAATCATTGATGTGTGCGATAAACTGTAGCGTGTATCCAGGATGCGGATGGCCAAATATAGTTCAAACAACAAATCTGCAGGGAAGATTCTGTTCTCACAGAGACCCAGTTATTATGAGAAAAAAAAGGTTCAATCATTTGGCAGTGACACTCAGCACCACTTGAGAAGTGTGTGTATGTGTGTGTGTGTGTGTGTGTGTGTGTGTGTGTGTGAGTGTGTGTGTGAGTGTGTGTGTGTGTTTGTGAGTGTGTGTGTGTGTGTTTGCATATGTTAACGCTAAGCAGCAGTACACTCATAACCCTGCAGTTTCACGATAACGCTAAGCAGCAGTGCACTCTTAGCCCTGCAGGTTCACGCTAACGCTAAGCAGCAGTGCACTCTTAGCCCTGCAGTTTCACAATAACGCTAAGCAGCAGTGCACTCTTAGCCCTGCAAGTTCACGTTAATGCTAAGCAGTTACTCAGGGGTCAAAAGTTACAGCATCATGCTGACTGAATCACATGCTAAATTAGAGCCCTGCGTGTTTTGGGCAGTTCTCCTTCCACTGCTGTGGAGCATGTCTCATCTGTGTGCCATCTCCTGTGAAAGACCCCGGAACGGGAATCCCTGTCGGCATGACGTGGCCTTAAAATCCCACAGCACGACCAGAGAACAGCCTCAGTCAGCAGAGGACAATAAGATAACTTTGCCAAAGAGCCTCTCTCCTGAGCCTGGAGGTGGTTTCAGCTGGAAGTCTACGGCCGGTTCAGACCCAGGAAGTCAGGAGAGGAGAGATAAATGAGCGATCAGCTGTGAGATGATGACGAGCTGATTTACAGAAGAAAGGAAGGACCACCTGCATCGTTATTCTATCAGCCTTACCCACCGACCCTCCCCCAAAGAATCTGGGCAGAAAATGAGCAGAGCAGGCTATGTCTCTGACTGTATAATGTCTAATGTATAATATAATTATGTCACACTGCTATTTGTGTTGGAGGAACGGTAGAGGAATGCAGCTCCGGCTTTGTCTCCCAGTGTCTGAACACAAGCACATCAAAAGGCCTGGTTATATCAAACTGAGCTTTGCTGGTGCCAACAAATTAAGACCGCATGTGATTGGTTGAGGCAGTTTGTTTGGTCCAGTCACATATCATGTCACTGAAAAAAAAGAGCTTTGATAAATCTGGCCTGAAGGCTTTTAGCAGACAGTCTCTTCAATGATCAGGGTGACCTACACTGCTTACACCTTTACACACTATCCGTTTATTCAGCTGGAAGTCCTAACAGCACAATGGCAGTGTCCTACTTGGGAATTGAACCTGCAGCCCTTGAGTTCTTGAACCTGCAACCCTTGAGTTCCAAGCTTTTCTGCTTTGCCACGTGATGAAAGGCCTGTTTTATACCAAAGGGCCTTTGAGATTTTTATTTCTCCTTTAACTCTGTCACTTCAGTGTACTCGGAGCCTATAGTGAAAACGCAGAATGGTCCCATGGTCCCATTCTATCATCCTGTCTTTGCTTCTGTCTTTCTTTCATTTTATCTCATTCTGTCATTCTCTCTCCTTTGACTCAATACAGTAGTGCATAACTTTTTTTTTTATGTGTGTGAGAATGACAGATCTGTGTCACAGACTTAGTTGAAAAGATAATGGTTTGGACAGGGACGTAACATACTTTGGACAGTGACCACTTGTACCAAGTATCTCAGTAGAGACAAAGAAAGTAATCTAACATGAAGTTGGCCGACTAAGAAAGGATACAAAGAAGGATCATAAAATTCACTGCACACAATATTGGCAGGTTAAGTACATTTCAAATAATTGCATTTCAGTAGCTCTTCCTGAAGAGAATTGAGGAAACCTTTATAATGTGCTTTTGTGCCTTTGCTGTGACATCTGCTCTTCTGCTGTATTTATTCAGTGATTCGTGTTAGGAAATACTTCCTCACTCCCATCACTGTCTATGGCTTTATATTTTCAACATAGGGCCCAGACAGGAAGTGATGTGAGCATGTTTCCTGTGTGGCTCAGATTGTGGGTGCTGGCACAAGGAGGATGTGCTGGCCCAGACAGGAAGTGATGTAGGCGTATTTCCTGTGTGGCTCAGGTTGTGGTACAGAGTGGGACGAGGTTTGGTGCTGGCACAGGGCCGACGTTGGGCAGGTGGTTAACGTGTCCTGTCCTGAGATATTCCAGCACTTCATTGAAAACCAAGGTGAGTGCTGAAACAGAAAAAATTATGCTTTGAACAGTCCAGCTTGTATACCTTAGCACATTACTGACAATAGATGAATACAATCGCCCAATGATTCACTGGAAAAGAAAATCCCTGGAAACTGGGCGGAGCCTTAAATTAGTCAGGCTCATAGTTATGATGTCATAATTATGAGCCTGTTAAGTAGTGGTCCTACTATATATCTGTCTATCTATACAAATATGATACATGATATTAAACTATTAAATAAGCCTATATATAGTTCTTACTGTGTTTCCCAATGGGTTGCACTGATCAGCTCGTTAAGCCAAGTGTCACATTCACCAACTGTCAAATTCACCAACTGTCACATTCGCCAACTGTCAAATTCGCCAACTGTCACATTTGTCAAGTGTCTCATTCTCCAACTGTCACAGTTGCCAAACGTTACATTAACCAAGCCAAGGCCAAGAAACCCTAAAAAGGCTTCACTAAACACAAAATGTATGTGCTTTTTTCTGTACTGTGCCAGATTCAGGCATCGATATTCATCCCAGCTATGCCTTTTACAGCTGAGGGACAAAACAGCTCCAGCTGGTGATTTATCACCCAGTCTGTGGTGCTGGGGTACTCCCCCTCTCTCTGTGACTCTGGCACACATACCAGATGATTTTGCCCCCAAACCTTTTTTGAACCGTTCAGTTGAACCTAAAATAATCTCATCAACTGTCATGGCAACTGAGCTCCAAGCAAGCTTTACTCTCTTGTTGTTTGGCAGTTCATTAAAAACATTAAATAATGATAATAATAATAATAATACTACTACAGTTTACATGAGATATTTTGTGTCGTGTCAGAAGAAGTGAGAATGGACACTGCTTTTTCTGACTATTATTGACACAACACGATGTATATAAACTACATATTTTTTTTAGAAAATTGAGATTTCCTGAAAAAAAGACCTTGGTAATGAGCCACACAAAAATATATGTAAGGAAAAAAGTATTGTGCAATTAAAACATGTGTTCAACAACCTTGATTTATCTAAAGATTGGTTGTAGTTTCTCCAGGTCTGACTTTGAGAGTCACCGCTCCGGTTTGTCTCCTGACTGGAATGTTCTCCAGCGTTGTCAGAAACGTAATTCTCAAAGCAGGGGCGTTTATAGGTGATAAATGGAAATGTCACTCTGATGTCCTCACGTCTCGGATCACTCTCACGGTCAATGCCAGTATCCATCAACGGAAGGCACGTATCTTTGTCCTGCTCCAGGGTACATCTTGCGAAACTGTACGAGGGAGGGGTGGACACCCCTGTACCCCCCCTATGAGGACGCCTGTGAGTTTAGCGGGGACCTGGAGTCTGGGTTTGAGGTTCGTTCTCTACACCCGTCCTTACACCTCCGCCCCCCTCTCATCTATATAGAAACTCTACACACCTTCTGAGTCATATACTATATTCCACTCTTATTAATTTCTTTTATTTTACTCAGTCTTGAATTCTATATCTGATTTTTTCTAATTTGGTGCTGTGTTGTGTGTAGTTTGCATTGGGTAATCTGTGTGTTTAAAATGCTTTGTTGCTGTTATAGGCGTCATTGTAATTATAGATACTGAGAATGATAGTTAACATTTGCTCCTGAACAGCTAGTCAACACTAACTAACCCTAACACGCTGAAACCAAAGGTTTTCTTTTTGAAATTCCTGTATGACGAGTTAAAGGCGAAGAGAAAGCATCCGCCTCTTCTGTTACAGATGTCCTACTTCTCAACATTCAGACAGGTGTATACCACCGGCTACGCCACCTCTCTCGTCTCTTTGATCACAGCGATCTTTGTGTTCACAGCCTTCAGGTGAGGTGGAAGCCATTACCTTAATCATCATTCATTAATGAACTCTAGGCAAAACATTCAATATCTATAGACTGTTAACAAGGGAATTAGCAAAAACTGTTTTAAGTCCTTCTGGAATACTTCTATAGAAAGTAGGTATTAGAAACACCAGGACTATTAGATCTTCATCAGATTAATACCACAATCTGTGTTTGTGTAGCATTCAGTCTGTGTATCCGTGATTCTGGTGTCTTTGATGAGGTGTAATTCCTCTCTCAGTTTTCAGTTTCCTTCTCTTGGTTGAGCTTTCAGTCTGTAATGCTGAAGGTTCATCATGTCCTTATGTCCTGGAAAGAAGTAGTTCACTACATTTATTATCTTTTCCTCCTGGGAAGTGTCCCACCCTGTACCTTTTTATTCTCTAACAGGAAGTAGTTCACTACATAAATTATCTTTCCTCCTGGGAGATGTCACAACATGTACTTTCCTATTTCCCTAACAGGAAGTAGTTCACTACATAAATTATCTTTCCTCCTGGGAGATGTCACAACATGTACTTTCCTATTTCCCTAACAGGAAGTAGTTCACTACATAAATTATCTTTCCTCCTGGGAGATGTCACAACATGTACTTTCCTATTTCCCCAACAGGAAGTAGTTCACTATATATGTTATCTTTCCTCCTGGGAAGTGTCCCACCCTGTAATGTATTATTCTCTAACAGGAAGTAGTTCTCTGCAATATATCATCTATTGAGTCGGCAAGTTCCACACTCTCTACTTCCTTTTTTTCCAGGAAGTTCCACTGTACCAGGAATTACATCCATATCAACCTCTTTGCTTCCTTCATCCTCCGAGCCAGTGCTGTGTTCATCAAAGATGGTGTGCTCTTTGCCGACGAGACCCTGGACCACTGTTTCATGTCCACTGTGAGTCACATGACCCGAGTCCTACAAGCTGGCTTTCTGAGAGCATGACAAGCAATTATGTTGACATGGACACAGTATTTTGTCAGGCTCAGGTATGAACTTGAAAAGAAGGGTGACGAGTTACTGTGTGTCACAGCAATGACAACAGTGCAGCAATGAATCATGGGAAACAAGCAACAATCTGATAAGAAGAAAAAGAAGTCTAATTTTTAATTCAGGACTCTGAAGGTATTTTTGGAAAGTTTATCCAGACGGGCTAAGAATTAAAAGATGAGCTGAACAGTCAGACAAGAAAATATAGGTCACATATCAGAAGTTGAAATCACATGGATCAAGCATCCAGACAGTTCAGGGAGGAGGATTTGATTGTTATTTTTCTGGCGGTCGAGTTTCTTACCGCGAAAACCACTGAGACAGTAAGATGCTAAAGTCACCTGCACTTGTCACAGTAAAAATAGCACAGGAGTACCAAACAGTGCGGAAACGTCAGCGCTGCGTGACCTGCATGAGCGGGAAACTAAACCGTCTCTCCTCTGTAAATCATCCAGACAAAGATTAGCTTCAGACGAAGATTCATTTAAGTCCGAATTCCTCACAAGAAGGTTTAACCTCACTAATTAATTCTACTCACATTATACAACATATGCCTTAAGAAAAAGAATTAAAGGTGAAAAATGTATATAGTGCAAGGTGCAAAATGTGAACTAAAACATCAAAACTCAAGGCAGAGGTTTTGATTGCATATGTCCTCTCATAGAATAAGTGCATTCGATTCAATCTGGCCATTTGGAATATGTCATGTAGGATCTCATATTGATCCAGTAATTTGTATTTATACTTATTTGGATATAGGTTTATTGATTTGTATTTGTGTTTATTTTGATATTAGTTTATTGATTTGTATTTGTGTTTATTTTGATATTGGTTTATTGATTTGTATGTCTGTTTATTTTGATATTGGTTTATTTATTTGTATTTCTGTTTATTTTGATATTGGTTTATTGATTTGTATTTGTGTTTATTTTGATATTGGTTTATTGATATGTATATATGTTTATTTGGACATTGGTTTATTGATTTGCATTTGTGTTTATTTTAACATTGGTTTCCCACAGGTTTGTGTTTGTGTTTATTTTGATATTGGTTTATTGATTTGTATTTCTGTTTATTTTGATATTGGTTTATTGATTTGTATTTCTGTTTATTTTGATATTGGTTTATTGATTTGTATTTCTGTTTATTTTGATATTGGTTTATTGATGTGTATTTGTTTTTATTTGGATATTGGTTTATTGATTTGTATTTATGTTTATTTGGATATTGGTTTATTGATTTTTATTTGTGTTTATTTGGATATTGGTTTATTGATTTTTATTTGCGTTTATTTGGATATTGGTTTATTGATTTGTATTTGTGTTTATTTGGATATTGGTTTATTGATTTGTATTTGTGTTTATATGGATATTGGTTTATTGATTTGTATTTGTGTTTATTTGGATATTGGTTTATTGATCTGTATTTGTGTTTATTTTAACATTGGTTTCCCACAGGTTGCATGCAAGTCTGTAGTGGCATTCTTCCAGTTCAGCATCCTGGCCAATTACTTCTGGCTGCTGGTGGAGGGGATGTACCTGCAAACTCTGCTGGCCCTGGCCTTCCTGTCCCAGAGGAAGTACTTCTGGTGGTACATCCTGATTGGCTGGGGTCAGTGCCAATCCCATGTGTCTACCATAGAAATCTTACAGTGCCTGTGCTGAGTGTATACCATAGAAATGTGGCAATATCTGTGCGGGTTTATACCAAAGAAAATATTTCTTGGATGCATACACCACCCCAAAGTTAAGGTAACCATGTCATGAAAAACATGATTTTTAAGAAGCAAACAATCAGCTTTAATCAGCTGGCAGCTGATTAACTATGTAAAGTCATTACGATTCCACTTGGTCTGTGTATTTTTCATTTCTGGTTGAAAAAAAAAACATTGAAAAATAATACTGATTTCTTCTGTTGTCATTATTTTAGGTCTTCCATTAGCAGTGCTGACGCTGTGGGTTCTGACCAGAAACTTCTATGATGACAGAGGGTATGTGATATTATTTTAATTTTTTTTGACAGGAAAAGATATTTAGTGTTGTATGGATTGTGATTGGAGTGTGACTGAATCTGTTGGTATTGATTTAAAGATGAGCATGTTAATGTGTTTGAATTAATTAACACAGTTAACGAAGCAGCTACATCAGCCAGCATTTGCGCATTATAAATGCATTTTGCCTCAATCCTGCGTAATTAAAGGACTGAGGACTTCATCTGGCAATGTAAATAGTTTGTGTGTTTGTTTTAATTAGAGTTCAAAGGAATATTTTGGGCTTCAGTCAGAAAAGCTCATGTATTTGGTTTGAGTGTTAGGGACATGCTAATGTCTTTATGTTAATTCTGGCTCTGGTTTTCACAGTAGTCAGTAAAGCTCATGTATTTGGTTTGAGTGTTAGGGACATGCTAGTGTCTTGGTCACCCATTGATTCACCTGGATTGGAACTCATTGATTCCCCTGGATGGTAACTCATTGATTCACCTGGATTGTAACTCATTGATTCCCCTGGATGGTAACTCATTGATTCACCTGGATGGTAACTCATTGATTCCCCTGGATGGTAACTCATTGATTCACCTGGATTGTAACCCATTGATTCACCTGGATTGTAACTCATTGCTTCATCTGGATGGTAACTCATTGATTCCCCTGGATGGTAACTCATTGATTCATCTGGATGGTTGGCCCTACAGGTGTTGGGATGACACCGACAGTGTGGCCATTTGGTGGATCATCAAGGGCCCTATAACAGCATCACTACTGGTGAGTCTGTGTGGAATACTATTACCCACAATGCAAAGCAGAAACATACATCATTTATGGAATTGGCATACACTACTTAACACACTTTAAAAGAACAACAGAGTTATTTTGATGAGCATGCAATGTAGTGGTGTCCACACTGAAACTCTGAAGATAATTGCAATTAAATATTTGGAGCCACTGACTGGGGACAGTCCCCTGGTCAGAAGTGGCATTGCAGCTGAATATTCAGTTATGATTTTCTTAATGTTGAAGTGGAGTAACTGTAGATTCTGTCATTTGTGGTTCAGAGATGACTCTTTTTTGATATTATACACCTCATTTTATGTATTAGCTGAAATGATGCTTTTGCAGTGGTTGTGATGGTGGCACAATGTGTTCTTCTTCCTTCCCGCCTGGAAGGTCAACTTCGTCATCTTCATCAACGTCAACCGCATCCTGGTCCAGAAACTGAGGTCTGAGGGTGTGGGAGGAAGCGACGCTAGCCACTTTACGTGAGTGTTTGTGTGTGTCTGTGTGTGTGTGTGTGTGTGTGAGTGTGTGTCTGTGTGTGTGTGTGTGTGTGTGTGTGTGCATTTGAACTCAGGTGTGATTTTCATAAATGTTCATTCAGACATAGCATGTATCACCCATAGAGTGAAAATCAAAGGAGTGTATTGCTGCCACCTGCTGGACAGTCAAGCACAGTGCCCCTTGAAACTTGAGGGAGTATATTCTGCATGAGATGAAGGCTGTTCTCAACTCTCTGAGGTGCTCCAGGATCTTTTCCACTAATTCCCTTCGCTGGCATGAACATGCACACACGCACACACACTCTCTCTTCTCTCTCATAGTCTACAGATCGCAAGCTTTAATCTCTTCCGCAGCATGCATCCATGCGCACACGCACACATGCACATGAAGGCACACATGGAAACTTGCCCACATGTGCACAGTTTGCATGGGGAATTGTGGGACTGAGAGAGAAGTGAATCAAGCGAATGGAGCAGAAATATTTTTAAGTTTATTGAAATGAGGAGCGAATTCGCCAGGCAGTGGCCAGATAATCAGATAGTTTCTCATTTTGACCTTTCTCTGGGACAACCAAATGGAGTGTATTTGACAGACACACACCCTTCAGACAGAGTGCTGATCCACATTCAAGCGGGCCTTTGACTAAAAAAAAACCCCCAGAAATATCAGAGTATATCCTCCAGCTGAATTTATTCATGGGAATTAATATAGTGCTTCCCTGTGTTATAAGTTGCTTATAACAGCTTTTATTTGTCATCTATTCTGGTTTATGAGATGATTATAACAGTGTTCAATTGCTGTCTATCCTAGTTTATAAAGGACCTGTAACAACATGTATATGCTATCTCTCTAGGTTCATAAGACGTTCATAACAACATTGATTTGGCATGTAAACCTGGAACAGTATTTAGAATTCTTCCTGGTTTATAAGATGATTATAACAGCATTCGGTTGCTATCTCTGCCAGTCGTTAAGACATTTATAGCCACATTTATGTTGATCCTGTGTTTTTTTTTCTTTCTGTTTTTGGAAGGAGGCTGGCAAAATCTACGCTGTTCCTCATCCCGTTGTTCGGGATGCACTACATGGTTTTTGCTTTCCTGCCGGAGAGCACAGGGCAGGCCGCGCGCCTCTACATCGAGCTCGGCCTGGGCTCCTTCCAGGTACCGATCCCACTCCCAAAAATTCCACTGTCACCACTGTTTCACTCAGTTATATTCCAGCTGTGTTTTAAAATAAAACATCTTTATCACAAATAAACAACTTGTCAGGAAACGATTGTTTGTGCATGTGAGTGTGCACTTGTGTGTGCGTGCGTGTGCGTGTGTGTGTATTTGTTTGCATGATAACACTGAATCACATTTGACGCTGTCAAATGGCTTTGGAGTAAATTGTATTGTATTTTTTTCAGAGAATACACAAAGATACTACAATACACAGTGCATGATTGATTGTCAAAAAAGGCCATTCAGGGAAATAAAATGTTAAAACAGGATGAAAATAAATGGTCTTCACTTTGTTTCAGGGCTTTGTGGTAGCTTTGTTGTACTGCTTCCTGAATGGAGAGGTGAGTGATCTTTTTTATAAATTCTCACATTGCAGAGTATAGGCCACTCCTACTGTAGATTCATCCAAATGTAGCTCTCATGAATTTTGCTGGAATGATGGCTGACAGCACCGTGGTAACCGTTGCTCGGCGATTATGCTAGGTGACACATTCAAAGTAATGATGTTTCAGGAAACCATCGTATGATTGAGCTATGTTGCAACAGTAGAGGGCAGAGGTTTTTAAAATAATTTGAACTTTGGCCAGGAGGTAACATTAAGTGGTTTGGAAGACAGCATATTGTAGCAGCCTCAACAGAATTTGGTAACAGGTACACGTGAGGTTGACAGTGTTTTGAGTTTATCGTATTCCAGGTGCAGGTGAAGTTTATGGGTTGACAGTGTTTTGGCACAATCATTCTTCAGGTTTTGGTGAAGTTTACAGTGTTTTGGTTTGACGGTGCTCTAGGTACAAGTGAGTTTGACAGGTTGACAGTGTTTTGGGTCGATCGTGCTCCAGGTACAGGCGGAGGTGAAGAAGAGGCTGTGGGACTGCCAGACACAAGGCAGCCTCAGGTTGCCGAGGCGACGCAAGCCCCCCATCACAGAGACCAGCGCTGTCACCCAGGCAACCATTCCCAAAAGAGTATCTAAAGGACCACCTGAATGCCCCAACATCATTTCTGCATTCTGAGCCCTCTGCAGTCTGTATCGACTCAGGAGGAAGTACAGAGGTAGCTACAGAACAGGTGAGGTCCATGGCTCTTTATCACAAACTGTAATGCCTTTGTGGTATTCACATAGCACAATGGGAAACTGCACAAGTTTGTTTGTGTTCGAGTCTGTGTGTGTATGTGTATGTGTCAGGAGTGTGTTTGTGAGAGAGTGTGTGTGTGTTTGTGTGAGAGAGGGTGTGTGTGTGTGTGAGAGTGTGTTTTTGTGTGTGTGAGTGTGAGTGCGTGTGTGACAGAGTGTGTGTGCGTACGTAAATTGAGAGTATTTTGTATTTCTGTATTTTGTCATTTTCAGTGGGGTTCATTTTTCTGAGCCAGTGAGAACAGCGTATTAAAATATTAAATGAACTGAGAAGCACATTCCACTCATCCCTTAGCGTTTGCATATGAAGCACAGAGTGGGCGGAGTCCAGTTACTGAGGCACAGAGAAAAGAAACCACTACTTCCTGGTTGTTTTACACTTATATATGTTATGGGTGTCCACAGCCAATCAGAAGGAGGAGAAGCATTTATATATGTATGTGTTTGTAGTCGCCTCTGCATGTGACGAAGATGTACATATATACTTTGTATTGTGTTGAACCCCCCTCCTCCCCCCCCAAAAAAATTTATATCTTAGCCTTTGGTGAATGTGCAACCAAGTAACATATCTTGTAAATTGTAACATAGAAGAATATCTGAAATGACTTGCAGTGTTTGGCCTTTATATGTACAGAACTGACTTTATCTGGAGAACTAGACTGTAAAAGTGTTTACTGTATTTCATGTACAGCAGCAAATGCTTATATATTATGTGCTGTACACATTTTGTGAGTATTTTTTAATATTCTTTATGTGGCAATATTTGTTTCATATTAGTGTGCAAAAAGTGTAGGTAGATAGTTGTAAATTGTTAGATTAATTTGTGAGTGCAAATAATTATTAAAATTTTGTATCTCATGAGTAGATACTATGTGTGATCTAAACTAGAGATTCCTGCAGCTCTGTTTGTATGGACTGTGCGTACCATTTTGTTTTTCACCTTTAATTATTCATGTGTGAAACTGCGCCTTATTTAAAGAAACTAAGGAATAAATTCAGGTTTAGCATAGGCTACAACACCACTTAGCGAACCACAACATAAGATCCTAAGGGAACCTCTAATCAAAGCCATCTTGTTGTTTCAAAAATAAATTATTCTAAATGTATAATCATGGTATTACTATGTAGTAATATATGTTATGTTTTCCAACAATACAGGAAAGTTCATTTGACAAATCTTTGTATCAAACATTGTAAAAATATTTTGTAATCAATGTGTGCATCTGTGTTTTTTCTGAGATTGAGGAAATATGTTGATATCACACAATGTTGAAATTGGTCCTGGTTGAAAATGCTGTATTTAATGTAAGGCTGTCTTTTTTCCATGTTAATATATTTTTGATATATTTTCACTCAGCCTGGGGACAACCATTTGTATGTATGTGTATGTATGTTTTGACATTTGAAGTTGTTATCTGTGTAACCCCAGGGTCTGCAATAGATGCACATGCAGTGATCAACATTATTCCTGTTCACGTTGAGATATGGAATATTGTGATTTGAAAATTATGATGATGATGATGATGATGATGATGATGACATTGATCATGATGAAGATGAGAATTGATGATGTCATTGATTGTGATTCAGTATCAGAAACGACGCAAAACACACGCATGCACACATGCACGCATGCGTGCATACACACACCCAAACCACAGAGGCATTTGTCAAAAAAAAAAAACATTTAATGCAATTTAAGTCAATATTTCAATCATGTACAAAACTTCTAATATGTACATCAAACAAAAATACATCTATACAGCAACACGAGAGACAGCAGGCAATGGCACAATGAGCAGCAGAGAAATTCATAGATTTATATCTCCTGTACATGTTACATTCAGTGATTACATATTACCCCCTACACACACAAACACACACACACCTCCTCACACACATACACACATAACCTCACAGATCACATAAACTCCCGACTTAACCATAAACAAACTCATTTCCCCGAAGTACAAAAAAAATTAGGATATTAAACATAAATATATTTATCTTATGTATTGTTGTTTAGTATATCATATTTATTGGCAAATACTAGAGTAACCTGTTGGCAAAACATTCAGTGTGGTCTGTATTTAGCAAAAGGATGGCATATTGGATTACAGAACCTTGAGAAGGTATAATCATCATTCTTTTTTGCCCAGGTTTTTCTGATTTTAAAATGTTTCCTATAACACTGACACATTGTACTGCTTGTTCAAGAACTTCCATAAATTCACATTTGTTTTTTTTTCTTCATTTTTCAGTTTGTTGTGCATGTTGTGAATATTTTTGTTATACATAGATATTTAAACAGTTACTTTCTGTTTTGGGTTCCTCATATTCATTTTTCAGGGCATTCTTTCTGACACTGTTCCTAAACTCCTTTGAGAAAGTGCTACCCAACTGGAATAAAATAAATTTGAATAAAAGATAACATATTCATTCCAATGATTCCAGGACAGAACAGCTTCTTCAGCTATTCTTTCTTTGCCTCAATGGAAACTATGTACTTTGTCACAAAACATAATGCTTATATGTGGAAGTTTATGTTAATATTTCTTTGATTGAATAGCACTTTCTCTGAAAATTACATGGTGCTTTTGATTGAATCCCGGAGAATATTTGGCTTATAAAAAAACAGCACACCTCTTGCATGACTCAACATTCTATGCTAGCCTCCCACCGACTGGACAGCACTCAGTCTGGCCACCAGGGGGAGTCAGTCAGAGCAGACAGCAAGAGCGAAAACAAGAGGTGGTGTTCTATAGGCCAGTCTGTGCTCCCTATTTAACAAAAAAGACAAAATAATAATAATAATAATAATAATAATAATAAATGTCAGAGCCAATAATGTCTTGTGGACCACAAGTTGCCACAACTCCTGTTCAGTTATTGGCAAAGTCCCTCTTATTTTCTTAAAAAAAAAAAAAGTCAAAATTAAAAAAAAAACTGAGAACAAGTATTAAGTGATCAGATGGTGGAAAACCCATCTAACCCAACCCATCCCCATCCCCATCCCCATCCCCACCCCCACACGAAACCTTGACTCAAAGGAAAAAAAAAAAGACAATCAAAAACTTTACAAAACACTCTCACACCTTGTACATCTTTAACAGTGTAGAGACATGGTCGTTTCTTCATATTTTTTTAACAGCTTTCTAGACATGGTCGTTTTCACCTATGGTTTGTTAGACCTGGAATGATTGCTGGTGTTTAACCCACGAGAGGACGAAAAGCGGCAGGACATAAGGGACTAGTTTTTTTCAGGCATGCAGACAACATGTACTATCTGACATCTGTGGTGGTTTCTGTTCTTTTCGATGCTTAAGACACAGCTACCCCCCACCCCCCTCGGTACCACATCTTGTAACGTGTCAAATCCCGCCCAGTTAATTCTCTCTGACATACACTTGCTTCTGCAGCCAGATTTTGTTCAGGTTTATGAAGGAAAAAGGTGCACCTTTTCCGACAAGAGCTGGAAAAACCTGGACCTGACTGGGAAAATGCTGGTGAATATTAGGAAGAAAAAAAAAAGACTATTTATCGCCATCATTTTACCTGTTTTTTTTTCTTTCCTTTAGTCATCGTCATGCCACCTGGAGCAGCATAACACATACCAGTAAGATATTTGAGTGAATTTTTGGTAGTGTAAACCCACCCAACTGCATGCTGGAAAAAAGCTGTTCCTCACACCCATGGACTACAGCCCACTCATGACACTGCTTAGAATGAATGTGCTATACTGCAGTGCCCTGCGAATATATTTACAACTTACTGCAGTGTTTTGTTTACAAAAGGACACTGCTGCGGTGGACACTTGAACCGTGAGGCCCTGGCAGGAGTCTGAAGATCACAGCTTAGACAACTTAGAAAGCATCTGAAGTATATTTCAGTTGTAGCTCTCAAAGACTTTTTGACAGACATTGATCCACAGCAACATTTCCACCAACCAGACCATACCAGCTTTCTGCAGAGGAGGTGCACATAACAGAAAGAGCCCTTTCAGAAAGAAGGGCAGGGTCTCACTCTTAGTCTGTTTGTTTGGAGGTTGCTGTTTTTTTTTTCTGGGGGGAGGGGGGTCGCTTCCCAAAGAAACCACCACAGCGACAACACAGAGGAGGACTTCATTCCGCAGTCTGGGACGGGTCACCGCACGAGCTTCACATTTACTAAACTGTTACCAAGAACATGGCAAGCACAGAGTTTATCTACACAACTATACATCTGAATCTAATGTGTGGATCACTCCATTCAGAAAATACTGCAGTTAGAAGCAAAGTGCATGGGGGTTATGAGCCCACCATTTTGTCGTATACTGAACAGCGACAATGCTGTTTTTTTGAAGCACATAAATAAGTATTAATAATTCCAAAAATACACTTGGTTTAAGAACAATCATCAATGAAGGATGGCACCCTTATTATTGACATCAACACTGAATTGGGGGGGGGGGGGGGGGGGGGTGGTTGGTTGTCAATTTGACGGGAACAGAAAAGAAAATCATGAAATTTTATATTTTAAAGTAATGGATTCAACTGTGATCAAAATTAGATAAATTCACTTCTAATGAATTAGCTTGCTGCCTGTACTGAACCGACCAATGGGAAAAGAGACAGTAGGATGTTCTCTTTCCAAAACAAAACTGCTCCTTTTTTAGCATGGAGTCTTGTAAAAACTGCGAATTGATACAAAGTTAAATATAAAACAAAATGTCAGAAATTAAGCATCCCATGGACAAAGATACAGTATTCACACCATGAGAATATATGGTTCTATTCTATAATCACAAACAAAAAAAACCAAGTATGAGTATTTAGATAGTATTGATGTAGTTTTGTATCTTAATATCATCTTTCAGATATTTTATGTTTTTGAATGAGAAATGTTTATATTACAAAGATTTCTTTTCTTATTGAGGGACATTTTGCATTGTTTATGATGAAACAGGACAAAGTTTTCTCCTTTTCATTCTATATGGGGCTACTGCAAATAGCTCAACTGTTGTGCTTCAGCCGGATGGATAGTACATCTGCCTTTCAAAAATAATTTCAATTAATCAAAAAAAATACTGAAATCAGGCAGCTAGCAATTAAAATTATACTGTCTACCTACAGGATATAAGAAGAAGAAGAAATAATGTTTGACATTCCTTTGTGAATGTGCACCTAATTCAGGGTACACCTCACTGTATCTTAGCTCTTTCTTAAAATCGTTCTTCATGTATATTACAAGAAATACAAGCAGGCTATCAAAATGAACAGGAATTATGTTTAAAAAACACACCTCTTTACAATACAAAAATGTACCACATGTACCATAATGTATTGACTATGTGCCAAAAAGAAAAACAAAACATTATTTTTGTTTTGAAAGGGGGTGCACTGGATATTGAATTTTGCTAAATTGCTAAAAATGATCATTGTTGTTAAATTTGGCATTCGTCTGTATTTTTGTACGTGTAAAAAAAGAGAGTTGAACTGAAATAATATACTAACTTCCATCAGTTCTATTTGTTTAACTAGGTAAACAGAGGGTCTAAAGTATATTCATATGAGCTCAAACTTTGAAGGCCTCTTGGTTAATAATATTGATCAAATATTGATAAAAGCACTTTTAAATTATGATTTTTTTAGAAACCCAAATCAGCAGACTCCTCCTTGAAAAAGGTAACAAAATCAAAATTCAGATACTCTCTTGTTGACTCCAGCGCCACTGGCTGTGGTCTTTGATACTGTGACCGAAAAGGCACTTTTCATAAGGTGAGATACGTCGCTCTTGACATCAGATATAGCGCGTCTGTAGCCCCTGTGGTTTAGAGACGGGTTTCATCAATGCAAATTAAAAAATAATAATAAATATAATAATAACAATAAAACCTTGTCTTTGGAATCTTCTGGCTAGATGGCTTTAAGCACAGATCATAAAAGTTTAAATATTTCCAGTCACCAGATTTTGGCTAAGGCCTGGATATATATAAAGGACCTTACTTGATGAAAAAAAAAAAAATTAAAAGAAAAACATTAATGGAGCAAAAAGTCCAAGGAAAGTCACATGGAAATATTTCACCTGATATTTTTTAAAGATTTACTGATGATTATTAAACAAAATAATACCGATTAAATCTGCATCTAAAGAAACTAGACATTCAGAACAGGCTACTGATTTACATACATATTACTTAGCAGCACACTTGCCTATATCTACATTTACAAATATTCAGTATATTGATTTATTTTTTTAAATTAAAGAATGTTTCAAAAACTTTGCTTCAAACGTGTTGGACTCTACAGATTTGGACTCCAGTATGTTTATAGATATATATTTATATTTTCAATTACAATTCTGAGCATCATGATAATTACGGAAATGTCTAAATAAGGTTTTCAGCTGTAGTAATAATGATAATAATAATAATAATAATAATCATAATAATAATAATAAATCATTTGAACATTACAAATACACATGAATCATCCATGAGGTTTTATTTATATCATTTGACATATTCTGTACTATTGGCTGTTTAAAACTATAAAGTTAATTTTAGTAAAATACAAAAATTCACAAGAACGCAACTATGATTTGTTCGTTGAAGATGTTATAAACGCTATGTTTCCAAATAGCCTACATCAGGCACGTTATACTGTCGGACTAAGTGACTGAATGAATGACACACTTCATGTCAACAAACGGACAAACCATGGACTACCTAGAGCAACACTAGCCTTTTAACAGTTGGTGTATTAACTATCTGTTGCTAAAATACAGAATACGTATTTGCATGTTGAAGACAGAAAGATCTCAACACTCGTGATTGTCGCGTGGTCAAAGCCCCTGGTCTTCTGAACATATTTTTTCAGAGCAAAACGCTTTCCAATTTACAGAACTATGTAACTTTCGTGCCCATTTTCAGCGTCTCCAGGCAACCATGTTCCTGTACGCCCCCCCCCCCCCCCCCCAAAAAAAAAAACATTTCTCCTAAAGTCACAATATCACATAAAGCAGTACTCTGCTTGCCATAAATACTGTTGGCCTAGACACAATATGATGGAAAAAATATTGAGCGAGGAGTTTAATAATTATTACCAAATGGATATTTATATGTGTTTTCCCCGATTCCAAACTGGTTATCATCCCATTTGGCAATGTTATGAAGGAAATCTCTCTTCCCTGATTGGAGAAACATGATAACACACTTCAGTCTTTTTCCCTTCATATGAATATGTGAAGATGTTTTACTGCTTGGCTGGCAGATAGCGTTACACACACAAGATGCGCAAAACAACAGAGGCACGTTCAATGGACTCTGCACTCTCTACTACCCCCTACTGGAAATACACACACAAACAGCAACGTGATAACAACCAGATTCTGGGAAAATGGTTATGTTTTTTTTTCTTTTCCTCCAAGAAAATGTCATTACAAAAAAAAGAAAAAAAAAACTCACAGGTACAACAACAGCAGATTAAGATATACAAAAATCTATACTACCCCTTTTTTTGTAGTTGTTGCTTTGTCGTTGGTCTAGTGTGTGCATTTCCTACTGACGGTTTTTGCACCAGAGAATCTATGGGGGGGTTGGGGGCGGGGGGATGGGTGCAGTGATGTGCACAGATGGGGCAGTGGCTTTACCAAAATGGGGCAACTTCAGCAATGATGTACTGGTGCTACTAATGGCTAATCCCAGCTATCAATTCCCTTTACAGGGCTAGCTTGACCAAAAGAGGGCAAATGGGCCGTTGCCTGGGCAACAGGAGCACGAAAGTGCGCACATCCCCGGTGGGGCGTGGGGTGTGTGTGTTCATTTTGGCCTCTGCGGGTCGTGGTTCTGGAAGGTGTGGGTTGGTGTCGGTGTTGGGGGTGGTGTCTGTGGAGGTGGAGGTGAGGGTGGCCGGGTTGGGTGTTGGGGAGTAGGGGGCTGGGCTGGTCTGGAGCTGACCCTGGCGGTCACACCCTCAGGTGGGCAGGTTCAGGTTGAGGTTCTCCGCCTGCAGGCTGGACATTCGGACCTGCGAGCTGCTCTTGCTCAGTATGGACAGCTGCGTGCCCCCGTTCACCCCACTGCTCGCCAGCGAAGGGTGCCGGTGCTTCAGGTCCACAGCAAAGTACCGGTTGACGGTCCAGCTCCGCCATTTCCTCTTTATCTCCGACTGTACCTTCAGGGAGAAACTTGAAAAGGTCATTTTTTTAATTGTACTTAGCTGTAAAGGCGCTCGTTTTTATATATATATATATATATGCATACATATAATTTTATATTTAAAAAATATTTTACCACTAAGTGTGATTAAATTCTGAAAATAATCATAAAGTGCAATGAAAAGCATATCTATATGCAGGTGACCCTCCCACATCGCTGGTTAGGGGCTCATATATCTTATACTTTTACGATGTTATTTGGTAGAAAGGCTTTTCTTATTTCTATCCTTTTCAAAAGTATATTTTTTAAAGAATTAAGTAAAAAAAACATTACTTTTTCTATTTACAGCTGCCGAAGCACATTGCTCAGTTATACCGCTGAACAGAAAGGCTTAATCTAACGGCGAACGAGCAGAGATCTTTTTTCAGGAAGTGCTCTGTCCCCTTAAGGATTAATGAGCATGCGCGAGTGCAGTTTTTAGTTTCATTTCCATTCTTCTTTGTCAGTAACGCGACTGTGCTCCGATGTGATTAAAGGATGAACCGCACTTACAGTAAGTATTCAAATAAAAAATGAAAAGATTTAGATGGCTTAAAAGCTAATCTATGTCGATGTTGTACAACGTGAACAAAGACTATGGCATTGCCTTAGTGCCTTCTGATGTTCGTTCAATATTAAATAATAATGCAGAGAATTACGCATGGAGCGAGGGTACATACTTTCTAATCAGTGGCCTCGTCGTCGATTAGATTTTAAAAGAAGTTTAAAAGGTGATAGCAGTGTTCTGTTCTAGTCCGTTTTTAAATCAACCGTTTTTTACTCAATCCGCAAAAGAACACCTCACACTTCTGCGTGGGAAATCCTGTGTGTTATTCTGGTCCTTACTTCGCGATTTGTCTAACCAGGTAAGTAAGCAAGGTTACCTGCATCGCCTCACTCGAATACAAGACACAATGGCATAATTTTAGGCGAGACCATGCTGTTCCTATATTGCAGTAATTACATTTGTGGCGGACGGTAGCTACCTAGAAATCAGACTTTATTCGTAGCTTGTAGCACCGAATAGTAGGGGACGAAGGGCGTTCCGTTGGCTAAAGAACACGTCGGCTTTGGCTGAATTCCAGGACGTTCTGGGTATAATACGTGCTGTTGGCAACGACAACCCAATGCGCCGGCGAGGCCGATTTGTTAGACAGCTGTGTTCCCCAGAATTTAACACTTAGTTGACAACTGTTAAAAAATCTGACCAATAATGTTCTTTCCCCAATTAATGATGTTTATGTGTTTAATAATAATAATAAAAAAATTACTATTATTAAACACATAAAAATCATTAATTGGGGAAAGAACATTCCTGTACCTTACAGATTTTTAAACAAAATTATTTATTATTTATTTATTATTATAACCCTGTAGTTAACGTGCACATCTTTATGTTTTATTTGTTTATGTTTTTTTAATTATAATAAGTATAGATAATAAATATCGTGTTTATTTTATTATTATTACATGTCTTTTTTTCCATGGTTGGATTAATATCTAGTCACTGTGTTGCTGTGTTCATCACCACAGTTTGAGAGGTAAAGAATTTCAGGCTTACCTCTCCATTCAGGAAACAGTACAGAACTGCCACCACGAAGCCCTGTAGGAACACACACACACACACACACCCACACGGCATAAACAGCACGAAATTGCTTATTTTAATAAATAATACATTTAAAATCCATTTTTATTGCAACACCGATCGTAGTCTTATAAAAACTGACCTCTGACCAGACTGCGTCATAACTGGAAGAGACACTCCTATGTGTGTAAAAACTGGGTCTAGTTTCCTGTGGTCTTGTGGTAGAAACCTGAGGTTGTCACTCTAACACTGCTTTCAACTCATGTGGTATGCTGACACCACCATGAAAGATCTGTGGCACACCAGTTAGTTCAGACTCTAAGGCTTTGATTCAGTTAACTCACATCCACAGCACTGACTGACAATTAAATGTATGTTTTATTTGTTTTTTCAAAATCAAGTTTCTGAGCAAATTCTGAGCTCACCAAAACTAAATTGCCTAGAAACAAAATGTTACATTTTGTAGAAAGAAAACTGTAACATTTCAGATTAATGTAAAATTCATGTTAAATTTAGGATAAATATTGATAGAATGCAGGTCTAAATGTGTCCTTTAAACACCTTGTTTAAAACTGATTAGTGCACCACCTAGTGGTCTGTGAAGGAACATATTTAGAGGATGACTTAAAAGGTACTGAACATGCTAACCTCGTGACTCAGTACATTTTGAAAAATGTCTGCAGATCGTTAAATCAGTTTATCTCTGATATTTATGCCAGATTGTAATACTTTTTGGTACTCTAGTCTTTGAACAGTGCATCACAGACACATATATCATATATTGATCAAGTATATTCACTGAAATGAAAGCAGAAAAGCAGAGGAGTGCGGTTCTGATCAGTCTAGCTTTTCAGGCCAAAATGGATTATGGTTAGGACATGAGCAGGGAAACCTGACCCTGGAACAGCGCTTGAACCCTGAGATCGTTCATGAATACAGGAACAGGAAAGTATTTATAAGCAGTACCTGGAAAGACCCGAGGCCCAGCTCGAACACCAGCCTCTCTCGCTTGCTCACATCTTCGGGGGAGAAGGCAAAGACGGTGTAGTGGATCCCGAACAGAGGGATGAGCAGAAGAGTGGAGCGGGCCAGCCTCCTGTCAATCAGAGCACACAGCGACCAATCAGAACGTGGTATCAACATCTGCACTTTTCCAATTGGTGGATGAAGTCCTACATCCTCACTTTCTGGTTCTATTCCACGAGTATTACCTCAGGTGAAATCGGAAAGTATGTTTGGATGGAGTGGGCCTTTGAAGTGTTAGTTCAGGGGAACTATCAAGACAATTGAAGCTCTGTTATGACATTGTAAAATTGTAGCTGGGTGGAAATATATCACTACACTTTGGGTCGTTCACAGTATCAGAATCATGAATGGTGTTAGCTCTGGAGAGCTGCCATGTTCCTTTAGCACTGCCACAATACCCATACAGACAATGTATCTGTTCAGAACAACCACGGAACCATAGTTGTCAAGAAACTGTCATGGCCATTGTGTGTCACTGTCGAACACACACACAGAACACTGAGGAATTGTCAGGACATTATCCTACCTGGAACACAGGGGTGTAAGTGTGAATGTGAACGCAGAGGGGTAAAGCACAGGAGCTGGTATTCAAAACCCCAACATGGTGGCATGCGTGTTGAAAGATGGGAGACACAAATGGTGATGTCTGTCTTCTGGTTAAATAAGTAACTGATCTGTTAATTTGAGTTGAAAATGTGAAAATATCATGGCAGCGGGTTTCCAGTGAGTAGTTTTCAGGTGGAACCGTGCAAAACAGGTGGAGAGGAACCGATGGAACTGACAGAGGAGAGCTGCAGATGTCATCAGTCACAGTGATCGAAATGGACCAACAGGTGGAGAAACAGGATGTGTGGTGCTGATGCCGCCTAAGGCTCCGCCCTCATTGCCCTCTGGCCTGGCTATCACAGCTTGCTTTTCACTCCTGTCCAAGGATGGCTTCATGAAACACATCAAACGAACCACACAGATCACAAAGTCAAATCCTCAGAAGCAGCAAAAGCTACAGTCAAACAGACCCCCTACCTGAAGGGCATATGTTGTTCTATTTTAGAATTGAAACTGCAAAGGTAACGTTGGAGTGAGTAATTTAATAGTGATGCCGCCTGAGGCGCTGCCCTCATTGTAATTTCATAATGTAAACGCTGTCTTGATTGAACTGCTTTTGCTCTTAAAGTGAACGCGTGTATGACATATTTTAGCTCTGTGTGTTTTGCTCTGTCTATTCACAACCCGAAGTGGGATTTCATCAGACATCGGACACTTCCTGTCCATCTCTTCCTCACCAAACGATGACCTCAATACCCCCTTTTTCCTTCATGGACGTGAAGACACAGATTCTGCGCCACACTTCTCTGGCCTTAGTGCTGTGGGACCAGACTAGAATAAACTGGCTTCTCACATAAAGACATGTGCGATAAATCTTTGACAGGAATGTGTGAGTGAGTGCGTGTGTGTGTGCGAGTGTTGGTATCAAAACATGTCATTGATGTCAAGGACATGTCAAGGACTGGCATAATTATCCAGGTCATTTATCAGTCATTGACACACAATCTGTTTATTATGATATATGGATGCTTTGACTCATGAAGGGTACATCAGGAGTGTCCCTTCAGAAAATTGACCCGATTACCTCGAATAGACGTGGATAGACGTGGCCTCAGCTTAGGAAAGTGACATCAGAGAAAGCCACACCACAATAACATGTCATGGCAACGTCACACCAACATAACACTAATGTCACGCCAACATCACACCAACATAGCACTAATGTCATGGCAACATCACACCAACATAACACTAACGTCACGGCAACGTCACACCAACATAACAGTAATGTCACGCCAATGTCACACCAACATAACAGTAATGTCACGCCAATGTCACACCAAGGTGAGGTGCACTTACAGCGTAATGATGGACAGCTCTGACATCTTGCAGGGATGGTGGTCTCCCTGCGTGGGCTCACAGAAGCATTTCTGCACACAGCTGCAGGACGGCACAGAATTTAGTAATGACTACTGCAGCGTCTCACACACACACACGCACACACACACACACACACACACACACACACAGCTAATCAGTTTAGCAACGGCTGCACATAGCATCACACACAGCTAATCAGTTTAGCAACAGCTACACACAGAATCACTCACACAGCTAATCAGTTTAGCAACAGTTACACATAGAATCACACAAACACATACACACACAGTTAATCAGTTTAGCAACGGCTACATATAGCGTCACACACGCAGCTATTCAGTTTAGCAACGGCTACACATAGCATCACGCACACAGCTAATCAGTTTAGCAACAGCTACACATAGAATCATTCACACAGCTAATCAGTTTAGCAACAGCTACACATAGAATCACACAAACACATACACACACAGTTAATCAGTTTAGCAACGGCTACACATAGCATCAGGCACACAACTAATCAGTTTAGTAACAGCTACGCATAGCGTCATACACAGCTAATCACATAGATAGCACAGAGTTTACTAACAGCTACCCACTTGTCACACACATACACACAGCTAATCGCAAAGACTGCAACGGATAAATGTAGCATCGCGCACACACACCCTGCTAATCAGTTTAGCAATGGCTACACATTGAATCGCACAGGGTTTAGTTATGGCTACTACAGTACCACACACAGTCACAGCCAATCACATAGATGTCACAGAGTTTAGTGGCAGCTACCCCACTGTCACATGAATTGGATCAAATAGATAGCATTACAGCACCTGCTACACACAGTGTCAGATACATTGATTGACACAGACTGTAGTTTAGCAACAGCTGCACACAGCATCACACACCTCTTCAAATGGACTGCAAGAGCGATACACAATCTCACACACATCGAATGAGACTGACCACACAGAGTCTGGTAACGGTTTCACATAGATTTCAGGATTCAGAAGCAGCTACAACACCCAATCAAACACATCAAATCACACATACCACACAGATGCCAGTTAAAGGCACATGCTAAGTCACACACACATCGCACTGAACTCAGATCGCATAAACCATGCAGAGGCTAGTTATGTATAACTTAAATGAAATCGCATAGGCCACACAGAGTCTAGTATTGGCTGCACCAACTGAGTCACCATACATCTAATCACACATATTGTAGCATTTAGACATGGTTATACATAATTCAACACACAAATCAAAAATGAAACACACCACACAGAGGCTAGTAAACTAGTAAAAGCTATCATACAACATCACGCGGCAGAAATCATATAGACAGAGCAGAGGCCTGTGAAAAACCGCACACTGTATAACGCAAATACCATAGGCCACAGTTTGGTTAGTAGCGGCTACGAATGCTGTGTCATACTCATGTAATCACACAGAAAGAAAATAGAGGTGACAGGCTTGTTATTTGACTTCAAATAACCTTCATACCTCAGCTTCACCTTTACACGGTCATCAAATCTCACAGACACCAAACAAGACATTAAATCACACAAACTGCAAACATAATTCGCACATCAACCACAAACGCGCTTCATTGCACATTGAATAACAGAGTGCAAACACACGCGTCAGTTCATACAGACTTTAAACACATCACCACATGTCAAATCACAGAAAAACAAACATGGCATAGCAACGGTTAAGTCAACTGGACAGTGACAGCCAGTTCTCAAAAGGACTGGCAGCAGTGCCAAGCAGTCAAATAATTCAAACGAACAAATAAGGTCACGCAGACGACGCTGGGGAAAAGGGCAAGAGGAACACGGAATGCAGAGATTGGAGGCCGAGGAGCTTTACAAGAGCAGCACACATGACGACGGCCACGTAACAATGTCACATAACATGAGCGAATGAGCAAACCGGACGGGCACGTCATGTGCCTTAAGTGCCCATCTCCGTGGTTACTGACCCTTGTTCTTCGAGCTATGCTTTTTTTGCTTCTGCATGCAAAATGGAGGGGACTTAGGCCGAGATGTCAAGACTGCGCATGACTCGGAGCACCTACTCTGCAGTTACGCGTCGATTTTCGGCATCGATGAGATTTTTAGCTTGCAGAGGATTTTGCGCTGTCAGCAGGTGAGTTCTGATAATCTGTCGCTAGCTGTTCAGAAGACGGCGAATGAAATAACGTGAACCAGTGATGTCATAATCGCAGAGGGCCAAACTGGTAAAGTTCAGGAAGTTCACTCAGGACAATTAATAGAGTTATCCTCCGCAAACCCATCACCGAGGATTATTACGTAAAAGGTACCATTAAAAATCCATTTCATCGTGCGCAATGTCTGTTGTTTCAGCCATAATTATGCACCTCTGTGTATAGAATCTAGTCTAGTTTATACTGTATACATTACTTTAGGCTTAGTGAATGATGTGGACATAAGTGTGTATTTAAAATGATCACAAAATCAAATCAAAATGGCTGTCATACTATAGCCTTAATCTGTACGATGCCCTCCCTCTAAAACAACACGATGGTTTTACAAAATTCTCCATTTTCACGATTACATTTCTAGTACAGTACAAAATGGAGCTCTGTGATGATCACATGATGCGAGGCACCGTCACAAATGCACCTGGATCATGATCAGGTGAGTCCCTGGCCACGCCCACATTCTTAAAACCTCACCTAACCCACCAGTTCAGCTGCCATGGTAAATCTGGGCAACTTTTAACCATCTGAGATCACGTCCACCAAGCAAAATAGATACATATTTTTTTCCAGACTATCAACGCAGGAAAAGGTGTAAGCAAGGCTTAAAGACCTGCTTTAGTTGTTTCCAGAATATTAATATTACCACCAAGGTATATATTAGACACACAAACACAATTGCTTTCCCAATGGAACCAAAAAACACTGCCTATATCTAAATCAATATGGACAGTTTGTCTGTCTGTAAGTCTATATTTGTTTTATTCAAGTTGATTCACCTCCAAATCACATCAGCCTAAGAATTTATCTACAATCACTTTGTCCAGCAGGTGGCAGTGTCACCTCTTCAACCTTTTCTGAGGGGGACCTCATGAACAACCCTGACACAAGATGAATGAGAGGTAGAGAGAGACATGGAGGGATAGAGTGAATAGGATCTAATTCCCTGACTAATTCAGCAAGCAATGGAGAGTCTTATTAAGGCAATAAACTGCAATCACAATTGGTATGCAGGATGCTAATGCTGATTACCTAAAATCAATAAACTACGAGGGCCTGGATGTGCCGGCCTGTTAAATGAAATGATTATGAATCATATACACAGGAAAACCAGAAAACAGAAAAATATATAATGAATAAAACCTACCAGACAGATGAAACTAATATAAACAAAAACATTTTTGAAGTTGTCTCCAAGCACAATCAAACACACACACACACATACACACACACACACTATATATATTATGGTTGGCACGTTCGGGCCCCTATTATAATTGGCTTATTATTTTTGTGCGCTTGTAAGGGGAATGTTATAGGTCAAAAATAAAATGTCTAAGATAAAAATTATGCATTTTGAGGTCAGTGTGGATGGTTTTCCTGTAGGTTCTCAAAATATGAAAAGACTGTATAATAATTCTGATCCAGATATAAAATAATCAGGATTACATAAACTGAACATGCATTAATAATGGGAGAATGTGGAGTAAAAAAAAAATGGGTGGAGCAAAAATTATACGTCAATCACTGACGTGTTCTAACCAATCAAAAGGCTGATCTCTTAAGAGAAAAACACAAAGGCTGGTTCAAATCAGGGAACCGGTACACTGTCATAAAAGAATCTGGAATTCTTTTTAGTAAAGATTCCACCAACTGGGCAGAGCATGAAACTACAATTAACAACTATTTCTGTCACAAAGACACCTCAAATGTTATTAAAAACGCTATTGTATAGTTGATGAACATTTCAATTTATTTTTGCCATCTAAACATTTTTTTACTGTAAATTTTTGTTATTGCATTACCAGATTACCCAGTACTGAATAGAGTTATTTTGATCTCATGTTTCAGTTTTGAAAAAAAAAAAACAAACATTTTTGAAGATTTTATTGGATCCCCTGTCTGTGTGATCAGTCACCATCAGCTTGTACTTACAAGTAAATGCTCGACTCGTTGCCTCCGATGTCCGGGGACTGAAGCTTCTGCACCAGGATGATTATGATTCCGATGAAAAGGACAAAGTTAATCTGGAAAAATAAAACAGTATAATCGTTAGAAATCCACTCCCCTCTCCCCATCCAAACTGTACATCTGGTGCCAGACTGCACCAAGTTTCAGAGCAGTCTTAACTGTTGCTAAAATTTTTACTTCAAAACACATCAGATATTTCATCAAATGGATGTGACTAGCACAACTTCAAGTTTGAGTCCTCCCAACAAAAATTCAGACACTAGTAAATCATTATTGGTTATAAGCAAAGACCAGCCTGTCAGATTGGTTGTGTTATGCCCTTAGCTCGAGACATTAAGTTGTCTAGCTCATAGTTTCATATCTGGCTTGTGAGCCTTCTGCCTGATCAACTTATTATTCAGATTTGGCTCTTGTCTGCCAGTCACTCACCATAATGGAAGCCACCACAGGTCCCTTAATCACCCACCAGAGGGCAGTGTTGTCATTCATATCCCAGCACCTGGAAGTAGACCAATCAAATCATCAGTCTGGCTGGAACTAGACCAATCAAAAAAATCAGCCTACTTGGCTCAAGACTCCTGTCTGGAGGTAGACCAATCAAACTATCGGCCTGCCTTGAATTAAACTATCATCACAACCATGTCATAATAAGTTACAGCTGGGAGAGAATAAAGATATAAGTATCACTGTATGCTGGATCTTTTTGCATATGCGAGTGAGAAAGAGAGAAACATACCCTGAGTCATCGAAGTGCAGCCGCAGGACAGCCCAAATGGACACACAGACAGTGGGCGTTCCTGTGATGGGGGGAGGGGGCATAATCAAATATTTAATTTCAAATTGAATAAAGGTTAAGTAAACTGACATGCAAACATTTTTACAGTGCACCAGGCCATCTTATCCTGTGACAATGTCACACTCTATGATGAAGCATCTGTGCATCCTCCCCACTGGCTCAGTACAGCATGGTGGCCCAGTGTGAGAGTATCAGAGCAGACGTACCCCACCCGATGATGGTGTACCAGTAGAAGTATCTCCTCTCGGGGAAGAAGGTCTCCACCAGCAGGGTGAAGAGGTACAGCCCCTCGATGAAGAGCCAGAAGTAGTTTGACATGACGCAGTAGTGGAAGAACACCATCACTGCCTTACATGCCACCTAAAGGGAGACAGACAGGTCAGCCAGCCAATGATGTTCCTCCTTTCATGTCAATTAGCCAATCAGATTTCTCCTAAGATGAACTCCAGGGCTGCAGTGTCTGCAGGTTTAACTCTAGTCCTGGACGGCCGCAGTGTCTGCAGGTTTAACTCCAGTCCTGGAGGGCCGCAGTGCCTGCAGGTTTAACTCCAGTCCTGGTGGGCCGCAGTGTCTGACTGTACAAAGCCAGACTACTGTCCACTCTTCAACCTCCTGTGCCCCTCGCCAAACCAGCAAGGGAGGCAGGATCAGAGTAACCATCGCCTTGCTCCCACGCAACGTCTCAGCATCACCACGGCAACAGAAAGAATCATGAGCACCAATCTCTTCAGTGTCAAGACCGGCACAGGGTAAATCGTGTGCTCCAATCACTACCTTGCTGCCCCTGACCGCCCCCGCCCCCGCAGCCGCCCCCCACCACCCATTCAGATATAGCAAAGGGCGGGTCAGCCCCCGATGCCCGGCACAAAGGTGTCGCCGAGGCGTCCGGTGGATCACCATGGTGACGGTGCGGTGCAGTCAGCCGCAGCAGGCTAATGAGCTCAGACCTGAAAGCCTAAGCTTGCATTGACATGCTAATGCAGTGGCTAATGGGACATTCTGAAGGTCCTCGTTTCCTGTCTAACGGAGACCTCTGTAGGTGTTCCTAATTACTGCCGATTGAGTAACAATGCATTCATCCCAGGCCGCAAAGCATTATGGGTAAGATGAGAGTGCTCCTGAGTGAGACAAAGCAGGTTTTTGAAAACACACCGGCCATACATGTCCACATCCGATAAAATAACGAGAGCACTCACAAAAAATAAATTCTGGGTGTGCTGTGTCAACGTTTTAAAAACGTTCGTTATTTGTGTAATATGTGGAGTTATGGTTTATTGGCTGCCTTTTATGAAACAACTATGCTCGTGCTTAAGTTTCACACAGTAACTAAAGATGTCTCTGATTAGAGTCTGTCTACAGAGTCACATGTCTTACGCCCAGTTAGTTGTCTAGTATCATACCGCATCTCATCTTGCCTCAAAGACATTTCAGACTGGGTGCTGATCCATTGTGTGAAGCTCATTCTGGCCAAGACTGAGGTTCCACACATTCCTGCCATGTGCTATGTCCTCTCCGTTTCCAGACTGCTCCCTTAATGTTGAGCCCAGCTAGATCTCTCCCTCTGTCAGAAACTTTGGACTAACTGTGGATGACAAACTCTCCCTCTTTCTGCATGTAGTGGCTGCGTCTTGGGTGTGCAGGTTCCTTCTGTACGACATCAGAATGATCCGACCCTTCCCAACGGCAAGAAACAGTGACGTTGAGTGAAGTAATGACTGTACTGACTCACTGTGTGAAGGAAGCAGTGACTGTAGGCACTCACTGTGCGTGTGATGCAGTGATTGTAGTCTCTCAGTGTGAATGAAGCAGTGACTGTACTGACTCACTGTGTGAATGAAGCAGTGATTGTACTGACTCACTGTGTGAATGAAGCAGTGGCTGTACTGACTCACTGTGTGAATGAAGCAGTGACTGTAGGCACTCACTGTTCGTGTGATGCAGTGATTGTAGTCTCTCAGTGTGAATGAAGCGGTGACTGTATTGACTCACTGTGTGAATGAAGCAGTGACTGTATTGACTCACTGTGTGAATGAAGCAGTGACTGTACCGACTCACTGTGTGAATGAAGCAGTGACTGTACTGACTCTCTGTGTGAATGAAGCAGTGACCGTAGGCACTCACTGCGTGAATGAAGCGGTGACTGTATTGACTCACTGTGTGAATGAAGCAGTGACTGTACTGACTCACTGTGTGTGTGATGCAGTGACTGTACTGACTCAATGTGTGAACGAAGCAGTGGCTGTACTGAGTCACTGCATGAACGAAGCGGTGACTGTACTGACTCACTGTGTGAATGAAGCAGTGGCTGTACTGACTCACTGTGTGTGTGATGCAGTGACTGTACTGACTCACTGTGTGAATGAAGCAGTGGCTGTACTGACTTACTGTGTGAATGAAGCAGTGGCTGTACTGACTCACTGTGTGAATGAAGCAGTGACTCTACTGACTCACTGTGTGAATGAAGCAGTGACTGTAGGCACTCACTGTGCGTGTGATGCAGTGATTGTAGTCTCTCAGTGTGAATGAAGCAGTGGCTGTACTGACTCACTGTGTGAATGAAGCAGTGACTCTACTGACTCACTGTGTGAATGAAGCAGTGACTGTAGGCACTCACTGTGCGTGTGATGCAGTGATTGTAGTCTCTCAGTGTGAATGAAGCAGTGGCTGTACTGACTCACTGTGTGAATGAAGCAGTGACTGTAGGCACTCACTGTGCGTGTGATGCAGTGATTGTAGTCTCTCAGTGTGAATGAAGCAGTGGCTGTACTGACTCACTGTGTGAATGAAGCAGTGACTCTACTGACTCACTGTGTGAATGAAGCAGTGACTGTACTGACTCACTGTGTGTGTGATGCAGTGACTGTACTGACTCAATGTGTGAACGAAGCAGTGGCTGTACTGAGTCACTGCATGAACGAAGCGGTGACTGTACTGACTCACTGTGTGAATGAAGCAGTGGCTGTACTGACTCACTGTGTGTGTGATGCAGTGACTGTACTGACTCACTGTGTGAATGAAGCAGTGGCTGTACTGACTTACTGTGTGAATGAAGCAGTGGCTGTACTGACTCACTGTGTGAATGAAGCAGTGACTCTACTGACTCACTGTGTGAATGAAGCAGTGACTGTAGGCACTCACTGTGCGTGTGATGCAGTGATTGTAGTCTCTCAGTGTGAATGAAGCAGTGGCTGTACTGACTCACTGTGTGAATGAAGCAGTGACTCTACTGACTCACTGTGTGAATGAAGCAGTGACTGTAGGCACTCACTGTGCGTGTGATGCAGTGATTGTAGTCTCTCAGTGTGAATGAAGCAGTGGCTGTACTGACTCACTGTGTGAATGAAGCAGTGACTGTAGGCACTCACTGTGCGTGTGATGCAGTGATTGTAGTCTCTCAGTGTGAATGAAGCAGTGGCTGTACTGACTCACTGTGTGAATGAAGCAGTGACTCTACTGACTCACTGTGTGAATGAAGCAGTGACTGTAGGCACTCACTGTGCGTGTGATGCAGTGATTGTAGTCTCTCAGTGTGAATGAAGCAGTGACTGTACTGACTCACTGTGTGAATGAAGCAGTGGCTGTACTGACTCACTGTGTGAATGAAGCAGTGACTGTACTGACTCACTGTGTGAATGAAGCAGTGGCTGTACTGACTCACTGTGTGAATGAAGCGGTGACTGTAGGCACTCACTGTGCGTGTGATGCAGTGATTGTAGTCTCTCAGTGTGAATGAAGCAGTGGCTGTACTGACTCACTGTGTGAATGAAGCAGTGACTGTAGGCACTCACTGTGCGTGTGATGCAGTGATTGTAGTCTCTCAGTGTGAATGAAGCAGTGACTGTACTGACTCACTGTGTGAATGAAGCAGTGGCTGTACTGACTCACTGTGTGAATGAAGCAGTGACTCTACTGACTCACTGTGTGAATGAAGCAGTGGCTGTACTGACTCACTGTGTGAATGAAGCAGTGGCTGTACTGACTCACTGTGTGAATGAAGCAGTGACTGTAGGCACTCACTGTGCGTGTGATGCAGTGATTGTAGTCTCTCAGTGTGAATGAAGCAGTGACTGTATTGACTCACTGTGTGAATGAAGCAGTGACTGTACTGACTCACTGTGTGAATGAAGCAGTGGCTGTACTGACTCACTGTGTGAATGAAGCAGTGACTGTACTGACTCACTGTATGAACGAAGCAGTGGTCGCTGTCCTCCTCGGCGTACAGCACTCCGTCCTTGATGAAGACGGAGATGGCCCGCAGGATGAAGGACACAAACAGGTTCATGTGGATGAAGTTTCTGGTACAGTGCAGCTTCCTGTCGAAAACAAATAAAAACAAGATAAGAAAATTATAATATAAGAACACAACAGGAAATTCAGCCCAGATATTAATTTACCTAAGATCTATCCAGCGCTGCATCAAGCCTGGATTTTCACATACCAAGAGTCTTTACAACATGACCTGAAAAGGTTTTCAAACACTGACAGCTCTCGGAGTAAAACAATACTCCCTGATATCACTTTGAAATTCACTCTTTCCTAGTCCCCCTTGTTCTGCTGAAAGAACTAAACCAGAAAAGTCTTTTGTAGTTAACCTATTTAAAGCCCTTCATGAATTTAAAGTAGTCCTCCAGTAGTCTCCTTTTGATAAGGTGTACCAGGTCGTTCATCATAACTTCAACATTTCACACTGGAATCAGTTTAGCCTTTCAGCTGACACAGTGGCGCCGATCCCAGCGAACATAATCTGGCATTGGAGCAGTATTTGCGTAGAGTAGGGGGTATTAAGATCATAAACTGGGAATGAAAAATGTTCCCACACAGGAGACTTAAGACGGACATTTGCACAGCACAGAAACAAGGGGCTGCAATACCTCATACACCCTGTTGTCCCAGTGCATGGCCGCTCACCTGAATCTGCAAAGGATGACCATGGCTGTTGTCAGGGAGACCAGGGAGGTGCTGTATCCCACTGTGTACAGTGCTTTGACCGAGGCGTAGTACATATCCTGCAGGACAGAGACCAAAGGGCCACGATCAGCCACTGCAGTGCCATTTCAGTGACCTATCTTTTCCAAATGAACCAGTTCATTATGGAGCACTGTACTGCTGCTTTTCTACTGTTTTATACAAATGAAAACAGAAAACTAAATTGTTACTCTCAAGAGGATTAAACAAAATGTTGTAGGGCATTACATGATAGTAGCACTGCACCAGAACTCACAGTCTTTAAACAAAGTGTGTGTGTGTGTGTGTGTGTGTGTGTGTGTGAGTGTGTGTGTGTGTGTGTGTGTGTGTGTGTGTGTGTGTGTGTGTGTGTGTGTGTGTGTGTGTGTGTGTGTGTGTGTGTGTGTGTGTGTGTGTGTGTGTGTGTGTGTGTG